>RDPX01000027.1:4293880-4422369 GCA_003991215.1 Morbakka virulenta
CTTTGTCTCTCTCTCTCTCTCTCTCTCTCTCTCTCTCTCTCTCTCTCTCTCTCTCTCTCTCTCTGTCTCTCTCTCTCTCTCTCTGCATTCTTTTTTATCCACTGCACCCTCGTTTTCTATCATATTTTCTTTTCTTTTCTCTTGCGTTGATCTTATTTTCCTCTCCCCTCCCCTTCATTGTCTTCTCCCATTTTTCTTCCCTTCTCTTAGTAAGCTGATTTCAGCTATCCTGCTGTTAAAGCTTACATTGCCAAATACTTAGAATTACGTCTTCCTTGAGGAAAACCATTACAATCCTGCTATTCTTAACGCGATTACAGAAATTCATATCAAATAGATTCAAAATACATTGACGAGGAAATAATATCCAAGAGAAAAAGATCCAGCTCGATTTTGGTTGTCACAAGCTGAGATATCAACATGAATCAGGAGGAAAGAAAGGTCATTTAAATGATCATGTTTCATTATTGTATAATGTACTAATACGTGTAGTAACAAATATAATATTTAGGAAAGGAGTAAAGAAAAGATGCAAGTTTTGTATCATGTTTTTTGCACTAACTTTTTAGAGAAAATTGTATGAAGTATAGGAAACATAATTAATATGATCATTTACTAACAATATGTGAATGTAAACAACAGTTCCTTTATCCTTACAATCGGTCATTTTTAAAATTCAAAAATATTTAAGAACGTGACCGATAAGTTTGTTTTACTCCCTGGAGTTCTTGAAATGACAAGGGAAGAAGTCAAGAAGAAATTGGTTCAGGTACCATACTTCACATTCTTGCATGCTATGTCAAGACCCTTATGTAGTCCTTGAATTGATAATATTAAGAGGCTTTTTAAACAAATAGTCCAAATAAAGCCTGTATATTATAATTCGTATTTCTTCCAGATACTCCCCATTTTTGGTTATTGAATAAAACTCCAAACCAAGGAATGAAAGGGATTTGTTAGCTAAACAAGATATTCTCCCGAGATATTTCACAAAGATCAACGGTAGCACTATATTGGTTTCACTCAATGACATTTCCTAAAATTTTCAAGAGAAATATCGCAGGAAGACACTTTATCCGCTGCAGCCAGGTTAATATCTTAAAGACGGAATAACAGTCTTGAAGTGTTCGTTTTGTGTATCCGTTTATCTGCTTATCATTGCAATTCCTCTGCTTTTTTAAAATTAGAATAAGGTGCAAACCTTAATAATATCCTTAATACCACCTGTTCCTTTGAATGACATTATTTATTGCCAAAAGTTAAATCTTAGATGGAGGATGAACTAAAAATACAGATTACATGTAAATGGGAATATTCAAATAGTCGTTTAAAACATGGCACTCAGAAATGTTATGGGCAACTGTTACACGTTTAGTATGCATGAAAGTCTCTGAAATACCAGAATGGTAAAAGAAGCTGTTACTTGTCATGATAGGGAAATAGATATTTGCTGGCGATACTAGGATCCTTTTGGCACCTTCAGAAGCCCTATAGCATAATAAGAGCTCTTTCAGGATGCGCTTTCATAAAATCCACAGTTATGGTACTAAATTGAACATTTTAGAAATTTGTGAAAAGAGGTAATTTTTATTTCTCTCGAGGGATAGGTTAAGACTCGAACACGTAAACGGGGTTCGTTGGGAAACATTTCTTCTTGGCAAAATTTGTTTCAAGTAAGAAATGCCACAACGACCAAATTGCAGATGTTCTATTTAGTGGTATTTACCGTTCCTATTGCGATACAGGGATTTTTTCACCCAACTGATTTACTATGTAGAATATAAAGTCTGTTCTCTCCAAAATTTATTCTTATCAACAGTAGTATGTGTTAGTAATGACTATCTAATCAAGATTTAAAATCTGGTTGTCCCAAAAGAATATCAAATCACTGTCGAATGTTTACTTTTTATTATTTATTTTTCATTATTTTACTTCTTTATTATTTAAAGGTCACAGCTGATAGCAATTTATAACTGGTATGTACATCTTTTTCTAGTATACAGAAATAATAATAATAATACTAAAAATAAATAGACAAATCAGTAAGTAAGTAAATAGATAAATGAATAAAGTCGATGTAATTTTCTGGTGGAAATTATTGATATTGTGTTCTTAAAATTAACAATTTCTATCTGCTATAAATACAAAGTACCTGACATACTGTTTTAAACATACGGCCTGATAAAACCTGAATTAAATTAGCGGTAGATCAGGTATTTTGGGGTATATGAACATTGTACAATTAAGCAAATACATGTTACAAGCCTAAAAGTGGGGTGCCGTTTCGACATTTAAACTCTGTTCATATCCGGTATCTACAGATAATATTTTAAATATATGAGTTGGCTAAAACAGAATTTCTGTGGAAGGAAAAGCCGTAAACAGAAGAATGAAAATCCTAGATAGAAGCAACACTGTTTATATATTTAGCTAAGTTTGTCTTGCATGATACAAAATGCTTGCAAGAAGAAATTTATTAATCAAGGATGTTTTGTAACTCTTGTTATTTTTTGCAACTCTTGTTATTTTTTGCAACTCTTGTTATTTTTTGCAACTCTTCTTATTTTTTGCAACTCTTCTTATTTTTTGCAACTCTTTTTATTCCCCCAGCTAACACGAGGCAGTACAGCTCTAGGAATAATCTGTATAGGTAAACCTCATCTCCAATTACTTGCGATATAGGTCTATAGACTTAATAAAAAAGAGGAATTGTCTTCGTCGAAGAAAAATTTATGTGAAAAAAAGATATTAAAAGTATAAATGATATTATGAATATCAATTTTTCTTGCCATCATACTCTGGATGGAACAATTCCAAGAAGGTAACCGAGGCTTAAACCAGAAACCTCCTGCAATATAAGATAAACTACGTTGCAATTCTGTTGCTGTATTGAAAGTCTGGAACAATAGCTTGCGTTCAGGCATTAATTTATAAAATTACTAGAGTACGTACCACTCAGCCTTTAAATCCGTCTTCTACCTCTAAAATATTGGCTTAGCTCGTAACGACTGCATGACAGATGTTCTATGGAAAATGGGTTGAATTTGTCCGGGTGGATAGCTAGGAAAAAATTGGTTTGATGTCGACAACACGTCAGTAAATACAAAGACTTCAAACAACATTTCTACACAATTTTATTTTCACCAAATTTTATAGCATTACAAAATAAATCTTCCAAAAACAAGGAAGGCGCCTTTGAATGAAGGGAAAGTAAGATTACTGTTGACTAGGAGTATTGTATTAGATAGACAATTTTCCTTAAGTTTAAGCCGAAAAAGGGGAAGAAACTGACTTTATGGAAAGGGTGATAATAACTAATAAAACACTGGATCTTTCTTCTTCAAACATATCGAGAAATGCATAACACGTTGCTTATTATTTTTAACTTTTAAAGATACACCAACAGTATCGAACAGATAATTTTCATACACACCAAATTTAATAGAAGAGATATTTCTTCCATCACGCAAGTGTGATCAGGTGTTCCTTTCAATACCAAGCAGAATCCGTAAGTATAACATCTAGCTATAAATATATAGATGTTTAGCTCGACCCTTTACTGACCATGCTAGAACACTTTGCTTCAATTTCCAAAAAGGCATCGACACGTATACCTCTGCTGAAAAGAATAAGACCTTTTATAACGGACATAGCCACCCTGATAATCTACCAAGCGCTCGTCGTTCCGATAATAATTACATATTGTTCGTTGACCAACTTCTACCATCGTCCATCTCGAAAAAATTCAACAATGGTACTTGAATCTCGTATTCGCAACCTGACAAATGAAGAAGTATCACCCATCAACAACAATTTTAAAAGAAAAATTTGTCTGGCAGTATTCAAATGTATTTACGGACTTTTTCCAAAATTCAAAGATCATTTGAACTCGTAAATCACGACAAAGGAACCAGAAACAATAATAAACTTTTGAGAGTGTCTAAAGTGAAACTAGAAAGTACTAAAAAGCCTTTTTATAATAATGGGGTAGTACTTTATAATGACTTACCATTAGATATCAGAACTGAATCTAACTATGGTTTCTTCTGTAAAAAATTGGACCCATTTTTGAATTCGTAAATATCTCTAAGAAACATTAAACCCAATTCCCTGGTTTTTCAAATGTCGCAGCTTTTCATATATTCATAATTTTCCTAAACAAATCTTGACGAATTTGGGATCGCTTAACGATTAATCACTGATTTCGAAACTTGTATTTACTTGTAAATAAATTCCCTTTCTTCATTATGTTTAATTGAATTATACTTATTTATTTTTATACACAGGACTTTTATGAAAAACAGTTATGTAAACTGATATAATGCACCTGTTGAAATATTATAAAAAGAAATAGTAATAGTAAAGATAATAGTAATGGTAATGATAATGGTAATGGTAATGGTAATAGTAATGGTAATAGGGCTGCAATAATTATTAACATAGCGGTACCAGGGGACAAAAGGATATCTGAAACAGAAAAATTTAAGGTTGATAAATATCATGACCTCAAACTGGAAATTAAGCGATTCTGGAATCTGAGCAAAGTTATGGTGGTTCCAATTGTTGTTGGAGCACCAGGTAGTGTTTCAAAGATGTTTTCAAGGTTCATAATGGATATTGGAATCGAGCTTGAGGCATATCCTTTTCAAAAAACTGCTATACTAGGGACAGCCAGATAATAAAATAAGTATTAGAACGCTAAAATGTGAGGGAAATTATGAGGAACCTTTGACTATTGGTGATAACCAGCTTTCTTATTAGATGCGGTATAACATCTGCCTGTGCCTTTAGCTACTACTGTAATAATAGTAATAATAATTATAATAATAATAATAATAATAATAATAATAGTATAAAATGCACAAGTCAGTTTTTTAGGTTCTGGGCTATAGACTCACAAGAGACTTGTATTTATGTAGTATTTGTCACAGATTTTGATGGCCCCTTGGGATTTTTTGAAAACAGTCGAGGCATTGGCCTTTGAAGTGCATACAGAACCATTGGTTTTCATGGTAAGAGTCGTCAGGAACAAGGATTATACTGAAATCCATACCAAGAGGAAGCATAATTGTCTGAAATATTCGTTAAAGTAGTTTTGTATAAAATCAGCTATTTATTTCCTTTAGCGTCTTTGATATTGTCCCCATCGCTATGACTTAAATCTTTAAGACGAGTTAACTTAAATTTTGAGTTTGTGGAAATATTGAAAAGAAATATATTTTTAGTGAGAGGACAATGTGTGGAAACTACTACCTTGTTCCAAGTTATATGCCAAAGCTTATGTTTAATATGTTGAATGAGTAAACTTTTCTTTTATCTTGTTCTAATGAATAGAACACAGCATCAATCCAATTTGGTACACAATCATAGGTATAACAATCACTCGTTTACCCATGCAAAACCCTTTTTACTTACATTCAACTATTTTACCTGCACGAGAGTAGGAACAATACACATTTTGACGATTCTATAATTGAACTAAGAAAGCTCATCATATACTGAGAGTCGGAGAGATCCACGATTGCTCGCAGAGAAGACCAGCATCCGATACTGTGTCGGCTACGTCTAACGGATAATAGGCTTATGTTCCGCTTATTACTAAAAACCTAGGGGGGTTAGAAGGTGCTCACAAAAAAACACTAGAAAAAAGAAACCCAGGGGCACTGCTTAGTATCTAAATCTCTTTAAGATTTCACTGTAAACCTGAATTGGCTGACTCGTGACAAAAATACACAGTAGTACATTCGAAAAGCACCTCTGAATCTCAGTAGTTGCTGGAAAGCGCCATACGTCAATGTTTTTGTACTTAAATAATAACAACACAAGTTACCCTTCCCCTAATCTTTAAACCAACGTTGTCACACACTCCTTGTACTTTGTCATCCTCAACTAAACCACTTTGACAATCGTTCAAAGGGAAAAACAGGGTAAAAATCGCCTTACTGCTAACCTTTGAATAATTTGAGTATTATTTTTAGGAGCATGGGTTTATAACATTTTATCATCTCAGTGAGAAGGATCAAATATCATAAGATTAATCCTTTTTTGTGTTTGGATTTCTAAATAGGCTTTATCAGTGTCAAATAGCATACACACAGTACAATTTTACAAATTTATGTATATGTATATGTATATGTATATGTCTATGTCTATGTATATGTGTATGTATATATATATGTATATGCATAAATATATGTATATGGATATGGATATGTCTATGTCTATGTCTATGTATATGTGTATGTATATGTGTATGTATATGTGTATGTATATGAGTATGTATATGTGTATGTATATGTGTATGTATATGTGTATGTATATGTGTATGTATATGTGTATGTATATGTGTATGTATATGTGCATGTATATGTGTATGTATATGTGTATGTATATGTGTATGTATATGTGCATGTATATGTGTATGTATATGTATATGTATATGTATATGTATATGTATATGCATATGCATATTAATATGTAGAGGTTCTTTTGTATGCAAGGATAAGTTATTTTAGTTTTGCCTTCGTAAAGAACAACTTGTGAATGTTTCAAATCTTGAAGCCAGCTTGCCTTTGAAAATACTGACCAACTTGCAATATTTTTCTCGTTTTGGATGATACACAAAATTAGCTTTGTCTTTTTTTTCTTGCATTGTCAGGCGTCAACGTGCAACCTTGAAATACTCATCTACCAATCATTTTAAGGAGTTCTTTAATTATTTCACTACCTCACGTTTTATTTATATTCAATAGAAAATACCTCTTCTTGGATTCATGTTTTTCCTCTGGATCATGGGTGTGCGATAATGTCATCTAAAAATGGGGTTCAGGCTTTAATGCGCCTTAATTTGAAGTTACGACTTGAAATTGATTGAAAAGAAAATGTGCTTTTATTTCTGATACTTGTTATCTTACTGTGTTTCTAATGTTTTGCTTTTTCTGTAGCCAACCTGTTTCACATAAGCTTTGATCTTTTAAAGAGGTAAAATAATTTTCTTCTGAGTGGACCCTTTTGAGCACAAAGATATTTACTTAAACGTATGGACTAAAACTTAGAATTTAATGAAATCCTCAGTAAATTCTTGGTGTGACCAGAAAATTAGTTCAAATTTAAATTATTTAGACTTTGCTTCATTGTCATTATTATCGTCTTGAATATTAACAAAGAGCCACTTAGAGGACAGCATTATCTCAAAGTAGCAACATAGTTCTGATTTTGGAGCTTTCTCCCCTTTACTTAGCTATGGGGACAATCTTCAAAAGGATTTTATTTAAACTATAATATTATCTCACTAATACAAGACTTTTCTTTCTAGAAGGGTAAGTAACATCATTACATAAATGTTGTTTATGAAAATTACCAAGTCAGGGAATCTTCATGCTTGTTCCCTGAAATATTTTTCTCATCTACAANATATGTCAATGTTGATAAGTATTTTAATAAATCTAGGATAATGTTAACAAAAATTTGGAATGAGACGTCGGAGAGCATACTGCTAAAAATTATAATCATTATCCCCAATTTAGTAAGTTTTATACAGTTTATACAATAATAAAATCCTGATTGCCGTTATCACACCACTATTGACAGCATCAGAGCTTGGGCTGAATGCATTCAAGTACATGTTACAAATGTAACTTTACTACAGAATATATGTCAGTGCTAAAATCTTTAAAAAGAATGTCAAAGAATTTCCTGCACATTATATTAGGCTTTCTAGACACATCATCAGTTTTACATTCTTATTATAAGATATTTAATCCTCATAGCTTATAGGGACTTACATGGTGAATGCCACTTTAAAGAGAATGACTGGTGTAGTGCTAACGGTGATAAACCAATTATTGTGAATCAAGTCAATTAAAATACATACAAAGGAAAATTATGTTTATGTTATTTTTTATTATTTGAGCAGCCTCGTGAAGAAAGTGGAGGACTGTGTCTTGTCAGTTCGATAGTACAAAATGTTCAGGGAAAAATGAATTCATATGAACTCAGCCAACCTTGTGAATGTTAGCAAATTAAAGTGCGATGAGCTTAGAAGAGTTGCAAATATTGTCTGGGACAAGCACATAACTAGTTGTCCCTTAATCTCTATCAAATATCAAATTTGGGAACCAAATAAAAGGCTGTAAGTGAGTACCAAACGGAATAATAACAAGAAAATTAATCATACCAAAGGAATTTCAATTTTCAAGTCCTTAGAAAACAGATGTAATACAGTTATTCCATATCAAGCAGTCACATTTTACATTTCTTTTCAAAATCAATCAACTCAGTATTTTTTCTATTCTGTATCATATAACACACAGACATTTTTCATTTATTTTCAAATCAATCAACACGGTATTCTTCTTTTCCAAATGTCGGTCGACACGCCTCTTCTATGGTTAATGAAAGAAATTAAACCAGCAGGTTGTATTTTATTGTTGAACACATTCTTGGACGTTTATGTTAACAGGCTACCAGCACCCAACCGGATATTCAAAGCACCCCAGGGCAGTACCTTTGGGAATTGAAACTCCTGTCCTTTGTTTACCTCGAAAATGGGTCCCTTGGTTTTAAATAAAAGGAATACAACCCCCTTGAGAAAAACTCAGAAATCTCAGTTTATCTAAATTTTTCAATTTAAAAATCGCCCTGTACTCGATATTTAGAAAATCAATTAGTTGTCCTCAACTTCAAAGTTTTTGAAGTGCCCGAAGTCAAATGAGAAAAACGCATTTTGATGAGAGCCAAATCTCTTTCGATTTTTTTTGGTTTTAACGTCATTTTCCCCCAGTAACTGATGTCAGACGGTGCCCTTCACAGAAACTTGAATTTTGCAGTGAGGAATTTCTTGGCCGGATGCCCTTCCTGACACCAACCAATGGCTTTTTCTTTTATGAATTTTCAAAGTCGCTTGCTTGAGGAATCGAATCCGGAATTCTTGGGTACGGAGCAATTGCACTAACCATTAAGCCACGGCTCCGCACAGCCAAATATCTTTCGAATAACGATTGTTTTGTTACTTCAAACAATTTGAATTTGAATTTGAATAATGTCCTGGTAAATTTCCCAAGTTTTTATGTCCAGATTATTCAAGCATTGATAAATTACAAGAAATGTAACCAATTAAAACAACGCAAATTTACGCAAGTAATGTATTGTTTTGCGAAAAGTGTATGTCATGCATGTCAATCCAGTTAGCTTTCACAATATTTTCGAGGATAATGTTACAACTTCTTTTGAAGACAGTTATTTCAGTAAGCATTGGAGTAGGGTTTTATTTTTCCTTCGGAAGGATAAGGCCAAAATAATAAATGTTCAATTCGACGGGAATTACGATTCTGTGGCTGATTCTAGGCTTCAAAATATTGTGATTTATCTTGCTTGTGATAAAATTTTGTTCTGAGGTGAAAAGAGCGTCAACAACAAAAACAGTTATTACCAGGAAATAGATGTCCACATTAAGGTGTAGAACTTGTTCAAGCGAGCCTTTATGTAAAATAAGCTTTGAAAAAAATAAAAAGAGTACCATCCCACTTATCCCTAATGTTAATGCATATAAAATAGAAAATTTATGTTATGAAATGTGCATTTATATTAGGGCGGGCTTTCGCCCATCATGCTGGCAAATAAAACAAAACAACATTGCAAACTACAAATCACAACAGCATAGGGCTTTACACTCTTTTGTTTTCTATTTTTTGTTTTCTATTTTCTCCAAAAGTTGGCCATTCTGAAGAGATTTTGTTTCATAAACTTTTTGATATCTTCTGCCGTTTCCAAGAAAACGCAGTTTGAAGGCCCTGACTTCCCCCTCCATTATGTCCTGTAGTAAAGTGTTCTCGCTTGCTCCGCTTGCTCGAACAGTAAAACATTAAACTAAAACCCAAAACGTATTTCTTCTAACAGCACTTTTAGTGGCTACTCGGTCATAGGGGCAGGAGGGGCTTGGCCCCTTCGAATAAATGGTATTACTGTGTCGTTGTTGAAATGCCTCTTTTATTGTATCCACCTAGTTTCTCTGTCACGAGGCTTGTTCTCGGCCACTGAGGTACCTTTTTCGACGGACTAGATATCAGAAGTCCCTGTTATAGGAAAGATTTGTCCCGTTTGAAAGTAGGCCTCGTATTTCTACTCTTGTCAATCCCCTTGGTGGTCAAGTCTCCATTGATTGCTTAGGCTGGCCCCTAGTTGGCCTTGCAAACCCTTGAGAAAAAAGTAAGAGAATATGCTAACCGCTCAAAAAAGTAAAGCAGATCGTTGGCTCAAATTTAAGCTTTATTGTTCTCTTTTGGGCTCAATCTTTGGGCCCAAGAATTCCTATAACAACGTGAACTCTTTTTTTATACCTAATGCACGTCGATGATCCAATGATAACATTACGTAATCAAACATTGGAGGTTGTATTAATCAACATGGAAAAGGGAAAGCTATTCAAAAGCCAAGATTACCATCTCAATTGTTTTTTAATTTATACCTACAATGTTGTATTAATAGCGGTACTTTTGGATCTGTATCAGTCATCAAATCATGCTGAGGTCATGATGCTGCTGCATTGATGTAGTGACGATGATTCATTTAATCGGGCGTTGTTACAAGATACTCACGCTTCCTGGTAATTAAATACGTAAAAAGTTAAGTTTTTACACTGATCTTAGAGCGTACACAAGAAGAAACACTCAACGCTAAAAGAAGAGTACATACTGCTGGAATACGATAAGGATAGATGAAAAGGATAAGTCTAGGATATGGAGAGAGCCATATGATGTTGTTATGTTTTATTATACCTTGCCGTTTTCTTTTAAGAGACACGTTATTGCTGCCAAACTGGTCAAAATCAAAATATTTTACAAATTCTAAAAGGAATTTTCCCTACAAGGCCTTAGAGACATTTGTAAAGGCATATGGTATAATTGCCAATTCCAACTGGTATCTGAGTTGTCTGCCCTTTATCCAAGAACTTAATTTCAGGAATGCTATGGTGCTTTGCACTACTGTAAATGATTCAGAAGAATAATCTGGGCCAGAACCTTCAAGGAGTTGGAAACACTGTTAAACATTTTGATAACAACTCAAATAACTTCTTCTATAACAGAAAGCTGTTTTTCAACTCTGAAAAGAGTAAAGAGCTCCATTAGGAATCTCTGAGGTTGTGGGTGGGCTGGGGAGGTTAAATGCCTTGGTAATGTTATTTATGGAGAAGGACATGATAAGACGAGGAGTAACTTTAATAAGATTGTAATACAGAAGTGTTGCCACCCAAAAGAAAAGAGAGCAAAACTTTTGTACAAATTTTAGAATTTTGATTACTTTCATTGTGCAACTAATTAATTTTATGTATGGAACCTTCTTGTCATATTTACTAACCTTCTTTCATTTATGCAGTGTATGTATAAAACAATACTCGTACACTTTGATTTCTTTATACTTTATATGTGGCTTATCCTGTGATACAATAGTATACTTGAGTATTTTATGTTTATCACGTAGATCTGACATAATTTATTCCAAAATCAGGACTAAATTTGACAACCCCTTGTTCTATCATTTACAGGATTGACGCTTTACATAGAGTAATAATTTAGTGTGTCCCTGATACTACCTTTTCTTACCAACATCGTACAATACTTCAATAAAAGTAGGAAAGTATTTTAGGTTTCACATTCGTCTTCACTCTTTTCCTGAAAATTCTTCACATTTGTAGATGCAGAGTACTTGGTTACGACAACGTGATATTCAAAGTTTTGAACTTCCAGCAAACTTTCCAAATTCTATTTTTGATTTTGAAAGGTAATGAAGCAGTAAGCAACACATAAAAACTACCTGTGCTCTGTAGATAACATTGGTACTTACAGAATCCTAAAGGCATTTTAGATAGAATTTAGGAATCCAACATTTGTTATCCTTAGATACTCTATAGAGATATTCCCAACCTTACCTAGTGCCTTCCATTGGTGGTGTTTTCTTGTCCACAGATTTTACATAAATTTTTCTGATGCTCGCTTTCGTTGGTCTGCTTTCTTGAAGGTGATTTAAGATAATTGTAACTTTGACAACATGCAGCTGGTATGTTATTATTTGTTCTTTTTGTAACTTCTGCATTATGTATATTCCACAACATAAAACCATTGTCCGTACGTACACCTACATTGCTCTGGGGAAAAAAGTAGAATTGAAGCAGACACCTCAAATTTGGGATAACTGTTAGTCTTGCTATATCGTCCTAGCTTTCTGGACTTTGAAAGTAGACACTAACATTCGTGACAAATCAATTGGGGCTCATTCCGCCAAATATCCAGGGTACCAGCCACCATTGAGCAGTCAATTGACAACCTTACAATGTCCCTTTTGTGAACGCTCATTATAACAGGTGCGTTTAGTTCCTCCTGAGACATCCGTAATTGCGGTAATACTTTAGGCGTCTTAAACCTGAAGATGATCTTTTAGCTTTTCCCTCTGAAAGAGGTTTAATGCGTATCAGTCTGTGTACCTCTGCAGTCATAGATAAGAAATTTTCTTCTTTCTGCAAAACATTTTAACATTTTAAGTGTTCTTAAGAGAAATATCTTAGGTCTTCACTCGGTTGATTAGCACATCTCTGCGAAGCATCAATCTTAAGCCATCTACAACGCTGTCAAAAGTGCTGAAAAATCTATTAGGTAGATAAGGTAGATAATGCCAAGTCCGATGACGCAAATGACTGAAGAAGAGAAGAACAAAAAGACGGAGGACAGAAAAGCAACCCGATCTGATTAAGAGTAGAGGTAAAAAAGCCTTTGTTGAAACCGCATATTTCTAGATGAACAGAAAGCAGCGAGACCTATGAAGAAATGGTGTACCTTTGAAATTGACAAAAAAGCAATGCAACACCACTGCTTTTTTAAGTACAGAAGGATTAAGTTTCACTCCCTTAAATTCTGGNGCAAAACATTTTAACATTTTAAGTGTTTCTTAAGAGAAATATCTTAGGTCTTCACTCGGTTGATTAGCACATCTCTGTGAAGCATCAATCTTAAGCCATCTACAACGCTGTCAAAAGTGCTGAAAAATCTATTAGGTAGATAAGGTAGATAATGCCGATGACGCAAATGACTGAAGAAGAGAAGAACAAAAAGACGGAGGACAGAAAAGCAACCCGATCTGATTAAGAGTAGAGGTAAAAAAGCCTTTGTTGAAACCGCATATTTCTAGATGAACAGAAAACAGCGAGACCTGTGAAGAAATGAAATTGACAAAAAAGCAATGCAACACCACTGCTTTTTTAAGTACAGAAGGATTAAGTTTCACTCCCTTAAATTCTGGCGTTGAGTTGTTAAGATTATGTTTAAAGAAGTGGTGACCAGGAGCGGAAGTCAAGGTATACAGAAAATATACATAAATACCAGGTATACAGAACACCTGTAGCAATAATTGTTGGAGAAACTAAAGCGGTAATTATAGAAGTTGTTTTTTCCCAAGGATATGCCCTCACCCATTTTCTTACTTGAACTTTGGATGCAATTAGTGAAAAATATATAAAAGAAGCTTTGAACTTAAGCAGCCCTATCTCATCTTGAACACCGAAGTTGGTATAGTTTTAAGGAATAATATTCAATTGATAAATGGTCACCTTGTCTTACACTTGGTATGCTACCATCTCTTCTCCTACAAATATGATAGTTTTCTACATCTCAATTTACAGGAGACTTCCTCACTGTTATTGCTAAAGGGTTCTTTCTTGCTTTCGCCTAGGTTAGGAAATAACTATTAATTATCTTCGATATCTAAAAGGCGTTCAGCAAGCTTTTGGATTTTGCCTTTTCCATAAATTTGGACAGCTTGACATATTATGTAAAATTCTGAATTTTATTGCAAATTTCCTGGGAAACCACGTGATCAAAGTTCCAATTGATGAACAGTCTCTTTTTATTTTACAAGTAAATTTGGATGTTCTTTAAGGCTTCATCTTGGGACCTATATATTTTTTTCGTTCCACAAGAGATCTCTTAAATAGTGCTAAAAGGAACAATGCGCTCTTTGAGGACTATTCCATATTTTACTTATGTTTTGAGGGTAAACCATTTTCTTTTGATCAATCTAGAATTTCTGGTTTTTATTCAATATGAACTTTAGTCTATTATTGAGTCTATTATTAAGTCTATTATTGAGTCTATTATTAAGTCTATTATTGAGTCTATTATTGAGTCTATTATTAAGTCTATTATTGAGTCTATTATTGAGTCTATTATTAAGTTATTATTGAGTCTATTGGAACGTTTCGTAAGCGTGTAGGAAATTTGTTCCCAGTTGCAAATGAAAAGCTAATCGGATAATTGAGTTGAATCGTAGAGAATTGCACTTCCAATTAAAAAATATCACTTTTATTGCTGATGAAAATAATATCAATAGTATCCGATATACTATATCTGCGGTATACTAACCAGGTTTGAAAACAAACATGGTAAAATCAAGGGTAAGATAATAGGAATTCAAATCATCACACCAGCAGTATAAACAAGTGTCCCGACAAGAGTTGAATAAAAAAAACCCTTACCCTAGTACTATCTTGTATGCAGAACTTATCACCATTTCAGTTGTCTGGTAATGAGAATAAAATATAATTGGAAATCCATTAAAGTGTAAGCTATTTTGATCTACCATATGGTAATCCAAAACATCCCAGTATTAGTAGTTCTGCACTCATAGATAATAATGTTTTAATTAGACTTTACAAGTAGCAGCCAAACCACTTCACTTTGTCCAGGATTCAACTATTTTTTTGTCTTTTAAATATTGCTCTTAAATTAATTTTACACAGCATCTATAAAAAATATTGACTATTTACATATATGGGTTTTGAAACAAAAGCAAGTTTTTAAGTGGTTATGGAAAAACTACAATACTTTGTGGTATGTTTTGTGAACGTGACGGAACGACAAGAATTCATTACAAACAAAACCATTAAATCAGTCATCTTCTCTCAATATCATTCACAAAACAGCTCCTGGTATCTGTAAATCAGTACTTATAGAGTTATCCATTGTATACTGAGTAGATAATAGCTATGATCAGAATATATTGGAGCAAGTAGCAGTATATTACGGTAGAGAGCATGCTGTAATTTAGCGTATTAATGCAGTTGAGTGCCGTACAAAAGAGAGTAGTAAGGCAATTTGATTTAGATCAAGTATAAACTCTTGACCTGCATAAGGTTTTTGATCCATACCAAATAGAATATCATGACATTTCTGGATTCAAAACAACAACAGATGGAGTTTATTTCGCTTGTGAGTGATCTGAAGGGAAAATGCATCTCATTATTATTATCAATGGTACTTTGTTCACTGTCTCTTTTGTAATTTCTGGCCCCTTTATTCAAGTCGTGTATAGGTAGGACCTATTGAAATTCAATAATATGCCTACACTTATAGCGACAAAGTTATCAATAGAACACGTAATAAAAGTGCATAAAGCATGGTGTGATAAAATACAGTAGAGTGAAGCATGATGTGGCATAGAATAGCACAGTGCAGTTTGGAGCAGTATAGGGCACCAGACCTGTCTAATTTTAATGTGCAGTGAAAACCAATACAGAGAATAAAAAGCTGAATCGTGCTGTGAAAGATAAAATCGTGAAACTGAGTAGTGATAAGGTTCTGGTGTAGTAGCTTTTTAATAATTAAGATATAACAAGACGTTTCTAAATTCAATTCACATTGACATGGGTCCGTCTTTTGTAACAAGGTTTGTTTTCACCCAGTATTATGTCCCGATATTACGTTACTATATCTTATATGACGTAGTAAAATATGGCACACAAAAACAAAAGAGTTACATTTTACAATTAATGAATGTTTGGTAGCTCTATATAATACAATGGTAGCCGGAAATTCAGCCTCGGGAAGTTAAATGAAAAAATTCGGAAAATTGCTACAAAGGCTGCAGGCGCAACAATATCAAACACGTACATTTTAAATAAATTTTCACTATTCCTACAAGAGCCTTTAAGCTAATTTGTGAAATATATCTCATAAAGGATATAAGTTTTTGCAACAAAATAATGACACTTAAAGGATAATATTAAGAACACAATTAATTATGTAAATTAGAGGTAACTATGGTAACCATACATTTATGAAGAAACACTTACTTTATATACGCCTACATTGTAAATATGGACCAGACCTGACAAAGTAAATATAAGAAAGCTTGTCCTATCATACAAAATGTCTTTGTTGTTGAAATTTTTGTATATATATGTATAAATGATAAAATGGTTTTTTCAAAGAAAAGTAATGAACTTGAAATTAATTAAAATTAAGATAAACATTTCACGTTTTTATAAATGTCATTACATTAGGAACCAATCTAATTTTGAGGGGAAGGTCACTTAAGCATTTAGCTTATGTAAAGAAAGAGCTTTGCTTGTCAGATTCCATTTTCACTGACAGGAGTTTGATGGGATTATTGTTATTACCTGTTTCTTCTGTTTGTTGAACTGTTGTGAAATAACGATAGAAAAACTTACTTTATGTTTTCCTATCTATGCACTTGGAGGGACGCATGTTTCAGGCTTTAGTATATTTTTAATGCTGGTGATACAATCACATTGTACGGTAGTTTTCGCTCAGGTCCGAAAAGATTGCAATTTCTTTAGTTGAGTTATGGTAAAGGTCGGTTTGACAGTAGAACTATAGGTTAGTAGTGGTATTATCATTATTGCGCATAAATTTTTTGCTACATTAATTGTTTAATGCTGACGTATCAATTGAAGTAGCAGCAGTCTGGAGCTAGCTTTACGGTAACGAATAGGGAAATTGTTGTCTAATTAATTAAAAGAACTTATAACAGTGCCTTTATACATAATATTTAGCTTCTTTTCATTGTTTTTAAGGCTTTTCGGAGTACTAAATGACGTCAATTCTCTTTTCCCTTTATTAAGTTTAGAACGAGTTATTTTTCAACACAATAGCCACCAATGCTCGCTCTTTCTTCATTTAGTACATTTTTATTCTCATTTTCGTCCTTAGCTGAATAATTGACTTGGAACCCAAAGTATGGTGTATCAGATCGTTTAAATAGACAATAATCAACAGAGGCTCTAGAATTGACCCTTGGAGGTCACCGCAAAAAAAAATTAGATTCTTCATTAGAAAAAGCATTATTCACTTCAACAACCTGATATCCATTAAATAGCTAGTCTGTATACCAAGCTAATTCATTCCCTTCAATGCCATAACAAGAAAATTTAGTCAGCAAAACTTGATGTGCTATGATGTCAAATGCTTTGCTGAAATTGAGGGATACTGCTCTTATCAATTTCCCTGCATTCATTTCCCACCTGATATCATCACAAAAAAAGTATTACTGCTACCTTGTTAATCTGTACTTACCTTACCTTACCTTACCGAAATGCCATCTCAAAGAGGTCGACTGTCATAGTCCTCCACACTTATCTATCCAATGCCAGTCTAGCATACTTGTTGGTGTTTTTCTTCAGCATAACAGCAATTTTGCCTGTCCATGTGGTCCTTTTTCTTCCTCTTCCTCGCTTACCTTCAACAGTGCTTTCCATTATCATTTTTTGAAGGGAATTGTGCCGCCTCATGTGCCCATAGAATGTATTTTTTCGTCTTTTTATTGGGTCTAGTAGGGTTGTTTTGATTATTTTTCAATCATTCAGGACCCTTTCATATGTCCTTTTTTCTTTTTTTCTGTACTTGCAAAAGCCATACTGACAGTTGCTAAGGAAGTCTTTTTCTAAGTGATACGTCAGTTGTCGATGGACTGCTTTTTCAAGATAGAGTCGGAAGAATAGATATCGCCCAATAGTTTTCTTCTAGCTCACAATTCCCCTTTTTGTAGACTGGTGTTATCTTTGCAAGTTTCTAAATATTGAGCACTCTATTAGTAATTATGATGGAAAGGTCAACAATGTAGCGAAGTGGTGAAGAAATATGATAGTCAGTGCCCTTTAGCGTGTTTGGTGTTAGTTCATCACTGCCAGTGGATTTGTTTCGTTTAAGGGATTTTCAAAGTCAAGAACTGTATACCTTTCGACTTTTATCTTTGAAATATATTTGAACTAAAATCTAGAAGTAGTTTGCGTAGGTAACATTCTACAAAATCTCCAGACGAAATATATATTTGGAACGTAATATTTTTGAGATTCTTTACTGTTCCTTTAAAGTATGAACTCAAACGTTTAGCTTGCTATTCACAACTATAAAGCCAAAAATACGAACAAAAATATTATTATCGAAAATACAACAGCCTTCAATGCTGCCATGTCGATATTAAAAAGAATGTCATTGTCGAAAAAAATGTCTGGTGCAAAAAGCATTTAATATGCCTTCAACCTGATTAGCATGCTTCCAACGCAGAGGGAAGTATGTTTTAAGACGTGGAAAATAAGTGCTCGTTCCAAAGTGAGAAGAACATTATTTTATGAAAATTATGTCACGAAATGTCATAGAAAAAGGTAAAAAATGCTTCTTATTTAACCAAGTGTTTATTAGTGATATATAAATATATATAATCAGATATACGAGTAAGAAAAACTCTAACTTTACAGTACTCAAAGTTTCATGTCTATCACAATCTTCAGCCGTATACAAATTTTGTGTACAGCTGAAGGTTGTGAAAGACATTGAAGTCTGAATACTGTAAAGTTAGAGTTTTTCTTACTCGTATATCTGATTATATGATACCTCCTACGTTTTAATGTGGTAGAGCACTGTTGCTGATGACATTTCATATTCATTTGTTGATATATATGTACGCAAATACTATTCTTTTGCACATTTAAAACCATTTTGGCTAGCTTTCTGACTTATTCCGTCTCTGCTTCGATCTCTGTTCTTTCTCCTGAATGACATTTAAATCCGCATCCAATACATTAATATCAAATAAGTGAATATTGAGGCATTCAGATATATCACACTGTCATTAATCGCACCCCAAATTATGCGTTGACGATTTCATTAAATTAAAGCTTACCAGGTTCATATCTTAATAAGGTATTGCAGAAGGGGCAAATCGTTTTTCATGATGGCTTATTGTTATTATTATCAATGTCTCATGTTTGTTTAACTGTGTATCAGCTGTTTCAAAATGGCACTACTGGTTTTAAAGAATAGTAACTGATCAACACTAATGAGAATTTAAACGACTTCTTTTTCAAAACTTGGCTTGTTCATTTGAAACAACTTTCAAAACATTGGTGAATTAGAACTTACGAATATTATTATCATAAGCTTTATTAGCTTATGATAATAATATTTACTAAAATAAATAGAAATATNAAATTATGCGTTGACGATTTCATTAAATTAAAGCTTACCAGGTTCATATCTTAATAAGGTATTGCAGAAGGGGCAAATCGTTTTTCATGATGGCTTATTGTTATTATTATCAATGTCTCATGTTTGTTTAACTGTGTATCAGCTGTTTCAAAATGGCACTACTGGTTTTAAAGAATAGTAACTAATCAACACTAATGAGAATTTAAACGACTTCTTTTTCAAAACTTGGCTTGTTCATTTGAAACAACTTTCAAAATATTGGTGAATTAGAACTTACGAATATTTACTAAAATAAATAGAAATATAAATAATAAATATAAATATAAATAATACTTTATTTTATTATTACTATCATAAGCCAAGTTTTGAAAAAGAAGTCGTTTAAATTCTCATTAGTGTTGATCAGTTACTATTCTTTAAAATCAGTAGTGCTATGTTGAAACAACTGATACTCAGTCAAATAAACAGGAAGCATTAATAATAATAATAATAATAATAATAATAATAATAATAACAATAATAATAAGCCATTGTAAAAACCTTGTAATTTTAATTAACAGTTGCATCGACATTCTGTAAAGTATTGTAAACTCATGTTTTTGAGTAAGTAAATACAAAACATTTTATGATGTGGTAGTAAAAGGGTGTGAGTATCAATTGTATAGTTTGTTTATCCCTCCAGAATGTTATTGATTAGATTATTAAAGCTTTGTGAATATCTCTTAATTCGTTTTTTGTTTATTTTTCAGAACTGAATTACTTGTGTCTCCAATTGCTTGTACATTAAACTACGTTGCTTTTTGAATATTTGTAGATCCTCTAAATTCTTAATTATTGTCTTCGATATCGCAGAAATTTATTTTTTCCTCCTTTTTTTCCCTTTGTGCATATCTCATGATGGATTTTTCAAATTTTTCTCTTGTCATTTTTTACGTGGAAAAAGTCAGTTCTATTTTTGTTGCTGCTCATTTTTCAAATAATTCAAGGGCACATCCTTGAATTATTTGACTAAATAAATCGAATTAATGATTTTTTTCTTTTAGAATTACAATAACGCTTTTCTAAGCTCCTTGTCTCTACAAATTAAAAACTGTCCTCAAACCCATGTTGGGGGATTAGTGCTCGTTCAGTCTTTTCTTCTTGCTTCACTAAATGAAATGCTCATACAATTTTAAGGAATGGAGTCTATTTTTTTTCACGTTTGCCTTGAAAACAAATATCACCTCTTACAAAACAAGTTTTCAGTCTTCACCAACATACTATTTAAAGTTCTTTCATTACTTTTAATAGTGAAAGGTGAATATGTTCTGAATTATGCTGTACTCTATTGAAAAAACACCAATGATAATTATCTGTTATGATTACCCCTGTAATAATCTCTTTGATGTTTAATCAGTTAATTGATTATTAAACTAACGATCTTCAATGAACGCAATACAATTCATAAAATTCCAGCTTTCCAGCTTTCCTGTAGCTACGTCATTCATTGCTTGATGTAAACAGAAACTTTTTAAATAAGTAATTTATGCTGATGAAGACAATATTGATATCCAATTATTTCAAGTAGGCCATTAGCTTAGAAAACAAATGTTTCTAGTTTCTTTAAAGCACGAATTTCATGTCAAGAGAAATTAAACTAAGTTTAACAAAATAAGTAATCCTGGCGTATAATTTAGTCATAAAGAAAAACAAAGTTGTATTCTATTTATATATTCATTTAGTGATACTGACAGGAACTTCCCCCTTATACATCATATATGGCGAATTTACAACATAGGTAACCTCAGTGTGTTATTGTATGACAGTGAATGCTGGGCACCTATTGCCAGTGATATGCTAATACTGCGGCGTAATGATCGGGCAATGATTAATTGGACTGGCAACGTGAGACGACCAGTCCAGTAAAGTTGACTCTTTCTTGACAAAAAACCGGCCTGAATGAGATTCAAATACTACTAAGATATTACAGATTGTGCTGGTTTGGTCTTGTCTCAAGAAATGACAGCTGTATTAAAAGCATTTCAGACTTTATAATTGCTGGACAATTCGGACATTGAACAGCAAAGAAAACCCGGATGACTGTAGATGCTGGAAGCTCACTAATTCTCTGAATAAGATAGAATGGAGAAAAAATCTCATAGATAACATAGGAACCGAGCGACCTACTTTTAATGGAAAAGTCACGTAAAATTGATTATGATGATGATTCACGTAATAAATCTCCAGGACTATCGAGGTAATTGTCATATTGGAAATCAAATGAAATGCAATGCTAAACAAAACATTCTAAAAGCAGGTTTTCTTAATTATACGGGTTTTACTTTCATAAAAAGTCTTATATTAAAGGATCATTCCTAGAGACATTCAATTTTTGTGCCACTTTTACATAACGTGGCTAAATAATAAATTGATTTAGTTTAAAAAAGCTTGTAAAATTTATGAAATTTTAAAAGTCTATCAGTAGGATTTTTCTTATTGATAAAGAGTGGTTTTATGCACGCGTAAAACGACTTTCAATGTTTAATCCAAAATGCAATAAAGCTCTTTTTCCTATTATTTTGTTGAATAAGTCAAAAACAAGTTATAAGTCTTAAACGTCTCTTTTTTAGCAAATAGATTTTGCGATTAAGAAAAAGTTACTGATCTATACAGCAATCACTTTCCAAAACTAATAAGGAATCTTACACAACAAGGGACAAATTCAGGACGAAAAAAGTGGGAGAACAAACATTATTACCTTATAGGAACACGGTTACTACATCTATTGTAATTTACAGATTCAAAATGCTATGACAAGAATTGCCTGAAAAACAAAATACATGATAATAACCCAAGATAAATAAGACTGTTAGAAGGAGTAAAAATAAGAAGATACAAAATTAAGGGCAAAATTCCTCATTTTTAAGTGCCATATGCCGACGTGATTTAAAAGAAAAGCAACAACACTCAGACAGACATCGAGCAATCTTTCACAGGAGCAGCTTAATAATTAGTTGCTGGTTTTTGAGGTATTCAACAACTCTGGGTTAAACTTTCGGCTTGTTTGTGTCGAGTGCACAACTGCTTGTTCAGTTTACTTTCAGACGTATCAGGCTCTGACAATTATACACAAATAAAAATTGATGTGACCATAGTACTCAATGCAAGGACGGATGGTAGATCTATAGAGACCTAGAATGGCCTCAGGCTTAATTTACTCTCTAGCACGAAAGAAAGAACTATTGTTTTTAGAAGCAGATCTAGCAATAAATGTAGTGTAAAAATCCAGTGAATATTGGAGGGCGATAAGGAATCAGCTTTCTATAGAAAGACAATATTTGCGATTTGCCCGCAATTAAAGAAACCAATTACTTTCTTTCCCATTTCCTAAAAGCCTGAAGGTCAGGGTCCAAATTTTATGCAACCTTGAATTGTTCCTATTGAGTTGCCTTGTGACCAATGCCAGAGTATAAGCTAGTGTCATCAGCATAGAACTTGGTATATTGGAGCAAACACACCAGGAATATCACTGATGTAAAGAAGGAAGACAGTTGTCAAAAAACCTTTAGGAACGCCAGCATTAATAGTATTTAAGAGCAAAGGCTGAATGATACCAAGTGCCTAACCACAAATACCATAACAAAGCTTAAAAAACAAGCCAGCTTACCACACTTCATTAAATACATTGTAAGTATCCAAAACTATAGTACCTTATTCACTGAACTTATCGATAAATCTCTACATCCATGATTACAATCAAAAGGTTACCAGTGAAGCAAGATCCGCTAAATTTGAACTAAACATCAAGAAAAAGACCTAGGTTTTGCAAAAATTTTCACCAGCACATTGTTGATTAGTCTTTCAAAGACCTTACTAATGACAAAAAGAAGACTTCCAGGTCGGTATTTACCGGCATCAAATGGATCACTGGGATTTTTGAAAAACATGGACAACAGAAACATTTCGGAAGACGGAAAGCAGGACTTGATATATAATGATTAAAAGGTTTGGACAACAACGAAAGCTTAGAAGCAACTACTCTAATCAAATTGGATCAATCAAATCTAGACGAGACGCCTAAGCTTGAGTCAACCCATCAGCAACCCTTACAACCAATTTTGAATTTATGATGATAGATTACAAAATCTAATCAGTCTACAAAAGAAACACTCGCCAATGTCATTTAGAGAAGAGGTGGCAGAGAGCAGTATAACAAAGAAATTAGCCTTTTCCCTAGAGGTCATAGTAAGCCAAACACTATAAAAAAGTGGAGCTAAAATTGACTAGTCAGATGCAAAACACTACTGCAATCGTCTAGAACTCCAAGAATTTGGGAAGAAATAGTTTCACTTACTCGCTCAGAATAGCAAGATTTCGCATTAGAAATCTCCATTTTACAAGCATTGTTCAGCAGTCTGAAAGCAACCCAAGACTCGTTGGTCCCCTTGCGTTGAAACTGAACATAAAAATGCCCCCAATGAGCAAAAGAATGGCAAGGATTAAACCATGGAGGAGAAGGAGGTTTGAATCCATTACTACGATTAGGTACAAACGTTTCAATGCCACCAATACACATTCTGTGAATTTAGTTGCAGCATCAAAAGCCGATTTGCTTAGGACTAAATCTCAAAGTATATCACCAAGAAATTGAAAAAATCCATCCCAGTCAGCTGGACAAATTTTAATGGTCCTACGATGATGTGGCATGACAAGAATATTTGAAACAGTTGTCCAACTTCTACAGTGATAACAACATGCTCAAAAGATATAAAAGGAGGTAAAAATGAAACCGTACAATGTTCTGGGACATAAATAATAAAGAGGTGTATAAGAGAAGGTTTATATCTGTCCTAATCAGGAAGTCATTTGGGTTTAAAAATTAAATTTTTCAAAAACCAGTTTGACGCCAGTCAGGGTTTAAGGTTGTCTTGTAGGGAAGATGGGCTTCTTTACCTTTAGTCAGCAACTTTAAGGGTGTCTGCTAGCCCATGCTATTGCAGCCTAAGTTGTATTTTTCTACTTTCTATTATAATAAACAGTATATTTATACTGTATAATGTTCTATCCTATTAAACAATATCATACAGTACAATATTGTGTCATACATATTCGTGCCCTCATAGTGCATACTACACTTTTCTATGGCATACCATTCTATATTATTTCTGTCCGGGCTTTTTGTCAAGATCAAATTAGAGTCCCTTCTCTTCTCGTTAAAGCTTTAAAATTTTTTTTATTGGCTGCGCGTTAGGCTTGTCTTGCATGCTCGAAGTCTAATTCTTGGCCATCCAAGAAGAAGTTTCTTACTAGAGAGGAGGCTTATAAAAGCGGCATGAATTGGTCGCTATCCATGGTGTATTGCTTAATTTCTATCTTTTCTTTTTTCTGTACCCTCTTAAAGAATTTCACTGTATTCAATGCAGTTGTACACTGAGTTACAGTATGCAATTTTAGAGCATGTCTTTCGTACGATGGCAAAGCAAATTACACTAAACTGTGATATGCATTTCTAGGTTATATTTCATCGTCCTAATCTGTTGTTTGCTTCATTATTTTACACATACTGTGCCATACAAGAATGGGCTATTCTGTACTGTGTTAATTGCTATTTTATAACAGTTTGATAGTGCTTTAATTGGTACAAGTCGAATTGGATTCCTCCATGGAATTTTACTAAGGTTATATTCCGGGAAGTTGTTTTTCAGAGCAATTAAGTTGGGGGCAGTTTTGGAAGTAGCAATACTCTAGGGTGCAAGCTTTCAGGAGCCAATTTTCAGGAGAACGATTGTGGCGGGAAATTACAGAAGGCCATCGCTTTGATTAGAATCCAGGTCTAATCAAAGCGATCAAAGAGGTCAACGTAAAGCAGCTGTCGATTTGTCTTCTCCAGAAAAGAGTTCGCCTCTTTTGGAATATAGAATTAGCTGTGCCTGCTCCCGTTGAGGATATAGACTTTCGTATATTTGGTTTTTAAAGTTAATTAGAGTAGGTATTAGTTTATGTTTCTTTCGTAAGCCTCTGTGTTTACCTTTTTATGGTCATACAAAATGAACAAATAAGATGGATATTCAATATACAAAGAATTAAGGACCTCATTTAACCTTGTTCATAGTCACCTGATACTGACTGAACATTCTCGTTTTAGACCGACACAGCTATTATAAACAGCTTCTTGTCTTTGCAGAATAAAAGTGAGCAATGCAGTGACGTCATAAAAAATTTTCATGTTTAAACTATGGTATATAAGTAGCTTATTTGACTTTTTTAATTTGAGGGATTTAATCCAATTAAAACCAATAGTATTTGAGACCCTTAATATGCCTATAAACAATGAAAATGACTACAAGCAATTTATCGTCATGGAGAAGAAATTACCTTCATTCAGGTTATGATGGCTGTGTTTTGGTTGACTTCATTTTCGAAAGTTAATGTTGGAGGTTTAACAAAGAGAGAGTCATTTAAATTTGCATACAAATTACAGCAAATCAATAGGTTAAAGCTCATTTGATTTGTTAGTTGTCATTTTTTTGAAAACTAAATTGTCCAGAAGCTTGTTCAATATGTTACCCGAACATCACATACAAATGTAATACAATGAACTCAATTATACTAGTAAAAAATATCGTAAGGTGTTAAAAGCATCAATTCTAATACAATAAGCATTTGGTTTTTAGCTCATGCTTTCTTTTGTTTATATATACAGTACACACACATACACATATACCTATATATACACATATATGTATATACATATATAATTACTGTACACAGTCATATTGAATCAGAAATAGGATCTACTAATTTTTCTTTGTTACGCCTGCTGATCCACTATACGTTACTCTGGTAGGTCTGACTCAAGGAGTGTCGCAATTAGCTAATCAACGTTTTTTCTACAGTAATGGATACGAAACTCAAATGTCGAAACTATTTGAAAAGTGTGCAAAACAATACATACAATATAGCCTGTGCCAACACCAGACTTTAAAAAAATTCCAGTATTGCCTACAGCTTCACAACAAAAATTTACTGGCTTCTTTCTAACAAATGGATACAGTTTCACAACAAAAAGCTACTGATTTCACTTTAATAAATGGCTGTTATACTCAGCCATTCAAAGCCACGATAATCATTTTGCGGAAATAAAAAAATTGCTGTTATAAGAAGATAACTACTTTTTTCTTCAGGGTCAGTTTAGAAGGCGTTAAGGTCATTTGTTGTGTGTATGTGTGTGTGTGTGTGTGTGTGTGTATGTGTATGTGGTAAAGTTTTCTTGGGTATTTTTTGGTTTCCTTACACTAATTTTCCAATTTAGTCTACTTGCTTTTTGGTTCTTACTAGTTTTGGGTTAAAATAATGTTTTAATGTGAATAAGGTTCTTTATAGAGCAGAACAGGAAAAGTGTTTGATCAGGCTTTATTCATCTGTCCTAAACTATACTTTTAATGGGTTTTGTACAGCTATGGATCATTGTTCCTAATTTACAATTAGAATCTACGGTAGGGACTGTAAAATGTCTGTAGGTGGGCGTTTCAGGTAAGATGTCATAAAACTCTGTAGGTCATCTATTTTTGCTTTTGATTTTAATGTGTAAAATTGCATACTGGTATTGTATTGATAAGTTCTTAAGCCAAATGTAATGATTCCGTTATAAATGGGGATTACCCTACCAATGTTTTACAAAAAAGGCTCACGGTATTATTGCAGCTCTGTAGTTATAATGCTCTTTTTTTACTGTATATAGCTATGTTTGAAAACTGATGTGTTAGAGGAGCCTTCAACGTCTATCTCACTTAACTTGACCGTTATAAAGCGATTTCGTACAGTTTCAATTTTACAGACTGTTACCTAGGTATAACCCCTTATTAGCGGAGCTATCAGAGACAAGGTACATTTTGTTTTTGATTCTCGAAGACTTTTTAGGCTCCTTGAATTCCACCTTGCAAATGTTATGATATTATCCAGAGTTTTGACGTTATTCACACTGCATGGTCATCACTCAACCTGCGAGCTGGGTATAATCCCTCTTTATCAGACCTAGCAGAGGAAGAAGACGCTCTATTTTTCCATTCCCAAGCTGTCGTAAGATTCTATTTTCATATTAATTTTTCTGGTGTTATTTTACTAGTGAAAAAGTTACCTACCTGTAACTTGAAAGTCCTTAATAGGTATTTTCTTTGAATCAAAGGAGATAACTAGGTCTATATTTACATTAAATTGGCAACCTCATTTTTTGATTGAGTCGAATTCTATTCTTGATGTGTAGGTAACTGCAATATTCCAATATCTTAATCAATAAATTTCAATCATGTTGCTAAGTTGGTTTGGTCAGATCAAGTTTTAACTTGCATCTATGTTTTCAGCTTAGCATAAATAATCACTCCGTTTCAGATATGAAGAAGAGGTGAAACTGAATAAATTTATGCTATCAAAAGTGTTTTGGAGCTAAACATGTATATGTATACATATTTATAACAAACATCTATACATAAGTATATACTACCTTCTCAGCTATACCCTATATTTTCATAAGCAATCCTTTCCTAAAAGCTTCAAGACATTTTTTATGCCTGTTACGTTGTTTGGTAGTGTTCTAAGTTTGCTCTTTGTAGCACGTGGGGAAAAAATCAATCATATCAATTTTGAATCTCAGCTCTACAAAAACCCTTGGCGAGAAGACTAAGTTATTGCAAGGGTAGCTGGTACAGTGAAATTAAGAGTAGCAATAAGCTTATTCTGGTCATCTTTATATACCGTTGCAAAAGACTTTCATATATATAACCCTATTTCTGATTTGATCTCAATCATAAAGCTGCAGGGCTGAAACTGTAGGTAATATAAGAAACCATCAATCCCTTTTCCCAACCAATCCTATTTTTTGGCATATTGTAAAGGTCAACAAAATGAATTTGACACTGGGGAGCTGTTTGATTTTGGTTTGACTATGTATTACAAAAGAGATTATTTGGAACAGCAGAAACCGTAATGATTCTAGAACAGCTTGTTTGAATGTACCCAATATTACTTGCCATTCCTAAATTTTGAAAACTTTCTTCCTTTAAAAGCACTTTCATTACGGGCGGGAAATACTTCCAGGACTCTACTTTTAAAATATCAGTAAAAAGGTAGAGTGAAAAACCTTACCATATCTTTCGAAAATCAAAAAATTATTATTTTTTTTACTTTTTAAGTCTACCTCGGCTTAGTCTACAACAGGCTAAATCAACAAGTAGAAATAAGCAACAACTGGAGGCAAGTAGTAGATTTATTGTTTTCTAATTATTGATTTTAATTAATGCACAACAGAATTGGCTATAACGAAAAGAACAGGAGAATAATTATGAATTTGAAACATACAGAGGCAGAAAAGCTGCCTTGATGGATGTGATTTTGCTTTTGAAAACATGTGTATAATGTAGAGCTTCTGATAGTAAATAGTGGATTTCTACCATGAAAATAATATTTGTGGTGTATAAATAGCTGTTAATGTTAGGTGTGGGAAAAGGTTAAAGAAAAAGGGCAGATAAAGAACTAGATAGCACCCCACAAAAAGGAACAAAACAGAGTTGTTATTCTCAATAATGGTAGAAAAAGGAAGAGATTGAAGCACATTCAGGAAGATATACATAAAGATAGCCCAGATTCTGAAACGAATGGATGGTACAAGGTTGTAAGGTAGGAATGCTTCGGAATTGTAGCAATGTAAAGTGCGAGGAAAAGTATGGCTAGGAAAACAAAGAAAAAATTGTCTGGACAACAGGTTAAAACAGAAAGATTGTTGTCTGGGTGATCAAGAAAGAAACAAGGAATAACAAGGGATAGATAACACTTTGAATTACAAAATACAACCAAAATTACAAGATTTTCATCGGCTGTAAAGAGGTGTGTTATTTATAGAGAATTGTACGCTTGGAGCTTTAAGGTGAAAGACGAAGGTTGCCTCTTGACATTAAGATAAAATGTTATAAATGAAACGTGTGAACAAGAATTTCAGAAAAAATTACAACTGATGCTATAAAAAAGAGGCTTGATAATCCTGACAAGGTTTTAGTAGCACTAATTTTTCCATTTTGACAAATAGCCGAGAAGGTAGCTATTACCAAAACAGTATGTGTCACGTATGAGCCTTGATTAACGATTCTTTGGTACTGAGTCTTATTATTCTGGTGAAAAGAGTAGCTTCTTTGCTTCAAATAGCTATTTCTGCAGAACTTGACAATTTGTCAACAATACGAAGTGGTGTTTTTAAGAGCATGACTATGAAAGCAATTTCTATTTCTAGTTTAAAGCTTTTTAATATTACTGGAATTTTAATTGTCCAGGAAATCTGAGAATCTTCAAAAACAAAAGATCTAGAAACTATATTGTAATTAAAATTTATTAATGTCTCCATAAAGTTCATATTACATGTACATATATATATATGTACATGTAATATATATATATATATATATATATATATATATATATATATATATATATATATAAGAAACGCTCACTACTCTTGTCTTTTGTNTGACTATGAAAGCAATTTCTATTTCTAGTTTAAAGCTTTTTAATATTACTGGAATTTTAATTGTCCAGGAAATCTGAGAATCTTCAAAAACAAAAGATCTAGAAACTATATTGTAATTAAAATTTATTAATGTCTCCATAAAGTTCATATTACATGTACATATATATATATGTACATGTAATATATATATATATATATATATATATATATATATATATATATATATATATATATAAGCAACGCTCACTACTCTTGTCTTTTGTAGTGCTTTGAGCACTTTGACCCATCTTTATCTCTATATCCCATCTTTATCTGTATATCTGAGTTCTGGATGTTTTCAAATGTTTTGTATGAAATCAAAACATTTAGATATTCCAAGGTTTACTGATGAGCTGTTGAACAATGAAACAGTGAAATATATGTATATATTTGTAATTGTTCCAATGTGTATGGTTACCCCAGGAAGCCTGCCAAAAAGACCTTTGATAACTTTATAAAATGATAGGGCTAATTTTGTTTTCGTTTGATAGCCAAAAAACCAAGTTTAATTGAAATAACTGTTTAAAAGTTAGTTATTTTACTAAAGATCGCTGTTTTGATTACTCGTATATTCTGTAAATATCGCTTTTAAAGTTTCCGTGCTGGTTTGACCTACCATATTGTAAGCGATCATTTTCCGACTGTAATGATGAACAACAGACACCAGTTTGAAAGTGCATGACTGAAACACCTTTTTTGAGTAGAATTAGATAATTTTTTCTGGCCTTAACTGTGACTAACTTGTTGCAGTTTTTGGCTAATTTGTTTTTAGATAATTTAATAATTTCCTTTGTTTTCTCCTTCTCGTTCGAGTATGTTACAATATAAAGCTGCTTTTACCTTAGCTTTTGAAATAAAATCTAAGCTCTTTGTTTCTGCAAATTAGGTTTTTTCAACGGCGATGGGAGTACTTATAAAGATTGTTCTTTAATTGAAGTCAGTGTTTTTACAAAAAGTGTTCATTCAAAAAGGGCGTGCGTTTGATTGTATACTATGTTTCTTTTATTATATATCATAAAATTTTAAAATATTTATATTTATTTAATATTACGTTTTCTGGTATGGTTGAAAGCTCGACAGAGAAAGGATGATAACAACACTAATTTTTTAATTAAACGGCTTGTTTTCACTTCAAATTTCTGACAGGATTTAAACATCCTGTCAGAAATTTTACACAGGATTGAAGGACAAGTATATCCAGCATTTCTGTGATACTGTTACTTTGATAAAGTTTTTTGATATGGTCAAATTCTCAACAGAGAAAGAATAAAAACGACACTTTTAATAATTAAAGGGATTGGCTTCACTTCAGACAGATTAAATGATACATATACCTGGCATTTCTGTGACACTACTACTTTGGTAAAGGTGACTATAAATATCTGACCAGTTACGTTTCTTCCACGAGTTGTTACCATCTATACTGAAAAAGCCTTGAAATGTTAAACCAGTTGTACTAAATCTAAAACACAATCCATCAGCTAACTTCAAAAAATCAATTTTTGCCCATCGCTCTTAGTTTATCCTCGTTTATGGATCCACGTCATGCATTCCCACTTCAGCGCTGGGGAAAATAGATAAATGGTGTTCGAACAACGATGCAACATGTAGTAATAAATAAAATCTGAAAATAAGACTCTACCTATAACGAAGTGCATTACAACATCACTTCAATGAAGAGAAATATTCTTTTAAAAGATAAAGGTCGCTAGAAATTGTTCACGAATTAAAAAAGAAAGAGCCAGCTGGTGATGCTTTAAAAGGAAGGACACCTTAAGGCAGAATAACTCCAGATTGAACAAAGGATACATAGGGGATACATGATGTAGAGTAGAAGAACTAGTCTACATTAAATATCAAAATTGAGATGAACATAAGAAATGAATGAGGGGGAACATACCTTGCGAACTCAAGCAAGGCTCACCATGNTAAAATGTTATAAATGAAACGTGTGAACAAGAATTTCAGAAAAAATTACAACTGATGCTATAAAAAAGAGGCTTGATAATCCTGACAAGGTTTTAGTAGCACTAATTTTTCCATTTTGACAAATAGCCGAGAAGGTAGCTATTACCAAAACAGTATGTGTCACGTATGAGCCTTGATTAACGATTCTTTGGTACTGAGTCTTATTATTCTGGTGAAAAGAGTAGCTTCTTTGCTTCAAATAGCTATTTCTGCAGAACTTGACAATTTGTCAACAACGAACTCAAGCAAGGCTCACCATGACGATGATAAGGATCAGTTAAAAAATTATCACAGCACTAAAAAGCATCGTAAATCAGTGAAAAGGGAGGGCAGAATATAAATGTCTACTGTTCAAGTGCCAGATAGTTTTTGCATGTGAAGAATTCTGTGTTTCACCCTTGGCAGGGCCCTGGGCACAGTCCTTAGTTTGTGCATGTTCTCAGAAGTAGAATTTGGAACTGAGATAAAGTCAACATTAAAAGAAAAACAATATGAAAAGATATATATTTTTTTTCAAGACCAAGAGGCAGCTCTTTATGAGCAACGTGATATAGTACATTAGTAGTTTACTATTGCTCCTGAGGTTGATCTATCCGGTTTTATATAACTTGCTACAGAATGAGCGACAGTTTCTATTTAACAATCATCGCCTTCTTGTTTTAAACCAAAATAATTCGTACCGTCTTCTCATGTTAACGTTTTGGTCCTGACGAGTGTCATTAAAAACGCTTTCGACAAAAATGAAAGTGATTTAAGTTTATGAATATAATTTCTGTACCATGAATCCTTTATTGGTCTTTTGTAGTATAGTGGTACAATAGTAAGCTAAACCCATTACCAGAACATCAAGACTGTACTTTGTATTGTGCACGTTATTAAAGGTCGATATTAATCTAATCATTCTTATCATTGTTCTGATTTTTTTTAATCTTTGAAAAAGGCACGCTCCTTATAAACTTCGCTGATGTACTAAGAAGGAGCAATTGATTCTATGCCTTTGAAAAGAACCAATTTTTTTTTATTTAGGAAAGCTATTATTATTATGAGCATGGGCTTGCTTTGTTCCCCTCAGCATCTTTTATTCCGGAATGCTCAAAAGTGAAAACACAACTTCTAAGAGACTCCTTCATTAACGATCTTGCTGCTTTACTTCAGCCACACTGTGATTGATAATTCAGTGTAAGTTTTCGGGACGGAAATCTCATGTTGCTGGGTGTGGTATACGTATCAATATTGCTAGCTAACCTCTTGTTGTAAAGCAAAGCTATTTTGATCTTAATTATTCTGCACTATTTGCTTTATCTGAATAGAACCCTTATTTCCACAATCAAAAAAAGAGAAGAGTTTGACTCCTGAGACCTTTTTAGAATTTTTTTACTTTTAAAAATCTAAATAGGACCGAAAATAATTCCAAATTGTAATGGCTTAACACTTTATTGAATTAATAGCCAATACGTTCATTTCCTTTAGACATTTCCTTTCAAATTGTTCAAGATATTTACTTCCTTTTCCCCCCGTAAATAGCATCAGCTTTCTTCAATCACCTCTAAAGAAAAACCTACTATACTTATTTACTGACCTGTTATTTCCATTTAAATAGCTCTCTTTCTCTTTTCATCTGTAGTCAATAAAATATCTAGCTATAAACCAGTTCTCATCTCAAACAAAATAAACTTTTTTACTTACTGATTTGGATTGATGTTGTATTCCTTTGATTCCAGTGAGTGCATTCTTATATAAAAAGTGAAACTCATCCTTTTTCATTACAAATAATAAAATAATGTTATGGATGTCAGTAAAAAGTTAACAATTAAAGTGGCATTTCAGTGCAAATTGGTGAATTTAAAAGTTGCTATTGCAAGGGTACTTTTATCCAATGCTCTGAATTAGGATGGATACCATTTTTATATAGGAGTGCACTTGCCGAGCGTTCCACCCGAAGTAACTAATTTATCAGCGAGATGTTCATATCTCTTGTTATTGAGTACTTTTCTTCCAATACACCTTCCGTACCAGCAAACTATGTCTTGAATCCAACAGTCACTTGCACAAAATCCTATAGATGTATCAGTGTTGATTCTTTTCTTGTTTTGTATTTGCTTCTGTCGAGAACTACCACAGTAGTTCTCAACATATGGAGCCAGCTTTATGTGCGTTCCTTAATCCATAGCAGTACCCCTTCTTCCAGAAATTAATCAAATGGTTTTCCACCTCTTCGTACTTTTTATGTCTCAGATTGGAATGTAGTTCTATAAACAACCAAATTGCCGGAGAAACAAATGGGTGGCGATGTTAAGGAAATGGAATCATTATTCTAGCTCTTTCCCTTTTTCAAATCAAGAGCAGAGGTATGATAAATGTCATTTTCAATAAACATAGCAAGCGTTTTAAGGATGACGTAATAAAAGATGCAGAAATGGTCAAGACTCTTAATTGTGAAAATTTCATTTGCTTTTCTTCCTAGATGTTTTTTTTAAATTTGCAAGCACTCTTAATGTAACTGAGGTGTAAACATATTGCAGAATTTTTTCTTGAAGAGCAAGTGCTTACTCAAAGGGTGTACCTATTCGAGTGTTTATACAAACTCAAATGGGAACGATATATTATTATTATTATTATTATTATTATTATTGTTGTGATTAATATTATTATAATGTCAAACAAATAAAAGAAAACTTAATGACTATAATAGACTCCATAATGTCATCATCATTAACATCATCATCATCATCATTACCATGCTTTTTCATACAGACATTACTTATGCCTCTTTAAAGTTCTTATGTACCTGTTTATATTGTTGGAGTATCATAGGCAACATCTTTATTTCATTTATTGGAAGCTAATTAAATGACGCGATAACACATAGTAAGGGGGTTTGTCATTTGATCGATATTAAATAAAACCACGTGCAAAGAGTAATTTGTTTCTAAGCAAAAATGAAGCAGCAAATGGCCTTTCATGATCATTTGCTTTGTCTACAGATTTATCACAGGTAGGCAACCAATTTTTTCAACGCAAGGCTTTATACATTTTCAAAAGGACAGCAGTAAATAAGATCTTTTTTGGTATGTTTTCGGCACGTTAGTAATAGTAATGATAAATACTTTTCAAGCTCAAGTGCTCAGTTCTTAGGACTGAGCCAATATGAACGTGCTCCGTTTAAGAACTGTGATAACAAATAACCCTCTAATATTTATTTTTGAAGCCCATTGAAGTACAAAATATGATTAATATGCCTTTCTACCAACAATCTTATATCAGTTCAAACGTTCCCTCATTGATTATTTTGTGTACTACCAGACTGACTTGTCTGAATTTTCTCATTTAACAGAGACTATTTCAGGGGACACCAGAATTTCGAAAAATACATGAAATACATGTGTATTATTAAAACTGGGGAAAACACCTAGATCTTTGATTTTTGAAGACAGGCATACTCCAATTTAATTCAGGTGAAAACTCTACTCAGTTCTTAATTTTATTTTAATCTTGTTATTTATGACCTCTACAATGTTTTCTGTGATAGGCTATTAACGTCCTGACAAAAAACAGCTAACATTTACTATGAAACCTTCCGAGAAAATCAAATTTATAGTGTAAATGATAATTCCTTAATGACCATATCTCATAAAGTTCCTGATTACTGAATTTTACTTCTCCTTTTCATGTTTTGGTGGAACATAAATATTTTAAACCCTAGAGGTACTATTTTTATTCAAAATACTTAATATATAATTATGTGTAATTATACAGCAATTAGCTAAGAAATAAAAAATAACCAGTTCTTCATTTTCTAACCATGAAATTAAATGAAACAATTTGTGGCAAAATTCCTACCTCAAAGAACCTAATGACGTTCCTTTACTCAGCTTATCGACTTTCACCAAGTTGTCCATAAAGCTTACAGTCATTAATTACAATTAAGACAAGTTAATCAGGTATGATAAACCCATACCACATTTTTGGTATTTTAATTCAAAGACCTTATTTGTCATGTATTAAATCATTGTATTTGATTTGGCAAACGACTGTTGCTTTTATTGTTAAGATACAAAATGTTTTTAGGCAGACTGTAAAATTATTCACTACGCAATAAATATTTTTTTGACCTACTGCTTTCAAATAACAATGAAATACTGATGACAATGAAAGAGGTGGATTGGGGTTTTAGAATACTACAAAAGCATATTTGAAAAGGTTTGAACCAGATGGTTATTTTAATTATATAAAAACTTTCGTTTCTAAACCACAGACAGTAACGGTACGTAATGAGGCACATCTCAGATGCACACATTCCTTGTTTTTGTAGAAAAACAGAAAAGAGATATTGTTTTGTTTTTTTAAAATTGAAAAATAACAGAGTATCATAAATAATTTTGTTGTTGTCAGATTAAAATCAAAAATTTCTTTCTTCGTCATTTGTGGAAAATCTTCAATGCAAGGGCGTCACTTGGCAGCTCTTAAGGAGAAACTCGCCATGGTAAACATTTGACAAACCACATGATATGAATTAAATTGATGTTTCTTTTTTCAAACAAACAAATTAATGTGTTAGATAAAAATAAATAAGAACGAATGTTCAATACAAGAAGAGTTTGGCAATGATCACTGCAAAATTTAGTAACTTTTCGTTTCCTGCAATCGAAGGTATTGTTTATTTTTATATGTCATTTAGTATGCTCTGTATTTGTGAGGTTATTTTATGCTTAAACAAATGCCTTGCTTATGCTGTAGTACTACTGTATTAGAGTAATAAGTTACTTCTACAGTTATCTGTCGCACTGTCACACTGTCAAGTCACAACAGTACGTTGATTTTAACTAGAAACTAGAGAGTAAGAAATGTAACTGTCTGATATTTGAAATGAAAAGCAATAGCTACATTCAAACAAGACATTGCATACCAATTTAAAATTTTCAGTTTTTGAAACAAAAACGTATTTCGTTTCCTCTTTCTAACGTTATGTAACAAGATTTGTACCACGTGGTGCCTGGCTGCTAATCTTCTATCACGAAAAAAAAAATTTCAAATAAGCATCAAAATATTCATTTCCATAAAGCCTTACAAAAGGAACCACTGAGAAGTGGAAGGGTACAAACATTTTATTTTGACAGTAACTTGTACAATAGTAGTGGAGTAATCAAGTCAATGGATCACCAGGCAAGAGGTTTCCGTTTCGAGCCCGGCCACGTACTAAAGAAGCACTGGGCCCAATTTGTTTCTCCGGTATAAGTGACACCTTGCTGAACGAAGCAGTTGACATCTACAAATGACCTAGAAAGCCTATATAAGCAAGCATAAGATGGAAAAGCACGTGGGAAAGTTTTGTCAATGTCATTTGCTTTGCCGAAGACCATTAAGATAATTTTTAAGGCGATAGAGGAGGAGGAGGAGGAGGAGGAGGAGAAGAAGAAGAACAACAACAACAGCAACAACTACTACTACTGAGTTTGTACATGTTTTCTGCGATAGAAATCGGAGAGCGAAGAAATCAATAAATTAAATTAATGATCAAAAGGTAGAAAGAAAAAAAATCCAAATGAGACAATCTTCTGCACTAAAGTGGCTTCAAGCCTTGTTTGTGGTAAAAAAAAGTAGAGAAAAATGAGAACTCCCAGATATGTACTATCAAACTATTTCAAAAATGAGACAAAAATTACCGGATCATGTACTAGATAGAGTTGTGAATATTTCAGGCCTCGTTATTGGGAGAATTCTGAATCGTGATTGAAGGTTGCCCTTTAAATAGCCCACTCTTTAATTGCAGAACAATTTACTGTAGCGTAATACTTACTGACCAATTAACATGTATTTTTTCAAACTCCATAAAATTCTTCCAAATACCATTCCTATTTTCAGGGCTCTCTTTAGCTCCTTACACTTACACTTTGTGGTCACAATTTGTTTAATTTCGTTTGGTACCATTTCATCAGTCATCGACTTCTTTCAGGCTTACATTTTGTCCAGTCGACGGGTTTCCAACTTTCAAGTTTTCGTATTTGTAAGAATAAAATTGCAAATGTGAGGGTTCTCTCAGATGACATTTTTGACCTTCCATCAGAAAGGTGGGTACGAATTAGCCCAAAATAATCCAAAAATGTTAAAGCCTTTATGAGCTATTCTACATTCACAAGCAGTTATTCAGATCATCTTTACGTTTTTTGTCAGAAATTAGCGACATATAGAAGCATCGAGACCAATCAGATTTACGCGAAATTATTGGTTATGCTTGGATAACTTTGGATCAATTACTAACAATACGATATGGTTTGATTGGACAGAGAATGGAGCACGTTTACATAACCAGTAATAGCCCTGCGTTGGTGGTACAAGGGAAAACCTCTCACTTCTGCAAAATACAAAAATACTTCAGGGGCTTTGGGGGAATAAGTCACGACACAGAATGTTTTGTGAGTCAACTGTACATCCTCCAATCAAGAAGGTCATTATATCTACTACTGTACATTTTTAAGGACTTTGTTGAGAGAAAAGGAATCTTTCGCTTGAAGGTTGAGGAAATCGTCCAATAACGCGCATGAGCAGAGGGAAATTTAAATGCTGACGTAGGCATTTTTTTCTGTGATAGAGAAATGCGTGAGAAAGGAAAACGAAAGAAAGAAAAATGACAAAACCCGGTGCCTTGGAACTTCATCTCCAGTTAACTACCCTGTAGTTATTGATTCTGTGGCTGGAAAAACAATGACAAGACAAGCAAAACAGACAGAAAGGTAAAGTAGTCAGAACTTTTTTTAATGTTTACACAGACACACACAGACACACACACACACAAACCCAATGAATTAAGAGACAAAATATTTTGTTCTTAACTATCAGCGATGTGTCTTGTTTTTCTTGGGGTTTTTTGCGTATTTTCTTGGTTAAACAGCAGTAAATCCTTTTCAAAACCATGCTGTTTGTCATTGTACTATTTTGTATGTCACATGATTTAAATGCCAAATGAAACAAAGTCATCTGTGTCTTATTAATGATAGGATCAACCGTAGGTTACGACTGACTACCGAAGACAAAAAAAATAATACAAGAAATGCCATTTTTTTTATTTAGGAGGAGAGAGCCAAAGCTGGCCTATGTTAGCTGTTAAATCGATAACTATAGGCTCCTTAATTTCCAAAACCCATAATCTTCACAGCCAACTACAAGTTCCTACGACCAAATAATAAAATCAAAATGGGCATTTGATTGAAATATTTTGTATTGTATTTTAACAAAATACAATATTTTTCAATATGGTTAGTTAAAATGTTATTTCATAAAATAACACTGAACTGATAGTTGCCAAAAAAACCTTTCTTAATTGATGGTGTGTTTAAGTTTAAAGTTATATGATGAAATAAAATAAATATAATAAAACTGTACGTGGTACATACGAATTTGGAGGCCGTTCTTACCTGTTTTTTCTCCCACATTAACGATACAGGTTAAGTAATTTAATATTCAAATTTATATACAAATAGTACTTACGATAAGGATTTGAAATCATGGTGATATGATAACTACTACTTAAAGAGGTTTGCTACCGGTTAAGTATTTTGCTAAAAATCTATCGTAAGACCAAAATAACTGTGAAAAATGAGTTACCTAAAGACAATAATTCATTAATTTGTTTTGCTGATGTAAAAATTCTAGATGGATGTACTCTGCAAAGTTGTACCTTTTATATTAACTTAGCTGTGATTGTTTTAAAATATTCCAGAGTGTATTACCTGCCTATTTCCAAACACATGTTAATATAAGTACTTTTCGTGGCTTTCATTAACGTTTCTATAAAGGCATACATAACAACCTAAGTTTGAGCCAAGAGTGAATTCTGTGGAACAACATTGCCCACGTATGACCTCTTGCGCCAGTGTGACCGTTGTAAGCTAAATTTAACTGTGCTCATTACATTATTTGTCCAAGAAGGCAACCTCCACGTGGTGACGCCTGGATACTGATTAGCTAGGTTATCCTGACTGGTTGGTAACGAATAGCCTTCATTTTAAGCTGTTCTTCCAGTACCATGGAAGAAATTAATCTCGTCGTTCATGTGGTTTCGAATCTGGTTCGTCGTCGATTTGGAGAATGTTTTTTTGACCTTGTGCCGCCCCTGGTGGTAAGTGAAAGTTTTTTGTTTCTGATTTCTTTCCAAACCGATCTGCCTTTTGGCGGTGAAGGGAGGTTTGTTTCCCGTTTCACGAAGGCCGGATCGAGCTCACCGGTGCGGTCTTCAAATCTGCCTCCAGCAGCTTACACACACACACACACACACACACACACACATTATTTGTGAATTTATTTATCAAAGACGTCTTCTGAAAATTGGCAGTGGCTTGGTGATGAGCAATTGTTTATGTCAAAGTAGATGTGAAATTAAAGACAATGCAAGTTACAGTTTATCAAAAAAGCCACTTTCAAGCAATGATTTAATTATTTAGCTAATTCAAGTTAAAAACGAGTGGGAAGACAGGCCCGGAAAGAATGTCCTGCTGAACCTCACGCAATTTGTGTGCGAGAAACGACAAGAAGTAGACGGTCTGATATCACACAACTCTAAGCAGTATGTCTTTGTATTCCACTGGGTCCAAACAGTTGAGTTTCGATTAGTATTAATTGTTACTTTCGTTCCGTAAACATTTTCGAGCAGCAGAAAAACGCAAATGGTATGATATAAACCTATGATTACAAAAATCGTATGCAAAACGTACTAATAATATCTGGATTATACTGGATGCTTTATACACCAGTAAACAGTTCGTTGGTATTTTTAGTTTTGATTCCTGGTAGCAAAAGCTAGTGCAAACAGGTGGGCCTAACCCTTTCCACGAATTCAATGACATACGTAAACTACTTGTACGTCTACTGTAGACATGCACCATAATGATATGTTCCACAGAGGCCTTGTGATTAAAATTTTCTAATGGATGATTTGACGTCAAAATAAGAAAAAAGCAGCAGTTGATTAAAATGCCTTAGAATGTGGGGGATTTGGTGTGTAAAGTGGATCACGTCGTGTATCAAGCAAGCAATCATCAATGGTTTGGTAGTGCGCGTGTATTTCCCAAGTACATAACCCCACAAGGTGGACTATTTGCTTCATCTTATACCTTCCAAGCAACAATTGCAGCTTATCTGATCATCCAGATTCTCCATACATTTCACCCAAGCTGTCTCGTCTTCAGGAAGAGCTGCAACGGCGTTATTTCTTAAAATAGCAAATGAGGCACCATGTAGCAGGGGTAGCACCACACTAAATACCCTGACATGAGGTACAGTTGATCCGACAGTTGATGCGCCAGTGTCTTATTCGCCAACTACACTTTATGTCTATATGAAGAATTGGATGAGGCTTGGTTACGGAGTGCCTTCAGTGCCGAGTTTGGGTAGGTTTATTCGAGTCCACGTGGTATTTGAAAATAGAACACTAGGCACAAAAAAGAGAAACAAGAAGCCGTTAGCTGCCAAGCAAGCTACAGTAGCAAGGTTAAGTATCCTTGCATACATGCGGATAGGCCATAATTTGAAGCCAATTACCATTGTTCTCTAAGAGAAGAGGCTAAGTAATGACACCAGTGCAATTTAGGTAACCTAGCCTCTTCACAGACCAGTTTTTAAGTACCCCTCGTTGTAGAGGACGAAAACCGAGTACCGACACAACACACTATTAGGTTTCCAGCGTAAGTTAATTGCTCGCGTTCCATTAAACTACTAGCTCACACCGTAAAGCACAATTTTCCTCTGTTTTTTATAACCTGCTAGCCTCGTAAAAATTTTAAGTAGTCCATACTATAATCATGTGTTTTTTCCAGTTATCAAGGGAAGTGAATTTTCACAAACAAGTTTACTGGTTCAGATCTGTATCTACAAGGAGATTACAGATATATGTGCCCAAGCTCCTTTATTCTGCTACTCGATTTTTTTGTTTAGAAAGTAAGCATCACATTAAATTAAATGTTTTCTGAAAAGCTGTTATATTTGTCAACTCAGGTTCTATCATTGGTACTGTGTACATATTCTCCAACCAGGAGTGAGTTTCTCACCGCTGACGCCATTTATTCAAAAATTGCTGAGCAGGTAACGATCATCTGGCCCAAACTCAGACCTCATATTATCCGGAAGAAGGACGAATCGACACATGCGGCATTCATAAAGCCGAGAACAACGCTTAACGAAGAGAGAAAGTCAAGTTCAACATAATGTAAGACTTTGGAGCAGCCTCTGCTACCTGCACGTATTAATAATAACAGGCGAATTCATTGAGTCAGTCATACTGGAGATGGGGTCAGATAACAAAAGTTAAGAAAAACTCGGAACCCTATTAAGCTTTAAGTGATAAAAAACCCTGGCTATTTTAGATTTTACCCCAAAAGTTAAATATAACTGAGAGTATGTTTTTTCTCTAAACAATAAACAAGAGAGCTCCACTCATAAAGTACAAAGTACAAATTTCAAAACAATTTTGATTTCATGAAAAGAATAGACCCGCAAAATAGTGGAAATTTACAAGCACTACTAAATTGAGTCTATCTTTCGTCAAGTAACAGTTTAAACTGTTTTCTTGAATTTAAGTTTTTTTGGGTCTTTTTGATGGAATAGCATGGTCAAGTTCCATTTCACTATGGCAAGGTCGCACGCTAAGGCCAGGAATCTGCAAAAGAAGGGAAAACGGTTTTAAAAAATGAATACGACTAAATCAAAGTTTATTACAGATTGTTATCTAATCCTACAGATTGTTATCTGCAGGATTAGTCATACAATATCCAGGTGGAAAATAACATTTCCATTTTAGATTTAGTTCAGTTATAGAAAGAGTACTAGGAATCACAGGATGTCTGATAAACCAGGTTGGACACAAAAGTTTTTATAAATTTAGACAAGACTTAACTGACTTTCAAAATCTCTTTACATACTAAAAGTCCACATAAATGTTTTTCGTTAGACTATTTGTGCTTAAATGCTGTAAGCATTATCTGGCAATTTGGTAGTGGGAAAAATTACGTCTATCCTTTTTGACGTGGGTAATCGTAAAGAAAAATTTGTGTTGACGTTTATTCAAATGGGTCTGGTTCTATAGCTAATGGCCCCAGTAGCCTGTTTTTACTCCCATGCGAGTGTGCACTAAAGTATTGCGCTGATTTTCATTTTGATCACGAAACCAAAATTTGTACATACTGTAGATTACCGTCACAGTTCTTTGTATTATTTAAGTACGAAGTTTTGTTCCTTGTTATTCAATTTTTGCCAGCTACTAATATATTTTGTACAGACGTATTGATAAAAAGTGTTCTTATCTCAAAACATTTTTCTTATCAGAACAAAAGACTGATATCACGATAATCAGTCAAGACAAACTAAATTAATACATTTGAGTCACGACGTTTTACTAAATGAATTTTAAAAATACAATACTATTTACAGTGATTCATTCCGATTTTGGGTATCATTTGTTGGCTTCAGGCTAGGCTAGGTATATTTTGCGGACTGGAAAATACAGGTCCTAACAAAATGGGTTTAAATCAAATCGAAATACTACTTAGTTTTTTAACACTCTATATGTTGGACAAAAGAGAGTGGTTCCAGGATTACAAGCTATCTTAACGAAAAAGTAAGACAAAAAGTGTCTCAGTGGGTATCTTTCGACCCTTGTTTCACTCCACTTTCATGTGCCTTCATGAAATTTTAATTCTTATTTCATTTTCACTTTGGTATTGGACTGTAACTATTATCTTACATTCGTCAAAGAAATAAAAAAATGAAATAAATGGAGAAGTTCAAGATTACCGAAAGATGTTTCATACCAATTAACTATCGTAATATTAGAAAGATATTACAATAGATTTCAAAAAAATTTGAAAAACATTAGAAAATCCTGAGCCTCCATATGACGCAAAAACAATTAAGATCCCCCATCCCAGTCTATAAAGACGGTAAAATATATACAAGAGTAAATTGCTGCCAATTCATGTACTACAATACGTACCGCAGGATTAACCAATCGAAGTTGTAATTGCTGGCTTTGTATATCCCGTTTCTCTATACTTATCTGTACTTTCACTTTATCAAATATCTTGAAACAGTGACTAGTGGTCTTAACTGAACATGTCTACACCAATGCAGGAGTGAAAACAGAATGAAATTAATTCTTATAATACAAAATCTGGATAACATTGTAAAAATAAAAAGTACAGAGGTTGGTTTAAAGTAGAAATAGCATGAAGACACATGCATAGTTAACCACGTTCTTATTTATCTACGATACTAGAACTACGCCCAGCACTCCTCCCCAACTCTCCGAACGTCATGCTTATTCTATACAATATGTGACTTTCTTTAATATCTACATATCTAAGATGAAATCAAATCCATAACGTGTGAAGGTAGTAGTAATACATAACCGGCTTCAATTTCCACATTTGGTAAAGAAAAGATCCGTTAACAGACTCTTTATCTATTGCTTCTGGCTTCCCGTTCAGTCCAATTTAATTATCCTATATTCCCACTAAACGGTATCATAACTAAAACAAAGGTAAAACTATAAAAATTCTGTGTTATTAAAAGCAAGTCGGATTCAAGTACTCGAAAAAGAAATATTTTAACATGCTTGGCATTGTATTACATTTCATTCCAGTTTCATTGCCATTTTTCAAACTGCGAAAAGTGAACTGCGTATACCTGCATGTCTGGTGTGTGGCATTAATAGAACAAGGGTTTTCTGGTATATAAATGAATCCAATGCCTTGTGCGTGACTCCGGTTACCCTGCCCAGGTGGTCGTACCTGAGGCAGATTATAAGTAATACCGTAATTATTCGATTAAGCGCACGGTGCGCTTATTCAGGGGGTGCGTGTATTTGAGGGAGTGCGCTTATTGGAAAAGTCAGTCAACTTGTAAAGCACTAAATGTCAAAAATATTTTTATCAGTGCAAAGACTGCGAAGTAAACTTATAAAGCACTAAATGTCTAAAATATCAACGTCGACATACATCAAGTTAAAAAGTGAAACTGACAAATACAAAGATATCTGTAAACATATGTACATTGTGATTTACGCAAATGACGTTAAAAACATAATAGGATATACTCACTAAAACATGTTTTTAGTGCTTTTATTCTTGACCTTCAATTGTTTACTTTGAAAAAAGGGTGCGGTTGTTGAAAAGGAAATCTGCCAAAAAGGGTGCGCTTAATTGAGGGAGTACACTTATTAACGTTTTTGGGTTCCAAAGGGTGCGCTTATTTGTGGAGTGCGGTTATTCGAGTAGGGTGCGGTAAATCGAATAATTACGTTGTATACTTTCCCTCATTAAGATGACGGTTATCAACATTACAATACAAAGAAAAACCGTGCAACTGAATGTTAAGTAAACGCCAGGCAATGACAGAAGTAAACTCCACTTTCATACATCAAGTGACTTTTCTAACTAAAAATGTCTTACCTCTTCGTCGTACGTATACACTGATTTTTCATTTTTCTTAGCCAAATAAATAGTCCCTTCTAAGCCGTATTTAGGGATCATTATCTGAAGTGCATTTCTTCTTACATATAAAATATACCCATCTTCATCTGTTTGACGATTTTGAAAAAAGATCTACAACAATGGACAGTAAATAGATTTGAAAGCAACACATTACCAAATGTACATTTGTGCAAAACACTACTGTGCCAATAAAGAACCTATTCTATTTTCAAAAATCAGACCTGCCCTTTTCACTGAAATGACAGCTCAGGGGGTCACAGATTTTCACGAGTGATATCATTAGTCGGGTTTAGGAAACGTACTAAATGAAGGTTAGGTGGGAGATATTGAACCTGCTACGGGCAATTACAAAGTTTACTTAAAGATTATGTTATATCCTTTTAACTTTCTATTTTTTATCCCTGGTCTATTTTCCTTTTCTGATCTGACAAGAACATTTTTCTACTTACCATAAAAAGAATATTTATTACCACAATGTAATGTTGTGAGCTCGAGGTAATAGAAATGGTTCTTTTATCTGCCCTAACTAGAAGCATAACCCCTCTCATTGTGGTCCCTGAAGAGGCATGACTGACCCTTGCACCATAAAACAGTGGTTTTCATTGAATGTTGCAAGTACAATCAAATATTGAAAGCTTTTTACGTTGGAAAGTTACTAATTATCAAAATTTAGCTTCATATTGCTTGATTCTTTTGAAAGAATGCTGTATAACTTACAATTTAAAGTGATTTTATTTCATAAATAAACATTTCGTGGCCAAAAACAATTCCCACATGAATATACTGACCATTCAATAAATGGTTTGGATGTTTCGATGGTTAAGCGCTACACTCGTAACTCTATCGAATGTCTTTATGTTTTACCTACAAAACTTGCAAATACACCCATGCTAAAGAAGCACAAAAAATAAAAGGCAAACAATGGAAGTTTTCTTTCTTTCACTTTCGGCTGCTTCCTTGTTCGGGGATCGCTACAGTGAATCTTCCTTTTCCAGTGCTCGACCTTGCCCATTTCCTGATTCTATTCCGACTACCCCCGTGTCCCTCTTCTTAGCTCTCCTTCTCTTTTCCGTTCCTAGAACTCTCATCCCCTTACTCGCCTTCCTACATGTCCTACCATCTCATCCGAGCCCCTCTCACCATCTCATTTCGAATTATGTCCCTTCTCATCACTCCTATCGACCAACCTAACATGCTAATTTCTGGAGTGTTTACCTTGTTTTGTAGACTGGAAATCATGGGTACCGTTCCCATTCTATACATCATAACCGGCTAAACTACTGTTTGATAAACATTTCCTTTGACTTTTAGTGGAACTCTCCAAGTGCAAAATATTACTGCTGTCTTATTTCAGCTTCTCCATCCAGACTGTATCCTACTTTTAACTTCTATGCCACTTCCTCCGTTGCTTTGTATCGTCGACCCAAGATATTTGAAGTCCCCGACCGGCGATACAACTACTCCGGCCAGCTGTAAGGATGGTCTGTCATTCATGTTGTTAATCATCGTTAGATGCTCAGTTTTCGAGCTACTTACTTTCAGGCCTCTTTTCTCCAGTACACCCCTCCACCTTTCCAATTCACTCATTTGCTTCTTTCTAAATTTACGCTTTCCTTTGATAAAGTGTTACATTTGCATAAAAGAATAAAAATTAAAGGCAATGAGTAGTTCTTCAAATACTTCAATAGAAGACGCTACTTCGATAAAGCTATCTCACAAACTAGTTTAAGTAAGTCGCGATGTATCGCAAATGTCAACATTGGAGACAAAAGCGTGTTATCATTCCTTTTGGGTAGGCAAATAGCAATAACATAGTTACCAACACCCAGTAGCCTTAGCTAGAAAATATAACACATTTTGTAGGTTTTCAAATACAATTGTTATTTATTTACATGGTTACTTATTATAATTCTTTATAAATGATATAACCAAATCAGTGGAACATACACTGCTATTACTATGCCTTCTGTCTAAATATCTCAAATTCGAAGATGTACCATTTCAGCCAGAGTCTAGTAACCTTAACTTAAGTTTGTCAGATACCTTCTGTAACAACAAAATTGAGGAAAAACGGCTAGTTCTCGCTGTAATACCTTCTTCCGCCGCAGTAATGGTCTAACTAAGAAGGGGTCCCTGCGGTGAATATTTCTCTCCCACCTTGCCCTACTCTGAAAATCAAGTTGCCTCCGCAATTTGTCATTCGTGTCTTTCTGTACGCATTTCTTTGTTTCATCGAAATCGTAATATTATTTTTTAAATGTTACTTTAAATCTTAAAAATAAGGGTACATTCAAAATAAAGGCAAAAAGAATAAAGCATTTACATCAAAAGCAAGACTATTGGATGAAAAATTAGGCAGTACCTGTGTATGTAACTGTACGGAGGCTCTTCCGGTATATTGTGCCATTTTGTGGCGATAGTTCATCATATTACATGCTTTCTAATGAGTAAAAATGTACATATTGCGCATGAGAAAATATCGGGGCGAATCTCGGCGCATATGTTGTTTTAAAAAAAACGGAGCAAACAAAAATAAACGTTCATTTCGTTTTACTCCTGTTCATTTACATTCTATACAAAATACCCTTTAAAGATATGACCTTAATTTATTGCCGGAAGTAATGCTCCAATAAACCTCCTTCACAAATGCAAAGCTGGGGTAAAAGGCCACCTATGTAATGAACTAGAAACCAGACTAGGAATTACAATTTTTTTTTCGTATCTAAAAAAATGCAAAAGATATTTTAATGAAATTTCTGTGAGCACAAGTTGTTATATCAGTTTTTGACCTCTAAATAATAAAAATTTGAGAAAATCGATAGTTAACTATTGGGCCATGATTCTAGAATTCGGTGATATTGCAAACAATGTTTATAAGGCCTATTTGTATTAATGATAATATTTGAAATGTTTCTTCAAACAAGAAAAATCAAAAGTTGGAGTTCGGTAAAACAAGATAAAGCTCTCTTCGATAAGTATAAGCTCTAATGTTGTTAAATTCACAATTAATTGTTGCTAGTTCCGACTTCTCTAAGCCTTTACTCCGTACTACAAAAATCTAGAAATACAGATTGCCATATAAGGTGAGGTAAAATGCACGAAATACGCGAAGTGATGCATTTGAATGTCCATAAACAAAAGATTAACATGTAACTTCTCACGACAATTCAGGGGAGAAATGACGTCACACCAAATGTCACTGAATTGAGCATGTCCGAACTTGTCCAAATGCTCTAAGTTCCCGACAATAAAATTAAAATAAAACCTTCTATAGATTTAATCACTGCATTGCTAATTTTTGTAAATTTGAAAATAAATAAATTTTATCTGAAAAAAGAAATAAAAAAACAAAGAGAAAATCAAGAAAATTTTGCCACCCTTGTCGAAAAGGAGAAAAAAACCACAAGGAAAATGGCTTCCTTTGACCCACTTCTCAGCGCCAGCACTGCTATGTGCTGGCATCATTTCTTTTGTTACAACTGCCAATGCTAAAGCCCCATTAGCCACAGCGTAAAAAAATCAATTATACTATTTGATGAAAAACATTAACAGCTACAAAAGCACGGGTAAGAATATGCATTATTCTCTATTCTATTAACAAAAAAATGGATTAGATATCGATTTGCCAAAAAGGACAAACCAGTTCTTGTCTTTTTTCAACAAAATAAACATTACAACGAAACTCCTGTTCTTGATAATTTGATGCCATAAAAGGGGTATTTGATAACTATAAGTAACAGTCTCATGGAACCAGAAAAACAGAAGGCAGCTTCATTGGCAAAAGAAATAAACCGTTGGCAATTTTTTAAAAGAAGGATAAAAAACTACCCTGTGGGATGGATTTACTTTTTCTTTGTAGTAATTTTGAATACCGCGGTCATTATTTATACCAGATCTAAATTAATCCGTCAAATATGTCTAAATTGTGCCTATGAAGAACCCTTTTTGTGCACCTGGTTGACATCAAGCATAAGTAACGGAAACGAGAACTTGATTTTAGTAACACATTATCTTTAATAAAATTAAATGCACATAAATGTAGCTAATTTAACTGACAGATCATCATCTATAGCAATATTATTGCTACTGATGATTACTCACACTGTCAATGTAAGTCTAACCTGAATTTTTTCTCTGTTGACTAAATCTGGATGAGGTATATATGCACCAATAGCAACACCAAGTAGCCTATGTACAAGGACGTCAGCATACCTAAAAAGATCCCAGACGAGACACTGAAGAACCTAACACAGAAAGTCTAAACCATCTGCACTCAAAGTCAATAACTTTTTGCGTCAAGTCTAAATATTTATTCTGCCTTGGGGCGTCTGAGCATTAAATTCTAGAAATATTGCATCTTTTGAAATAAACTATACATGTATACAAAGTGCATGTAGCCTTTTCAAATTAAATACCCAGAAAAAGTCGCAACCAGAGCTTCCTGCAGGCAAGAATAAAAATTTCGCTGCTACAAACAGCATTGAATAAAAAAAAATAGAATCCTTTCGCAAAATTCAAATAATCCTTTGCCTGTTGAATTTATCTGCGCGCAAAATACAAAGTATATGCATTAGGCCACCATCTGTACAACTGTTCAACAACAATGTTATCAACATTAACACAATTCTTCTAGCGTATTCTATCAAGTCACCTAAAAGGTTTGAAATTTTTGACTTTATGGACTCAAAGCAAGCCATATATACAGAAGCCTTACACTATCACGAGTTGTAAGCTTTTTCTGAGCTACGTTGCGCGAGGTACTTCTTTCATCATCAGGCTGGAAGCTGACGATATGTGAAGTATTTCTCGAAAGGAAGGTCAGAAAAAGCTTTCAATGCATGATGATAAAGCTCCTTTAGCTATCTATAAAAGTTGATATAAGTAATTTCAAAATCCGACAAGTTTAAACCAGTTTAAAAATAGTTAATGTAGCCTGGTGTCAATATATTGTGCAATAGTTACACAGAACCAAGAACAACAAAATTAGTGTGGCAAATAAATAAAACAAGCCAATTCACTCTTATAGCTACTAGATTTGTTGTTCCGCTACTTTGGCCTACTATGGTGCAAACTATCAGCAACGACCACGTACCCAGAACTTATATGCGGTGGTCTGTCTGTACGTATGCATGTCTGTATGTACTCCACATTCACATAAACAAAGAGACAAATTGATAACAAGGTAATAAATGCCTGAAACTGCAGTTTCTTTAAAACAAATTTAAGGAACATGCTTGAAATTTTAATCGCTTTTATACACTGTGCAGTAAAAAAAAGAACATGTCATACCTCTACATTAACCCAGAAAAATATACATCCCAATTTTGGATACACGATTGACGTTGGTATTTTTCATCATAAAAAAGAATGATTTGTCATTAACATTAGTTGATTTTCTTTTCTGGTATCTAAACTCATCACCAACTTTACTCGGCTGGTTGGTTTGTTATTCTGGGCCAAATTTAACGTATCACAAGGTATTTACTATAAGCTTGTGAAAAATCTGTACCACAACAAAATTCTAAATTTTTCTCCTTATCTGAACACTTTAGCTGGCGTCAGCAAACAATCATACGACTAGAACATTAAATACGCATTATATTACATTGATTTATCATCATTTTTAACAGCGAACAGTCATTTTTACTGTATAGGAAGTTCGGGAGTACAAAGATTGGTCATATTTGTACCTCTAAAAAACACAGAACGCAGAAGATGCTAAATAAAACAAGTTTATGTCTTACCTCCGAATCGGCGAGGTAAAATGAGTGTAAATGGGTGCTGCTAGCCCAAAATGAAAAAAGTCCTCTTCTTTAAAGTTTCCGGAGCAAAAATATTGCGCCTGTGTCATGCAACGTGTTGTTAAGATACGAAGTAGAGTATTTAAGTACGGATCTTCTGCAAACTTGGCACTGTCAAGTGATGTAGCTAGTCCTTTCCCACTGCTGACGATCAGCTCTTTGTTCTGAAATCAGCAGAATTTAAAAGACGGTCAAAATTAAGCAATTACAATTATCATCACAGTGTATTATAACTAAAACGTTGTGCCATAACATCTATTGTTTCGTTGCCACAAGTAGTTAAAAAATTATCGGGTAACACGTTTAATCTCCTATTTCTTTTATTCCTGCCTGCGGCCATGGTCAGAAAATGCTCCAAAGGCAGACAGTTGGAATATTTTATTCAATGTGGACGACTGTGACTGTTAACCTAATGTACCAGTATTGAGTTGGAAAATGGGAAGAAAGTGCTATGACTGCAGTTATTTACGATCTATCGTAAATGTTGATTGAAAATAGCACAAAGATGGATTTGTAAGAGGGTAAAAAATATGTGTGGACCCAACCGAATTCAAACCTGCGTCTATGGCTATCACGGCCACATGTGCTAAACATGAGCCAACAGCGCTCGTCCTTAACCAGATCATTTTTGAAACCATATCTTTCATTATATATAATATATATACTATATATTATTATTATCATTATTACTATTATCATCATCATCATCATCACCATCACGCAGATGGATCTCTACAAATTCATATGGCCGTGTCGTAGAACCATACCTACGGCAAGTAGCTAGTGTTTTCTCTGATAAAGAAAAACTATGCCAAATATCAGTTACTGTCTGGAGTGAAAAAAAGACAAAAATTGTAGCGAGGTATTTCTCTTTTAGTCCATAAATCTTCCTACTGGATAAATCTCCCATAATTTGTTCTCTTATGTCCAAAGGACCAATTACTGGAGTAATGTCGTTTTGAAACTTTCGATCACAGCAAATGACAAACGAAGGTCAAAACATCTACGTAGAAAAGACATCGTGTTTTACTATTTTCACGAATACGACCAGAACAACAGCTGACCGAAAAAGAGTCTTACCAGACACTTTGCTACTTTTACAATGGGTTCAAAATTGCCAGGTGGGGGTCGAGGATGTCTTCGTAACACAGCATATTCAGGAAAATGGTGAAGAATCTTTTTGGCAACAGACACGTTGGCCAGCAACATAAATTCCTCCACAAGTGAATTTGTTTCCCTTCAAGAAAAGAATATCCTGAACTGTTAATCACAAGAATATTTAATGGCCACAGCAGCAATCATTTCTGGGGACAGGAAAGTAAGTGTGACCACACTAAGTAACGAATAAAAACAAAAGATTTACGTTGGAAAATTTATCATTCAGCCTGCAAAGTTAGAGAAGCTATCTAAGAGGCAGGGCAAAAAAAATATCTAAAGCTAGAAGTGTAAAAATCCGGATAAAAATCTTACAAGTTTCCGCCAAAATATAATTCTTGATCATGGTGGCTATTTCTAAAAAATATAAAAGTGGCCAAAAGCTAACCATTTCTCCAGAGGATCATTGCCTATGTTTCATGCAATATTTTAAAAAAAACCAACCAAAAAACACACAACCCCCTCCCCCAAAAAAACACAAAAAATGGCGAGCTATGAGCCCAAATGCCTATTTTTATAGTGGCCTGTGGTGTTTTTTTGTGTGTGGGCAATTAGTTGGCAGATCTAACCAAAAGGGATGGTCGTTTTATGCGAATGAACGAAAGGGTAATTTAATTTGTATTTCCTTCATACTAATAATGAAATTATGAGTTAAAGTGTAACTAAAATGAAAACTCAATGTTAATCAAAATATTCTTGTCTTAAAGCTTTCTGAAATATGTTAAAACAAATTCCAGTTATCTTAATGAAAAAAAGCCTCCCAAATTTTACAAAATCCTGAAGCACTTTTCCCCTTTGTTGGACGTAACACACGAATATTAAACTGTAGACTTACTTGAGTTCTTTCACTGCCAAGTCAATGGGATCATGCGTCTCTGAATCAACATGAAATCGGACTTCTGAACTTGCCAATGACAACGCCCTATTTGGCAAATAACAAAAACCAATAAGCAGCGCAAAAGAGTATTATGAATGATACGAAGGCAACACAAATTTACTTTTTAAAAGGATACGTCTAGTACATTTTCTAATTTTGGAACATTACCGGGCAATTAATATAAAACCATTTGCACTGCAGGCTGTATTCGAAATATCAATGACAATTTAATCAATGCAAGACAAGAAACTAGATACTGGATTTTAACTATTCAAAAATTGATTAAACAATTTTTCCGAGTAGTCAAAACTATTTGACAGATTTTTGTACAAGTTGCAGTAAGCCTGTATCAAAATTGTAATTTTGACTTCAGGGATATTAGTTCCTTTTTCCCAGCGCAACGACGGTAATCCCTAGACCCATCCAGATTTTGTTTAAATGAGCCATCTGAATTGTAACTTTCCTTCTTTTTTTTAAACGCACTAAGCACTGCAAATGTTTTATTGCTTTTAACTTAAAAAGACATATTTTGAAGAAAAAATATTGCTCTGTTTTTCTAAAAGAACTGAATGCAAAAATATTTGTAGTACAAAAATCTTTATGGTATAGCATAAAGCAATCGTCTTGACCATAGCTCAAATTGTGTTTGCTCTACGATTGTGCAGGGAAATATGTGAACGAATTAGGATTGTTTCAGCCAGACCATGGCACATGACTTTAGTTCATAAAAAGTAAATTATAAATCTAACACAACAAAGTTTTCAAATTCTATCACCTGCTACAGCTTTTATCCTTTCCGACATAACACACAGCTTTCACATTCACACATTCATCATTGAAAGAAAACAGTTGGGTTGACAAAAGTCTTATTTTTAGCATACTTTTTTGGCCTTAGCTTGTCAAAACGACTGCCAAGCCGTTTGGCACCACCTAGCCCAGCTATAAATACTCAATACATATTCGTACCTACTGATTTGCATGTATATAAGTACGCAAGTGCTGATATATATGTATATGTATGTATGTGTGTGTGTGTGTGTGTGTGTGTGTGTGTGTGTGTGTGTGTGTGTGTGTGTGTGTGTNATTATAAATCTAACACAACAAAGTTTTCAAATTCTATCACCTGCTACAGCTTTTATCCTTTCCGACATAACACACAGCTTTCACATTCACACATTCATCATTGAAAGAAAACAGTTGGGTTGACAAAAGTCTTATTTTTAGCATACTTTTTTGGCCTTAGCTTGTCAAAACGACTGCCAAGCCGTTTGGCACCACCTAGCCCAGCTATAAATACTCAATACATATTCGTACCTACTGATTTGCATGTATATAAGTACGCAAGTGCTGATATATATGTATATGTATGTGTGTGTGTGTGTGTGTCTGTGTGTGTAAGCAAGTATGCATGAACGTATTTAAATAACAGACAAAAACTAAAAAATAATTTTTGGAAAATGCCTTTCGTTCTACACAATGGCTGTTCAATAAAAAATTCATTTCATAACAAATCAGAAGAAGTCTCGTTCAACAAGCTAAAGCTATGCTACAAATTCAAACAGTTTAATGTGGGAGGCATGCATGGACTTAATGGAAAAGGAAGTTAGTAAAAAGACAAGCGGTCAACAAGAAAAAGGTACTTTGTTACAAAGATTTATTGCAGTGATTTCTCTCCCACAATTCTTTTGTCCAGTCTCTGCTTTACCTGTTCACTTCAGCAGTCTAAATTTGGCATTTTTTCTTGTATCATTTTCAGGCTTCTAATAAGCTAACTCTCTTACCTTCCTTTTATGGGAAAATTATCTTAGCCCTAAAAGTGAAGTCTGGCTGGAATTTATACACGTACACCCATGCCTATATTTATCAACTTAACTCTGTTTCTGAAACAAAATTAACATGGATACGTAAACAAAAATTCTTAAGAAAGACAAGGTTTGAACATAAATCCATTTAACAAGAACTAACAGCAGTTACCCTGCATCCATTCTCCCTTGCTTCAAGATCTTGGCCAGACTATTCAAATGGCGAAGGGACACTGACAGAGCATCTTGCCGTTCCGGATCATCAATTAACATCTGTGCTTCGGCGTAGGTTAGTGATGCCTACAACAACAACACCATCAACAACAACAGCATCACCATCAATAACAACAACGACAAATATGGGTGTGACTGCTAAAGCAATAACAAATTGATGATTAAAAAACTGGAATTAAGAGCAGACGGCAAATCTATTTCTTCCAAGGTTTCTTGACGTTTACTTCCTTTGATAAATGGCAAGGGTCCTCATTTGATTCCAGGTAAGAGACTTCACAATAAATTTACACAAAATACAAAGCCTACAGGCAGAGTTTACAGCATTGACTTATAACAAGAATCTTCTGGAAAAAGGGCAGTTTGTTACACATTTTTTCGCCATTTAATCAATGTAAAAGTCCAAAGGTTGAGAGTTTGCCAATGACTATTTTAAGGTTCTTTTCAAGCTATTATTATTTAGTTCTGTAGAATCAATCATTATTTTTTGGTATTTTACCTTAACTCAATACACCACATTCTTCAGAAAATATAACTAAAACTAAACTAATTTTTACAAAACTTGTTTTAAAAGTGTAAAATTAAATTTTTCTGCAATGACAGAAATAAAACCCTTCACGTAAAACCGTTCTGGCGCATAAAAACCTACCCCCAAAAACCAAATGCTGTTTGGGCTACAGTTCGATATCAACGAGTTATTCGTTATATTCATTTATGAGCAATCATTAGGGTGTAGCAAATCAGGACTAATATTTGTCATATAATCTGTCATATACTGTATTTGGGAGAAAAGAACAAATGGATGGATGTCTTTGTTCTTCGTGAAAGAAAAATACCTTTATCAGGCTGGTAATGCCATGAATACTTGACTGACAATATTCCCTATCTCTAGTTTAAGAATTTTTTGAGAGAGAGTCGTATAACCATTAGGGACAAGTAAATAAATGGTAATTAAGTATGAATTTCAAACCAAAAAATATAAAATTGACCACAAGTTCAATTCATAAAACTGCATAGCTTCATTTGAGTCCTTTCAAAACAACCCAAATGGCAGACCTCCCTGAATGCATCAGTTTTTATCACAACAACGGATATATCTATGGTTGGCTTCTAGGTCTTTAGCACTTATTGAATTCCTACCCATTAAGGTAGCTGACAAAGCCTTTAACGTGTACAGATCAATAGAGTGATAAAGCATGTATGAAAATATAAAACGAAATATTGCATGAATACTGCAAGCTTACACATGTCACAAGTTGAACTTAAGCTACTGTTGGTTGTCTTTCATTGGGAATAGAAATACGTGCATTTACGAGCCTAAAATAGTAGACTTCTCTTTGTTGAACAGGAGCGTTGAAATCAGACTTGCGGTTCGCACCATGGATCAGCTGTTACTGTCACGTGGAAAGTAGTAGACTAAAAATTGAGATTATTTACGGGGCTCAATCCATAATCGTCTTATTTGTTAACGGCAAAAGGATATTCAGATCACATGGCTACCAGAAAATGACGCAACGGAGGAGTTACAGCATCAAAAACTGCTTGCTACTTCCAAAAGCTTCAAACAAATCTAGTTCTTTCCATCCAAATTCAAACGGGGTCCGTCCCTAGGGTACACAGATTATTCTGAAGTTCACGAGAAAACCACTTCCTTAAAATTTGTGCAGCATATCTCTTAGCAGTAACAATATTCGCGAATTTCAGACGGTGAAATTTAAGATTTGTTAAATTCCGAAGGCCGTAATTAAAGTTGGGATAACAGGTTTTCAAAATTCAAGAAATTCCTTTATTTCTCCGAAAATTGTCTGAATCTTTTAAGTGCCATAAAGCCTGACTGCTAAGGGGTATGTACTTGTAATTTCATGAAAATGTGAGGTCCTTTGGAGGGAATTCCTGCTGAATGTCGATACAATGACATGCATATGGGTGTTTTTTATTGTAGTTTTAGTGAAGCATATGGTTTTAAAAAGGTTAAATTTTTCATCTGCGATACAACTGAAGTTAGTACACGTCAGATATATAGTGATTCGAGTGTATACCAAAGTACGTTTCTTGCCTTGCAATGGCGACAAACAGGGAAAAAAAGGAAAACAATGTAAAAGAAGTGGGAAAAAAACAAATAAAAAAGCAAAAACTGCAATGGATAAAACAGTCAAAATTGGGGTGTGATGGGGAATAAATGGTACAATGCAAGTATAATAATATTTAAAAACATTAAAAAATTAACCTTTTTAATCGGAAATTTACACAGTAGAATAGAGGCTCAGGCTGCCATAGTTAGGCTGTATTAACCGGGTCATGCTTCAACGCTACCGGAGCTGGTAGAGTAAGGTGATATTCGGGTACCTAATATTGTTTTACACTTGCAGCATGGTCCGTTCCCGCTTTCTGTAATCCGGGTAACGACATATGCAACAAATTGTCTTACAGATCTTCATGACGTTTGGTGGTACTCGGTGTGGTTAATTACAAAGACCTCCAGGTTTTCTTCACTGACAGCCTGACAGCATTTAAATATTTTTATGAGGTCGTAGTTGGTACATATCTACAAGAACACTGGAAGCTCCTTAAAGTGAATGTGCTTTTTACGTCTGTTATTCATCGTTGAAAAATATGCTCCAAGAGTCTTAGTCAGGAGGATCTTAAAGAACAGCGGAAATCCACACACTATCTTACAGGGCCGATTACATAACAATTTACATAGGCGCCGATTTTTATCGTTTGCTTTATGCATGAATTAAAAGATTGAGATATTTTTATTATAAATGTTTTTGAGGCACTGAAAAGCACTTACGATGGCAGACCTGAAAAATGTCTGACTTGGCGAAGAACATTACAGAACTGACATATCATCATCAAATGGCTCAAAAACTATTATTTATTTCCGATACATTTCGGTCCACAACTACCATCACAAGCTCTAAATAAATAGGTAGTCGCATAAAACCAGTCTGTAAACAATTCAGTTTAATTACGTTTACGTACAATTAATTACATACACTCACTCATACTATATTTTTAAGTCAGATAATTCGGATATATTGTCAGAGTATTAATGCACATGAGATTTATTAGTAACGAGAACCAACAAGATAGCTTTCAATTCAAATTTTAACAGTGAGTTCTATGCTTCTATACTCATCGTTGGTTTTCAGCTTTGAAGTCAGGTCATCAATCCACAGAAATAGAAGTACAACAAGTGGTTCTTTATTGCATTTGGAGGATGAAGCCAGAACTTTTACATCGTAAATAAATAAATATATATATCATCCTTCACTAGTTTCAAATACTTTCAGCACATGACATTAAATGTAAGCATCTTATAAGCATTAAGAATAATATTTCCTACCTTTGATTCGATGACGCTTTTAAAGAAGTCTACTGAAACAATCTCTGCTGCGGGTGTCAACTCCCACATACATGAAAAAGCAAACCTAGCAAATTCAATATACAATAGTAGGGGTCGTAGAAAATTACCACTTATACAATGCCAATTTCAGACAAACATAATTCAATCTGAGACGATATGCACACCAAGAGTGCAGGATGCGGTCTAATTTCACTACTTTCTCCTATACCTAATTAATAGGAAATTAGAATAGCGCAAGGAGACAAGTTCGGGTAAGGTCGTAAAAAGAAGCAAAAGTGCAGTCACCAAGCCTTAAAAGAATAACACAAACTATTCCAAATTGCAGAACAAAATAAAAAATATCTGAAAGGTACTCAGTAGACAGCATTATTTGCACCAACGAAACAGTTATTGTATTAAAAACACTAAATAATTAGTTTTAACATTTTTGTAACTGATGAAAACAAACGCTTCCTTTATCAAGGAAAATAGAAGAATTGTCAAACCAGAGGATAAATGTATAGGTTTTTGCTTGCGGTACAGACTATTATAATGAAATACGGTATATATATGTGTGTATGTATGTATATATATACATACATATATACATACATATATATACATACATATACATACATACATACACATATGTGTGTGTCTTCAAACATGATTTGCTTGATTTTATGCTCCGTGGGTTCTACCTAATATTCAGAATGTGATTTGTGTAAACTCGGTAATTGTTCTTTCTTAAGGCTATTCGTTCGGGCCAAAGTTCACTTGATAGGGTGGCGCTCTTAAGTATCGAGGATTCCCTGATGCAATCACTTGCAGCCTACAAAATTAGATCCACAGCATTTTAAAAATTTTTATCAGTTTGCTTATTTATTTACTAGTTCTTTAAAACTCCAAGTAAAATAAGACATTCCACACTATCACTGTCTCGAACTGTTCTGCAGTAACGAACTGCAATGTTACATTGATCATCAGAATAAAATCTGATATTAACTGGTAGTTTACACTGGTTGACCTGATTACAAGAAGTAAATATTCCTAATAACCAACACTGATTTTCGTTAGGATATGATAATTGCTTAGTCGTGGATATAAGTATAAGAAGACTGATAGGAGCGAAATGACCAGTTTTGCTCTACAGTTTGTTGTGTCAGCGGAAATTTTATAAGTACAATGAATGATGATGGTGGAAAGTTATGATGCAAGATAGGTTAGGGTAAATTAATTCGTACCTGGGAAGTTCACAATTTTATGAGCGAATAACAACAAAGTTCAAAGATTCCAATGGGCCTGATAGAAATATATCCAAATGTGATATTTGTATAGACTGAGTTGACTCATGTCAGTGTAAGAAAAATATTTCTGTTTTGGCGTTTTGACATGGTTTTCAGCTTTGTTTAAAAACACACATTCAACTTCATTACAAACAGTTTCGTTACGAGCAGCAAATCCCGATATAAAGTGTCATCAATAATGCTACATGGGGAAAAGGCGCCAGGGAGATCAGCATAATGGGAATACTTGTCAGTACTTTTTCAGGTTATTTACAAGAAGCTGGAAAGCTAAGTTATGGCGCCAGGTGTAAAGGTTTAGGGTTGAGATACCTTTCAGAGGTAGTCATCGCATGAAGTGGAGTTTCTGGTGAAAAAAGAAGACCAATTAAAGGTATTGTTGAAGAATCCATTTCAAAGAGAATTTGAACTGCTGCTTAGAACCTTAACAGCAAAGTTAAAAATCTTTTTGGGATGTTGCTTTGTATTGCTGACCATAGAGATTTTGTCATGAGAAAATATGGTCATAGATAAAAGAAAGAACAGCATCCTGAAACGTAAGTTCTTCTAGGTTTGGTTCTAATAAATTTTAGAACTCCTTTAGTGCTCAGGTAAGTGTAGTATTAAATATTCTTCCCACTGGTGGTATGTTCCTATAAAGATCTTGGTTTTCAATTTGGAGTGTCTTGGAGAATTACCAGAGATTGTTTGATCCCGGCCAAGTTTGACTGAAGAGAGAGTTAGACCTAGCCCAACCTGGTTTTTAGATAGAACAGAAAGATAGGCAGACCGAACATAAATTTCTTTGACAATGTGAAGGTCATAACGGGGCTGAGTATGGTGAATGTCACAAGGTAGATACAGAAAAAAGTCGGGTTAGGGTAAACTCTGTCATGGTGCAACAGCTAGTCGTTACGTGAGAATTGCGCTTATAGGTCAAATCGTTTCGGGGCATATGAAAAAAGGTTATCGCATATTTTCCATGGCACGCATTTTCTGATATATTAGCAGATCATTTCCCGTGAAACTTAAGACAGTGTTTGATGATAATAATACTGAAACTCATTGCAGCACTGATTTTACAGAGTTGATGTAAGATTGGAGTTTCTAGCTCAGAATTGTGCCTTCAGCTACTCATAGCAAAGCCAAAATAATAATTAAGACTCCCCAGTTTTGACTAGTGGGGCACGTTTACTCATAAATAAGTTAGTCTTGGGCCGAAGTTAAAAAGTCGAAAACGTCTTAACTTCAATGGTAATATTTTTATCCACTCAGTAATCATTCCTGCCCAATGGCACCACCTAATAAAACAACTTAACAACCAGTTGTGATAACGACAGCATTGGCAGCAAGTTGAAGTCAGTGGAGCGAATTAAATACCTGGAATTGCAAATCAAGGGACAACAAGCCAAACTGCCTGTACTTTTCTGCTTTCTGGTAATCGATAAATGTATTAAAACACAATCTGAATGGTAGGGGATGAGTCAATTATTTTGTTGGGAGCTACAATGAAATGGGAAATGAAAAGGGGTAATAAAACTTTGTGGCAATATACGTCTCTGTAAAGACTAAGAATTAAATGACCAGTAACTTATGGGAAATGGCTAGGATCAAGGATCTTTTGTACCAGGCAATGGCAAATCTCACCAAAGGGTCTTTTCCGGAACAAATCGAGATATTTCCACAGCGCGTTGTTGCAAAAAATATTAATATCTTATTGCGGCGGCAAACTGAACTAAAAAACAATTTACAGACGGCGTGAATGATCTGTTGATAAGAAGAGGAAATTTTTAACAAAAAAGCGGGCTCTTTTAAAGATAAAATCTAGTCGGGAGGAAAAAAGGTGCATCGAAGAAAATGTGGGTGAAAATTATTTTAAGAAGTATCGTTCGCAATGATCTTCTATGAAGCTAGGGAATGTCTTTGTTGAATATCGCCTTAACATAGTCTGAAATGTTTTAGTGACACGTTCCCGTATAAATTGCATTATTGTCTGGATCAGTCTGTAAGGCCGATATGTTGGGCTTTATGAACCGTGTAAGCTAAAATAAAAAATTTCTTCAAATCCGTTTATTAATTTCAAATATTTTACGCAAGAATTCAATTCTTTTATAGTGGTTTCTTCATAAAAACCAAAATATATTATGCAATATCTATAATGTTATACATTATTATTCATCATCACCGTAAAGGTTTCAAGGAACGATGTATAGAGTTGTACGGAAAAAGAAGAAAAAATGAAAGAAAGGAAACAAGAAACAAACAAACAAAGAAAAATGTGAGAAGGTAAAGAGTATCTTGCGAAATTCCTTCATGATTCCCAAATTTCCGTATGTTGTTATATTTCACATAATAACCTATAAAAATACATCAAACTGATGCTAGCTTTTGGATTCTATATTCACAAGGAAACAGCAACAATTTTTAATTCTGAATACATAGTTTCAAGTTTAAATTGTTTTAAGGAATTCTTCTTTGCAAGAGAGCTGAACCACAGGTTTCACAACGACAATAAATGTATGAATAAAAATAACAACAACCCAAAACAACAAGCACATACATCTTTTAACAAAGACGATATCGACAATCTGAGGGCAATTGTCAATAGGCAACTCGTATTGGTAGCGTAAACTAAACTTCGAAAACAGTGGTTTATGCAAACATTTTAACAAGTTGTATAACCAATTATCTGCACTGAAACTAAAGTCTCCAGCTTAGTAGTCTAATTGGAGGCATCTGTTTGGAAGAGAGATAAGTAAAGGTCGTGTGTAAAAAGGAAAGTGCAAAACTCAGTGTCGATAAATTGCCAATTTTCAATAAAATAGTCGAATTCAATTTGGAAACGGGATATACACAAACTGATAAGAAATTAGGGTGAACTGGGGAACAACGAAAAAAAAAGTTAAAGTATCGTCTCCCTGTTCAACTTGAATTTTACTAGAAAAGAGGAAATTACTTAATGTGAACCTGAAATTTACTTTTCCCAAACAATGTTAGTGTGATCGTTCGTTAAATAGTTTTTCTAAAACCATCTATGTGGAAAATAATTGTCTACAACAACTGGCCTAACGCGTGTCTCTTGAAAAGTCGCGCTACACAGGTTTCACTGCCTAAACATAATCATAAATAAAATTAATGACGAAGAAAATGCAAAATTTTAAAAAACATTCTGTTCTACCTTTCAACATTTGAGTGCAGGGAACAAAGATTTGAACTTAGCAACTCTGGAACCATGTCAATTCTCTGTATAAATGAAGGAAAAAAATAATTTGTCTTACGTTTAAGTTAACACACCATTTATTATAAGGCATATTGCTGCAAATTAAAAGTTTCAAAGATAATACTCGGTTAAAGCATTCTAGCCTTTAGTAGCTTTGGTTAAAGTTTTATCAATACCAGCAGTAAAGAGTGTTCGACAGTTGCAATCGTAAAGGAGAGTTAGAAACAAAGAAAAATGAAGGACCTAAAATATGAGTCAAAACTGAGGTACAAAAACATTGTCAGCTAAAAGCTTATGCGAGAAATCAATCAATACTCTAACAGGCGACAAGATGACGAGTGATATCCCCTCGCTCTTAACGTAGTGTACTGGAACAGGTGGCTTATTAAGGGAATGGTAGATGATAGTTAAAGGGAAGTAGACGAAAATTGATATAATGAAGTGGTACTTTAGAATGAATTATACGGACAAGAAAATAACACAACATGATTTAAAAGGAGAGATTATCTTACCTTGTCAACAAGATAGACGGATGTACATCTATTAGCTGCTTCATCATCAAGCGCCGTGCCTGGCTTTATAAAATGCGTCACATCAGCAATGTGAACCCCGACCTAAAAACGTCAAGAAAAATCTGCAATTTGTAAGAAGTCACTGACGTTTTACAAGCTATAGCATACGGCAAATAGCTTTGAAATAAAGAAATACTTACCAGTAAAACATCACATTATCCACAACGTGATTGAGACTTGAATATAAGAGTGAGTGCGGACGAGTATAGGCATCAGGATTTAAAACAACTTTAGATCAAGTAAAGCACGGGGTCGAAAACTTGCACCACAAAAGAGGAAAAAGCTACTGGTATAGAAGTTCCTGAGTGATACAAGATATTTCTACTGGAAAATCAAGCAAAGAACTAATGGAAAAAGTTTTGCAGTTTGAGTAAGATGACTATCAAAAAATTTTAGCCACCTGCGGAATACATTAACGACAACTCGAAACAAACTCATTATTAATATAAGTTTACCTCAAAGTTTCCATTTTCCATTTGCTGACAATGCAATGCATCATCGATATCAGTACATCCCGGTGGATCAACACTGCAAATATTTTTTGCTCTGAGATCACGTCTCTCTGCATAGTCCTAAAGAATAACGGATAAACAGGCAATAAGATTAGCTGATTGTAACATGAGCTCTGGAAAACAATCTCATGCAGGTAGCTTATTGCAAAACGATTGTAATAAGGGGCAACTTAACAAATTCGTTAAAAATAATAAAATTGTACATAACTGAGAAAACAATTCCCTCAGATAACTAGGATTGAAAAATACAATTGAAAAAAGTAGGGGAAAGAGGTCACCAGAGTACTTATCTGTGATAGGAAAGTTTCAAACAGACATACACTAGCTCTGTACAAAGCTGTGGTCAAACCAGTCCTTCTTTAGGGTACCCAGTGTTCATTTGCATGAAGGTTCAAAGGAATTTTAACCTGTGGGCAGTTGCCCACAAATGATACGATGCTTTGTGTGTTAATCCTTACAAGAAAAGGTATACGCTAAAGAATTGTCTAATTCAATCTGATATTTTGATCTACATCTGCTTTCAAAACTAGTAACATTACATTTGATTGCTGATGACTGGAAGGCTGGTATGATTAATATCCTTATTTAGTATCTGGTGCAAATAGGTTACAGTAATAAGGTGACAACTGCTACATTCATCTTTTTCAAACATAACAGGTTTTTTTGTTGTTGTTCTAACTCCTATTTTTGTAAGTCTTTATTGATCTACGTATCTTCAAATTTAGTTTGCAGGTCCTGTTAGTGTTGTAATTACATCTCACCTGCTATTTTTTGCATACTTAATGAAGGGCCAGTGGATTAAAATTTCGTGTCTAACTGATTTATACATCTAAGGATTCCCGGAAACACAGCATTTATCTTACGCTTTTATTATTAAAAGTATACATTAACTTTTGTGACCTTGAACCTGTTTATAGTGGTTGCCCAATGAATTACAAAATTATCTGGCATGTCATATTTCTGCAGCAAACACTTCTCATTAAGACCACAACTGGGCTAGTTCTATCGATTGGCATACGCCCATACTGTTACATGCTTCTCTTCGGGAACTTGGTGATTCAACTAAGGCGTTTCAGCTGATACACCTACGGGTAACAACTCTTAAACCACGGAAAGCATACTTCACATTAATATAAATGTTTTTACCTGCTCTGTTATTTTCCATGGCATAACTGGTAGATCTTTCAAAACTGCTTGTGAAAACTGAGTATGAGGAACATCATGTTCCAGCAGAAGAACTTGGTTTTCTGTATCTTTATCACCGATGTCTCCGAGTACTTTAACGTAATGGCCCTGGCATGACCAAAGTAAATGAAACCACATGGTAAAATAGTCTTTATGTTTTTTTCACACTTCAAATTATTCAAAAGTTTGCTTCTAGCTAGTTTACGAAAAGGCAAGTTGAATTTTACCCTAACCTAAAACAAATTGGTTAACTTTTCCAATGCATTAACCATTTGAAAGGATACAGGTCTCAATCTAACAAAAGTCAAAAGCAGCTTTTTGCTCCATCTTACATTTGTGTCCAACTTGATACCTAATTTCAAATGTTCTCTCCAACAATGAGAAATCTGACCCTTGAAAACAACTTAAATCCAATATAATAGCAGAGGAATAGGTAGACTAAGAGAGAAAAAGTGTTGGTCCTACAATAAACCCCCGACGTATTCCATTAATAATACAAAAGTAATAATACTTGTACCCAAACCAATTCTTAAGTTACAACCACTTTGGAACGACANACTTTTCCAATGCATTAACCATTTGAAAGGATACAGGTCTCAATCTAACAAAAGTCAAAAGCAGCTTTTTGCTCCATCTTACATTTGTGTCCAACTTGATACCTAATTTCAAATGTTCTCTCCAACAATGAGAAATCTGACCCTTGAAAACAACTTAAATCCAATATAATAGCAGAGGAATAGGTAGACTAAGAGAGAAAAAGTGTTGGTCCTACAATAAACACCCGACGTATTCCATTAATAATACAAAAGTAATAATACTTGTACCCAAATCAATTCTTAAGTTACAACCACTTTGGAACGACAACTAATTCAAGTTTCTGTAAACTATCTCTTCCACAACAGTACGGAAAACAGCACTTGATCGAAAGGAACAAATACTAAACAATACTGAACAACAGTAAGCGGGCTAGCCTTCACCAGCTACATCTTCAAGTCGCAGTAAATCAATTTCTCAAACTCCTTATTTATAATTGGAAGACGGCAGACGGACAGGTTGCTTTCAGGCAAAAACCCTTTCACTCCTTTTAGAATCAAACTGATTAGCACTTATCAACTGAATTCATCATGACTACACGGAGCCCCTCACGACTACTCCTCAACACAGCATTGACTTCGATGACAGAACAACTAGTGCTGATAAAAATTATTTCTGCAAAGACAAGTACTAAAGGCTGCAAACACAAACAACTGATTAATATTCTTACATGCTATTTTCCTAAAATACTGTGATATCTTAAATTTATTGGATGCTACAAGGAATGTATTGCAATTTTGTTTTGTTTTAACGTCATTTTCCCCCAGTAAGTGAGGCTCAAAAGATGCCCTTTAGAGGGGCTTTCTCTTAGCAGTCAGAAATGCATTGCAATGTTACGTAAAATATCCTCTTATGACCAAAATATGCTGACTGCCTTAAAAACAATATCGACTTAAAACGTAAATTGGATAGGACGAGAAGATGAAAACACAGGAAACTAAAAAAGTTATACTCATCCAAACAGTACAACAAAATGTCTTTGTTAATAATTAAATCAACTATTGGATACCTGTGGATACCGTGAAGTCCTTGGCCACCCATCAATATTTACAATAATTCGTTTACCAGTTAGCGATCCTGCTTGCCTTGTTTCAATATATATTCTCGGTATCTGTTTGTCAGCTGGAATGAAAACATGTCGATTGGCCTGCGGTGAAAAAAAAACTCGTAAAAAATTGGTTTCCATGAATTAGTATAATTATCATAACCAATGCAATTAAACCAAATACCTTATACATATTCATATAGTTTGTTACGGTGATTATCCAATCAAAGAATATATCACGAGATAAATGATTTCCTTTTAATCTTATTTGGAAAAACAGAGATAGTCACTGATAATGTGGAATTCTAAGTGTATGCCATTCGGGATATATGTGTATATATAAATATATATACATACAAACACACATACATGTACACATATATGCACTAGGTAGAAGGATTAATGTAGTACTACCAAGACTCATCTCGCTTTTAAAAAATGTAAATAAAATTTACCTTTTTTTCTATATTCAATATTGATTAAGATAACTCTTTCTTATATCACAAGCTGCACAAAAACCAAACTATCATAGGCAATTTATTTTCTGTGAAAGACAGATATGATTAACTGACTGTTTATATACACCTACCTTTAAATTACCTCCTGGCGCCAGTGTACCACAATATGGCCTCCAGTTTCTTTTAATTATTCCAACTACCTACAAAAGCCAAAGTAAACCTGAATTTTAGTATAATTATATCAGTGAAGGGTCAGTCAAATATGTAAATCAATTAAAGGGCATATTTAAAACACCCCTATATGAAAAATGATTGGAGTACTATCGAATGCACGAGGGCTGAAGGAACCCGTTGATATATGTTTTCCTCCAACAAACACTGCATTGGTTTGTCTGTTTTAGAAAGCTTCATTATGTCAAAACGTCATTTCCTACCTTTCCAGATCTTCTTTCGAGCCCTCTTTTTCGTTCGTTTTTTGCAACTTGAGAGACCTACAAATTAAGAACAAAAAAATTTATATCACTGCACAATTAGCTTTTTCCCAGTAACTTATGGCATATTTAATAAACACAGTCAATAATACTAGATGTATACTCCTGGATAAAAAATGCTGGTATCCTATATGCAGCAGCCTGTTCAACTGTCACTCAGTCATATGTACAATTTTGCAACATGTTTCGCGTTAGAAATGAGTCATACTGTCTTTCTTTCGTGGTATGTATAAATTGTGGTTGCGTACATCGGTGCTTTGTTCCTATATCAAAAATATAAAAGGGGACATGTAAGAAAAGTGGGTACCTAGCAAAAACTAAACATTGGCAAAACATCCACTGGGTTCTTGGCGGCATTTAAAGACCCTGTCTTTGCAGACCGATGCTGTGATAACAGCTTGCTTCCCAAAGTTCCTAATCTGCTTTTCTTTATTCGATTTTTTAATGTTTTGGGTAAAAGCCTTTTCTTCTATTTTCATATTCCAAAAGTTATAACGTTTGCATATCCTTTCTTTTTTTCTGATGTTTGTGGCCGCGATTGCTAATTTCTATTTTTATCCATATGAAATACAGCAGTGAAGTGTATCTTAGTCGAAAGAATGAATACAATAAGCAATGAACGCACTAAGAAATCTTGACATTTTCATAACCAAATTATTGCATTACAATGGCAATTTACTGCATGTGAGATCATGTCAAAATATAAATATAAAAAAATGATTTGTGTCAATAAATGCCTTAATATTCATACTGCTCCAAGACGACGGTTTATGCTAAAGTAAATCTAAAAATAACACAATCAATAAGTCAACCCCTCCGCAACCAGGCTTTCATTACGTCAAGTCACTTCGGGTGCTGACAAGTGGCAATAAACATTTAGATTGTTGCATAGAGTTAAGAGTTATGTCCTCTGCATATAACATCCTGGAAAGAAACCCATCATGGGCTTGAGAGTAGTATGCCTCACTCATTTGCTCATAACGGTATCATCTTTGGTACAATCATCAATTTTTTAAATAAGAGAAAGGTAAGAGTTATAGTTTGTAACCACTGAATTACTATTAAATGGGCTTTTCTCATAAAATGGCCTCATGGTCTGCCAAGGGGTGCAAAACTCAAGAAAAGCAGGGAAAACGGTGGTCCAAAAAATAGAAAGATTCGTTATTTCTAATGCCAATGAGTAAAATTTAATCAGGATAGGTCAATGGACATGGTACTTCATACCTTCAGGAAAAGAATGTTGAAAATGTATTGCAGACGAACTTAGTTTTGCATGTGCACTAGCATGTGATGCCTGGTATCAGTTTAAGAAATATTGATTGGAACAAATGATCTACGTAGAACAATAACGCCCGTTATTTGCTGTCGAATATGCAATTATCATTTCTTGATTCAGTTATCTGTCCTTGGTAGAGGCTTATCCAACGGCCAAACCTGGTGTCTAAGTGTTTCTGAGATGGAAATATAAATTATTAGGGTCTATATCAGCATTTTTACGTTGCCGTTGCTTTTACTGTACAGTAGTTGATTTTTGGCCACAGTTGGTCAAAGTTCCTTATAGGTGAGCTGGTTATAATGCACTTTGTCAGAAACTGTTAACAGCAAACCGTTATATTTCTACACCACTAGCTGTATTCACACGCTTAAGTAGTTTGCATTCAGCGAGAGGTTCCAGGTTCGAGTTTCGCCATCCCTAAATGTATCGTGTCTAACGCGTTTCTCTGACTAATTTGGGACTATAGCCTTTACGCAGATTTTCTGAGGTAAAGCTATGGAAGGGGTGTAATCAAAAGTTAAAAAAAAAATCAAAACGTGTTGGGTAAATAAACCAACATAAAGCACCTTGGATTAGCTTCCTGACGTACTAAAATTAGCAAATACCCTCACCTCTCAACCCCCACTTTAATACTCATAATTCTCCCAAGGTTTATACATTTTTTCCTACGTCAAAACTGAATGAATTACTGACCTCTTTATCTTCCTTTTCATCTTCAATCTCGTTTTCATGATCTGCTTTTAATATCACTGACGAAGGGCATGTCCATTCGTCTTTCGGTAAAACTTCGACTGCAACGACATCACCGTGAACTGCTCTATTTAGATGTCTCAGACCTTGTATAAAGATCTAAAATAGGGACCAAAGAAACCATTTTACCCTTTTGCTTTTTACGTAATAACCAGCTAGCCATTTGTTCATACATGCTCTGTACACATAAGTCTAAAACAAGATGCTCAAAGTATCCTTTAACGTCATTTAAAAACTTCTAGTTTACCCCTGTACTCGATGGGAACACAGCAAAAAGCATATAAAGTTAAATTCATCTGGGAAAATCTATGATAACTATACGAATCCATCTCTCCATCTTTCCATCTCTCCATCCATCCATCCATCCATTCATCCACCTATCCATCCGTCCATCCATCCATCCATCCACCCATTTATCCATCTATCTATCTACCTATCTATCTATCTATCTATCTATCTATCCATCCATCTATCTATCTATCTATCTATCTATCTATCTATCTATCTATCTATCTATCTATTTATCTATCTATCCATCTATTTATCTATCTATCCATCTACCTATCTATCTATATGCAAAAGGATGAAATTTTAACAAAAACAAAAACAAAAACAACAACAACAATAATAATAATAATAATAATAACAATAATAATAATAATAATAAATACCTATTCTGAATTTAATTCTAGAATACCCACCTGAGCACCAGTGTTAAGACTGGTATTTTTTAGATAATTAAAAGATATTACTAGAGGGCGTTGTTTAGTGCGAGTTTTAATTGTGATACGGTTCTTCATGCTGGTGTTTTCTATAACATCTGAAATTTGCGAAGTAAAGGCCTCTTTAATATATCGTGTTTAATGTAACCATATTTCATAAGAAAGTGAAACATAAAGTCAGGTAGACACGATATAAAGATTTTTAAAGGAATACATTGAAAAGAGATAGGTCTAAAATAATAGTCTTTGCGTACAAGAACAGCATAAGCCGTTTTCCATTCTACGGGTTTAGTAGCGGATCCCCAGGTGACACGAAAGATTCCAGTTAAGACAGATCGTAAGTAAAATCAACGCTTAAAACAGTATATTAAATGGAAAGGTGAGTTCTATTTGCGACGGAATCCAGTTGGGAATAGAGAATAGTCTGCATGAAAAAATTAAAAGATGTATCTTTATTAAGGAAAATAATAATAAATAGAAACAGAAATAATACTAATACCATACATTCACAGAAATAAAAATGCATGAAATTGTTTACTTACATCCCCGTCATTACTTTGGACTGATATTGTTGCCTCGAGGTAATTTTCCCTTGAAAAAACCCAAAAAAACAAAGCCTAAAAAACTGATAGTCTATTGGCACATCCGATTCTCAAAAAATCAAGTTACTTAAAACTTAGTAAAAAATCCACCCTAGTGTCTTTTCTAATAATCAATGAGAAAATAGTTGCTTAGTTACTTGTTTACTTAAAAATATGTTCTCTTTTTACTTTTTACTTTAATTTACTCATGTGGAAGGATAGTTTTTTCGTTAAGGTTCTAACGATTAACATAACGCTAATCGTCAAAGGCAGGCGGTAAAGATAGTTTTAGACTTCCCGCTATTTATAAGATAACCATGTCACCTATGTAAAACCTGTATCACTCTTGCTTAGAAATTTGTTGGGTTTTTAAACTCAGGCATGAGGCTACAGCCGTTGTTAACTACCAAAGGTCAGCGACATTACCCTATGTATGTTTGTGTTGTGTTTTTATTGACAATTCAAGAGCACTGCATCTAAAGCAATCTTCCCGACATCTGTAATCCATGTATTTAAGAATCCTGGAAAACACAACTGAACGGTGTATTCTGTAACAGAAGAAGACAAAGGTTTTCCTCAGTGAGCAGTTAAGTTACGTGTCTTTGAACTCCTAATTTAATTTATTCTGATCTGCTCTGCTGAAGAACTAACTCAAGACAGATAAGAAGAATAATAAGAAGAATAATTGCTCTCCAAAAAATAAATCATTCCGTTTGACTTTGTGCTATACTCAATCATGACTCAAAGAGTAAAGAAAAGTTAAGATATGGGTACTTGGGAACTAAAATTTTCACAACTTTGTCAGTCCTTTAAGATTTCTTTACATTTTTAGATTTTTTACCTCACAGAGTAATGCGATATTGTGTGCACAGACAAATTATTCTGTATTTTTTATGGTGTTTTAAGTTTTAACTAATCTTTTGAGCTCCATTTACGAGCTGTTACAAATGGTCTCGGTTTACCGTGGATTATATTTTACCCTGCTCCTTTTGAGACAATATCTAATCCCTGGTTATATTTTAAAGGTCTTTGCTTGACAGGGTAATTCCATCATAGCCTGTGTCTGGCTCGGTTGGGAGAGGCGGGTCCAAAGTGAGGCAAGTCAACTGACCTCGGAAAAAGCATAGGACTACAGAAACAGAAAGAGGTGACCAAACAGGTCAAAAGCCAAGGCGTAGAAGAAGAGCGGGAACGAATAGAGAGTCAATTCAGATGACCTATTTGCCTCCAGTGTCACTAAATGTACCTATGACGAGTATGGAACAAAGCCGTGAGGAACTTTATATCCCGAACCCCCAAATCTTTTCCGTCAAACACCACCCACAGTTTGGAGCATGGAATGTAAGAACCAGGCATGACACCGGGAACCTAGCCCACGTGAGTACTGAAATGAGGAAATACGGACTAGAAGTGTTAGGACTGCATGACTGTTGAGTGAAGGTTTTCCAGTCCTATATTTTGGCCATGATGACGCACATTTGAGAGGCATAGGACTAATCCTTAACAACAAAGCACCAGCAGTTTTAATTGAATGGGAACCATTATTAGATAGGGTTATTACAGTCAGATTCAACATGAAATATGTCAGATTATTAATAGTTCAAGTTTATGGACCAACGGAGGTAGCAAACGAAGAGAACAAAAATAATTTTTATAGTTAGTTCCAAGATGTCGTGGGCAATCTTTCAGGTCATGATATGAAAAAATGGGCGATTGTAATGCACAAATTGCGCCAGGTGGAGGAGGAATACGCAGTATAGTGGGTCCTTTTGGTTCGGCTACCAACACCAACGATATTGGAGATTGATTGAGTTTGCAATGGAAACAACTTGCGAATATGAAACACCTTCATACATAAATCAAACAATATGTTAAATAAAATTGACTACATCTGTGTGTGTGTGTGTGTGTGTGTGTGTGTGTGTGTCTGCGTGCACGCCATTTGGGGTACATCCCTTCTGGATGTCAGAACATTCAATTGTGCAGTATTCTAAGATCATCATCTTCTGGATGGGAAAATCAAGCTAATATTCAAAGAACTACAGAAGCAAGCAAGATAAAAAAACATTTGCAATTGAGAAAAACTATGAAATGTCCGAGAGGTTTCAGGACGATCTGTTAAACATATTTGCTATCTCCCAAAGGGATGCACATATTGTGGAAAAATGGTTGTTCTTCAGCGAGGAAATCACAAAAACTGCCCAAAAGTGGGAAGAAAAAGGACCAGTGAATCCCCCCAATCATGGAACTTGATCGATGCAGAGCGTGGTGCGAAGGCATCAGGTGACCAAGCCAAAACTAGAGAGCAGCTGAGAATTGTCCAAGAGAAGTACAAAGTGACAGATAAGGTAAAGAGAAGCTGCAGGAAGAGTAACAAAAGAATAGGTTTAATAAAAGATGAAACAGGCACATGAAGCAGCTTGAAATGATACAAGGGAACTAACCAAGACCGTCATGTAGCTTTCTTAGAAATGCACTTCATCAATTGTACCAGTCAAAGTCAAGAAGGTCGAGCTTCGATTAACAGAGGCGGAACAAAGTACAAGATGGGCAGAAGACCTGAAGGAAGTTTTGAATCAAACAGCTACGAACATTCCATTTGACTGGCAAAGTTTACCGAACCCCGAGCCACTACATGTAGACCTGGGACCCGTAACACGAGAAAAAAATTATAATTGCCTTCAAGAAGATAAAAAAACAACAAAGTCCCCGGGCTTTACACAGTAAGTTGTCATTTGCAAAAAAACTGGAGGGGAAGCTGTCGAAAGTTAACATTTTGATCTTATCAACGAGAGCTGGTCAGAGAAAAGTGATTGTTTAAGTGCCAAAGAAAGGTGGTTTCTCAGAATGCAATAACAGGTAGGGTATTAATCATCTATGCATAGCAGGAAAGATCTTCAGCAGAATACTATTGAAACGACTCCTTGGCGCTGTAGACCGTACTTTTTGAGAAGTGCAGGCTGGGTTTAGGGAGGTAGATCGTGCAGCAAACAAATATTTGTGCTGAAGAGCTTGGCTGAGCAAAGCTTAGAATTCAACTCCTCACTTGTGTTGAACTTTATTGAATTTCGGAAAGATTTTGACAGCGTACACAGAGAATAACTTAGGAAAATCATTGAATCATACCGTATTTCAGAAAAATGCATCAAGATCAGTGTACAATAATTTGACCTGTGGAGTCAGGGCAGCTGCAGGAACCATCAAAGAGTTTAAGCTGCTGTCTTCAGTTGGACAAGAATGCGTACTATCACATTTCCTGTTCAACCTGTCCATACATTTCGTTATGAGTTGAATAATGGCGGAAGATAACTTTCGAATAGCTTAGGGAAATACAAATAAGTTAACTGGCATTGACTTCGCGAATGACACTGATTTAGTATTAAAAGCCAGTGAAACAGATCAAAAAATGGCAAGCATATTACAAGATGAGGGTGCAAAGGTGGGGCTGGTTATCAATTAAGGTAAAAGCAAAGTAATGACTACCATAAATGGCAGAGAACAACCAACAACTGCTGTAGAAAACAATAAGAGTCGGTTAAGAAGTTTCCATACCTCGGCAGCACCATACCGAAAAGTGGAGAAGTGGATAAAGGTATTAAAAACCGCGTAGACAAAATCAGTACAACCTTCAGATCTATGACCAACATTTGGAAATCTAAGCTTATGAGCCTTAAAATAAAAAGCAACTTGTACATAGCGCCAATAGTCTCAACAGCACTGTATACCAGCGAAATAAAGAAAGGCACAAAAAGAATATAGAAGAAGTTAGATAGCTTCCATTGAGGGGCTTTAAGGACTTTTCTTGGGATTCCATAACGGGATAGAACAACTAAAAAAGACGTTTATAGAAGAGCAGGATAAAAGCCACTATATGTGATTGTGGAGGAGAGGAGGTAGACGTTTGCAGGTCATCCTTAAAGGGTGGTCAAAGAACGCCTCACCCATCATGCACTTTTCCTGGCGGTCAACAAAGGGTCGAAGAAACAAGTGCAGGTCTGTAAGAACGTGGCAAACAACGTCTAAGGACGATCAAAAGGAGTGTGGAAAAAGAGCACAAGACCAACACCCCTTGGCCAGAGATCGCACGCATTCATGAATTGTTGGTGCCCGCTGTCCTACCCAGCACACAAGGAAATAAGATAAGGTCTAAATAAGGCTTGACAGAGTTATTAGCACAGCATTACTAACGTATACCATGTAGTACACCAAACTTTACAGCCAATGTTTTGGTCGCCTACAACAACTATTTGACCATTCCTCTGACTACTTCAGTTTTGTATGTTTATTAGTGTTTTCATATAGCTATATTAATAAATAAACCCAACTCCAAGCCAGCTTACTCAAAGCGTGTAAACCTGATCTAATTTTGGGATGGAAAAATTTAGACTTCTCAAAATTACATGCGAATACTCATTGTATAAGTCACAAACTCTTTCGTCACTTCAGCCCAAAAGATCTACTGGGTACTACCAAATGAATTCCTGTCATGTGCATTATTGAAAGTAGACTTAAAAACTGATTGTTCATGAAATACATTCTCTGAATGGTCTTTCCAAATTATGTCTGTCAGAATGATTCAGGGTTAGAAAAATTAAGTAAGGCTACATAGCCGCCGGAGAAATACTTACTAATGGTTTGGTCCCGACGTAATTGACTTAAACAATGGTATACAAAAGCATAATTTCTGGGGAAATGATCTGATCGCGCAATGTGGCGAAGACATCAAAAATAATTAAATGAATTTTTCATTGCACAAACAAATCTAAAATAAGTCGTCATTAAAGTACTATCACTAGAAAACATAATCGCAGCAATTAAATACGACTATTGGTCATTGTTGGGAAAATAGGGTGAAAATTTTTATACTTCTCCATTGCTGTGTTTATACGGTCGTCTGGTTTAGAATATGACCTACATTAAAAATAACAATAAAACAGACTTGGTCCCACCTTTTCATCGAAACTAGTCTCACCATTCATAAATACTTTACATTATTCTAGCTTGTACCGACTTTAAAGAGGACTAATAAACAACAAGAGAAGCACTTATCATGTCAGAATAGTTAAACTTAAAATAGCTGAATACACTTACCGGCTGCTAAAAACAGTACCCTGATAAAAAAAATAATGACGAGAATCAGTCTAAAAAACGGAGACAAATAGACAAAATTTTTGAATTATGAACAAAAAATGGTCAGTAAACATCTTGAATCCTCGCTGTGTTATCTTGAACTGACTGGCACGTTGCATTTTTACAAATCTGTTTACAGAATGACAATTATGGTTTCTCTAACAGTTGGCCAGCAGAAAATAAATGTCAAGAATGTTTTCGTTCATATATTTTTTCAAGTAAGTGCAGTAGTAGCCGATTGGATTAATCAGATTACCATGCAAGAGCTTCCGAGCCCCGGCCACATTCCTGGAAGTACTGTGCCCAGTTTGTTTCTCCGTTATACGTGGCATGCTACTGAGTTTGTAGAAGTTTTTGTAGGTATAGTGGGGAGGGGATTAAAATCAATAAATTACAATGTACGAAGGAAAAAAAGATGAAATAAGAAAAGTAGCGTCCTGCGCCAATATGGCCTCAAGCCTTGACAAGGGTGAAAGACCTTAAGAAAATAATTACTTCCAATTTACACAGGATAACCACTTTAAGAAAATCTAGATGCATGACTGTTTGATAATAAAATATAGCAAATAATTATTGATAAAAATTATCTGTTTTATTGAAAAACATCAGTAGCATGTGTTAGTCGCTTCTTCCTAATAGCATTTTCATACACCCTCGACGGGGAAAAGTACTTGTGGTTAATGATTTAAAAGGGTAATCAACTTTGATCTATATTTTGATGTTAGCTTGACGTACAGATATCAGCTTGGCGAAAACAATACACAGTTGTGTCAGCTGTTACTCGGTGTACGGTAGCGTGCTTTCAAATAAGGTATCACGTTCTTTTCCATGAGATGAGCTTAAGAGTACAGTTTGCATGTTAGTCATGGATGTGTAAGGGACATGGTCGATCAGAAAAGACGTCGAATTACGGAGGGGCTACCATACAACCATTACTAGTACTGGTATTATTACCGGCACCACCATTGGTGCCACAACTACTACTACTACTACTACTACTACTACTACTACTACTACTACTACTACTACTACTACTACTACTACCACTTCTGCTACAGTTCCTATTTGTAGTACAATTACAAGTATGTTACCTTGTGCAAAGGGTGAAACTTAAAAATAAGGCGTAAAATACTACTAGACCAATTTATACGTTATTCAGGACCAAACACTGTGAAACTTCAAATCCAATGATAGCAAAGGCAACTACGTGTAACGTACGCTTCAAAATTGCTGTATAGCTTTGCTTGCTTGTCCTGTACTGTGCATGAAAATGTAGCACACAAGAGCTATAGTTTTATGTACTAAATATCTAAAACAGCTGGGTAGGAAGACGTGAGAAAATTTCATTGATAGTAATCAGATCTTCGAAAGACGAGAAAATGACAAAACAGAAATTACGTAAGTCTTTTACTGGTTGCTGGAATAAAAGTGCCAGAATAAGTATATCTAAATCAGCAGGTAAGTTTTAACCCTTTAAAGGCAAGGGCAATAAAACACCACCCGAGTTTATACACCAGTTTTATACCAAATTCAAATCAGTTTGTCAGTAAAATACAAATGATGGTTGAGTATGGCCACAACAAAACTAAATGCGCAGGGAAAGAAAACTGTTGAAATGAAGTACATATAACGATAAGAAAAAAGAAAAAAGTAAGCAAAACCAAATATACAATGCGCAAAAGTATTTCAATCTAAAATGTTAAAGCAGTAGCAAGCAAAGATAAGAGGAATATTGAGAAGCTAAATCACCATGTGCAGACAAATTTGCAAAGTGACCATAATGTGAGGTTTAGTGGATGCAATTGGAGAGAAAAGGAAATAACAAATTAAGGTTTTCGGTTTCCATATCTGAAAAAGAACATGAAAAGACATTGAGTACCGTGTGGATCTTGTCTTGACAGGTGCGTCAGGAACCAGATCAGTCAATTCTGCTGACGTCACACTAAAATATTATCTTTATAAAAGGCCTAAAGAGGTAACAGTTCAGTTGGGTATTACATATCGTTTGCTAGATATCCGATAATGTTCTGACGTAACAAGCTTCCAGAATACTAAAGGAATTCAATGAATTTTCTTTAAAAAGCCAAAGAGAAAGGCGGATGGTTTAATGGTGCATAAAATATTGGTAAAATGTGCGAATAGCGGTAGTGGCTTATAACACAAATTAATAGATGAAGAAAGATAAATACGTAGGTAGGTAAATATATACATATGATATAAATATACAAACACACACATAGATAGATAGATAGATAGATAGATAAATGGATAGATAGATATATGAAGAGATAGATGGATGGATAGATAGATAGATAGATAGATAGATAGAAAGAAAGATAGCTAAATCAATCGATCTATAGACAGAAACATCGATAGAAATATGAGTAGAATAACGTATAGATTGGGGGAGTACTATCAATAGTCTACATAATGTTTGGAAAATGGACTACAAAGCAGTGACCGGCATATCTTAAATCTTCATATGATTTGATGTGTTATAGAGTGCATTGGTATTTTCTTACCTGGACATATTTGCCGTTTCTTATTCCAGACTGTATTGTTGACAGTGGTAAATGTTCTGGAAAAAGTATGTCACCACTCTAAAAGAAAAAAAACAACTTAAGAAATATATTTTTACGAGAACAATGGAAATAATAACACAGTAATAAAACTTCAAGTGATAATCACTGCAAAAATACGTATCTTTACATAAAGAATTAACTAAATGTAAGGCATATACATAATTACTAAAACAACTGCATAGATATGAAAGAATTTCAAGAAGATTTACTCTTAGCAAGAGTATAAGCCTTCCTCATGCAGTGAGTTAATGGCACGACGTAAATCTCCCCCATGTCTTTTGTTTTCTTTATTAATTTAATCCCATTCACAACCCTGTCAATAAAATATGTACAAACTCAGTAGTGAACTATTGCAACAATGTAGCAAATTGGACGTAGCAACTTTAGGGGGGTTGCGAAGCTCCACCCTGTTAGTTTCAAACACGATGTCGACTACTTGTTGTCCAAGGAATGCAATAAATCACAATTGTACGTGAGGGTTGTTGTATATTACTGCCTTACAGTACTAGTGAAGGCCGCCTTTGTTAAAATTTTTAATGGGATTTGTAGGCAACAAGTCTTGCCCATATCTTTTCTCTATCTTTCTTCGAGGTAAAATTCTGAGATTAAAATCAGATGTCTACTACTTGGCACAAACGGTTATAGTAGCATTGAACCAAAAACTGGGTTGTAGAATGAACCATCTTACTACATCCTCTATAGCCAATTGGCTTAAGTACTTCACTAAGCCATATATACATGCTTTTAAATCTCAATTAGGGTGATTCCTTTCGCATAGTATCGGGTATTTTACCTTAATTTCACTTGTGTCCACTTAATATATCAAATTAAGTTTTCAACTTTGCTTATTACTGATAAATTCTTTTACTTGAAGTAATAAAAAATGGTAGTATACCGTACCACCACATCTGAAATGATAAATATTGTCCACTGGCTAAAAAATGCTATTGATTAAGCACGGTATTAACGATATAGTAAGCAACAAAATTTCTAATTAAAAAAAACACTTTAAACGACTTTACATGACAAAGGCTTTTTTAATGACAGTGTTTATTTTTTGGAAGGTTTTTTATGTTTGGTTCTTGGAAAACTCTTTAAAATTATTTATTTATTTTCAAGATGTAGATGTGAGGCACGATCTATGGACTGCAGAACCCAGCAAACAGTTTCTGTTGGCTCTGATATGCTTGAGGTGGTGTCTTCTTTCTGCTACCTCGGTGATACACTCTCTGTAGCTGGTGGCTGTTCCCTTGCCTCAATCACTCGTATAAAGTCTGCTTGGAACAAATTCAAGGAGCTTCTCCCAATCCTGTCATCAAGCCATCTGACACTGAGGACACGCGGAAAAGTATACAATACTTGTATACGTAGTGTCATGTTGTACGGCAGCGAAACATGGCCAATGACCAAGAGTGACTTACTGCACATGCAGTAAGTCACTCTTGATAGGGCAATGATTAGGCAAATCTGTAGTATCAGACATGACCAGGTCCAGACAACCCCTTCAAGCCAATTGCTGTCCAAGCTAGGATTGGCTGACATAATGCACACTGTGAGGGATAGACGTCTACGCTGGTACGGCCATGTCCAGCGGTCTAGTGACACAATAAAGCAGGCAGTAGACTTATTTGTGGATGCACGTCGGCGACCCAGGCGACCAAGAAAGACATGGCACGATGTTCTGAAGGGTGACATCTCTGGCTGGGGCCTTGGTTCAAGTGACCCCATGAATAGAGCCACCTGGAAACCTAGTGTGAGATATGCCATGCGTGTTGCTAGCCAGGCATCTGGTGGGAAGCCCACCATCATGGAGGGTGCTTCCAGACCTGCACGATAATCAAAAAGAACCGATTGTATGTATGTATGTATGTATGTATGTATGTATGTATGTATGTATGTATGTATGTACGTATGTATGTATGTATGTTATTTACTGTACCCTTAAAGAATTTCTTGCCCGAAAGGGGTGTGCCTTTTCTGATGTCAACCAATGCATTTAAATGATATTCTGGTGGGTTTTTTCCCGCAAAGTAACATAACAATTGGTTACTAAACAACCCTATTAACCACAACGGCACGCACAACTTGTGAGAATAAAAAAGCAGCATTCTTTCAGCTTTACTGGTTGTATACTTTACTGATCTTGTCAACATGGAGTAATCTCATGGTTAAACAACTTACTTGCTTAAAGTTTGTCGTTTCCATTCCAGATAATTTATCCAGAAGATCGGTGTTNAGTGGCACAATCAAGCAGGCAGTAGACTTATCTGTTGATGGACGTCGGCGACCTGGGCGACCAAGAAAGACATGGCACGATGTTCTGAAGGATGACATCTCTGGCTGGGGCCTTGGTTCAAGTGACCCCATGAATAGAGCCACATGGAAATCTAGTGTGAGATATGCCATGCGTGCAGCTAGCCAGGCATCTGGCGGGCAGCCCACCATCATGGAGGGTGCTTCCAGACCTGCACGATAATCAAAAAGAACCGATTGTATGTATGTATGTATGTATGTATGTATGTATGTATGTATGTATGTATGTATGTATGTACGTATGTATGTATGTATGTTATTTACTGTACCCTTAAAGAATTTCTTGCCCGAAAGGGGTGTGCCTTTTCTGATGTCAACCAATGCCTTTAAATGATATTCTGGTGGGTTTTTTCCCGCAAAGTAACATAACAATTGGTTACTAAACAACCCTATTAACCACAACGGCACGCACAACTTGTGAGAATAAAAAAGCAGCATTCTTTCAGCTTTACTGGTTGTATACTTTACTGATCTTGTCAACATGGAGTAATCTCATGGTTAAACAACTTACTTGCTTAAAGTTTGTCGTTTCCATTCCAGATAATTTATCCAGAAGATCGGTGTTATTGGCCAAGTTTTTAACATATTCATGTACTACAAAATAAAACATAAAAATGTTTCTCTTTACTTCAATTTTTTAAGGGTAACAATTTCCTTAATATTTAAAAAGCCTAATTAAAACCAGTGTGTTCCAGTTTACCTCACAATCAACAAAAACCAAAGGAAAAATATCCCTGTAATTGATTTATCATGCTCTTTGAGGCTCAGTTCCTATTCGCCTGTCCAGCAGGTGTCTGAAAATCATAACCAAATTTTCAAAAATATCTTTGTAATTAAAGTGTTACTATGCCTGGAAAACCAGAGTGAAAAGTCTTAGTGTATTTGCATAGTTACTGGAAAAACGGGCAGTAACTGATAAATAAAGGGCTTTATGAAAAAAATTGAAACACAGATTGTTCATTATCACACCTTCCTTTTAGACTCAAAGACATGTTTCATTTGTCATACAACTAAACACACACACAGACACTGTATATCTGTCGGTCCGTCTGCCTGTCTGTCTGTCTCTGTCTCTTGTTGTTGTTGTTGATTGTCAAAAGTATTATAGGCTGTTTTAAATAATTGCTCATTAACTTTTTAACAGGTTGTAACAAGAAGATAGAAGATCCATTTTACAAAGGTTGTCTTATTACCAGTGTACTTCCACAAATAGCTAGGTCTTGGATATTTCTCTCTAAAGATGATATGAACTCAGTGCCAGTTTCTAACCCATAAAAAGTTGGAAAGCATAGCATACATTCTTTCTAAAATAAAGTGATTAATACACTACAGTTACATATCTCTCTCTTGATCTTCATATGAAGTTGGGCATTTAGGTCAGACNCAGGTGTCTGAAAATCATAACCAAATTTTCAAAAATATCTTTGTAATTAAAGTGTTACTATGCCTGGAAAACCAGAGTGAAAAGTCTTAGTGTATTTGCATAGTTACTGGAAAAACGGGCAGTAACTGATAAATAAAGGGCTTTATGAAAAAAATTGAAACACAGATTGTTCATTATCACACCTTCCTTTTAGACTCAAAGACATGTTTCATTTGTCATACAACTAAACACACACACAGACACTGTATATCTGTCGGTCCGTCTTCCTGTCTGTCTGTCTCTGTCTCTCTCTCTTGTTGTTGTTGTTGATTGTCAAAAGTATTATAGGCTGTTTTAAATAATTGCTCATTAACTTTTTAACAGGTTGTAACAAGAAGATAGAAGATACATTTTACAAAGGTTGTCTTATTACCAGTGTACTTCCACAAATAGCTAGGTCTTGGATATTTCTCTCTGAAGATGATATGAACTCAGTGCCAGTTTCTAACCCATAAAAAGTTGGAAAGCATAGCATACATTCTTTCTAAAATAAAGTGATTAATACACTACAGTTACATATCTCTCTCTTGATCTTCATATGACGTTGGGCATTTAGGTCAGACTGTGCACAATATTTGATCTGCCTGATTTTGAAGAAAACCTGTAACATTCACCATAACAGTTCATTATCAGAGTCCATATGTCAAACAGCCAAACCTTAAACCAGTGATTTATCTGGCTGGTAAATAAACAGATGTGATCATACGAAAAATCATCTTCAAACACATTCCTACCATAAAACACGCTGTTTTCTTTTACGCCAGCTAAGTCAATGCTACTGCCCTTCTCACATGCATAAAAGTGTACTAATTATTTCAACCGAAAAACGCAAACAAACACTTCTCAAATAAACAATTATTGTTAAAAAATTCGATTATCTCATTTAAAATACTCGTAATTTTGGTCAAAAACGTTTTTGCCGGTACCTGACTGGGCAAAGATGCCTAAATAAGAAAATATGAGTCAATTGAATTTTTATCAATACAGAAAACGAAGAAAGAATCAAGAAAGCCCAACATATTTGTGACAGGCTGTCTAAAATGTGGACTTAATTATTACATGTTAAGTACTAACTGTATTATTTAGGGACCGCAATTAAAACACAGTTTATTATTTTATGTTTGTAATATTTATTAGCTGTGAATTTTGGTTGTTTTTATCAAATTACGAATCAAGGATGTGAAGGTTTGGGAGGTGTTTGTTGTCTGAAAGTATTTTTCTTCATTTTTGGATTAGTTTTTCATTTGATCAGTGAGTCCTGCTATTTGTTCACAAGCTATCTCAGCTATTTAGAGTTTGTTTAGGTCAGAGCAGTAAAACTACCATATTTGATCAAATGTTATGAGGGTCATAAGTTTAGCTGGGGTTTGGGCAAGTGGTCACTGGTGTGATAGATTGGAATTGGTTGACAAGTTGTAAAAGATCAGTGATTCCAGGTCTTTTCTGCCACTGTTTCTCAGTGCACCAACTTTTGCCATTACAAGCAGCTGAATAGCACAATGAAATCAAACTATAATACACTCAAAGAAAAGATGGTTAAACCGTTTTGCATTGACAAGTTTAGTGCCATTGAACAGCTTTGTGGTAGAACTTTAAGAAAGGTAATCCAGTGGATGTTTTTCTGGCAGAGCTAAGATGCCTGATTGGCCTTACAAAGGAGGTAGATTCCGGTGCACTGCTTCTCTGCACTTTGTTACAGGGTTGCAATATGAAATTCTTATACAGTTTTAGTCCATGATTACAATGGAAAACTTGTCAAATGATGCTGTTGTTCCAAGGGCATGGATCATGTTGTCATCTAGTGCTGATTTAAATTCTAACAGAACGTGTGTTGTAGGTGGAAATCTGCAAGAGCACAGATTCTGTTTTAAGTGTGGATTAATGTGTGTTTATTGCCAAGGTAGAGGGCATCTTGCTAGAGATAGTAACCTGGGAAATTAGGGTGGGCCTACATCAGCACTGGAGGCTCTCCCAAGGGTGTAGGTAGGTCAGTGCTGCCAATCGTTACACTACTTGTTCACGGTGTTATAATAAGTGGATTAGTTCACAGTGGTTATTGGTTGTACAAATTCACTAATGTCTTCTTGGTCAGGCAAAGGTTAAGCCTGCATCTTTGCTGCGTGGTATATGTAATACACATCTTAGATGGCCAGGGAACTAGTTCCAGGAGGTCATATGGTGTAGAGGTGGTTCTGGATAAACAAGCATTAAAGTTGTCTTGTTTGGTAGTATCACAAGTACTGTTGTACTGTGATATAATTCTGGGGATGCATGGAATATATGGTCTTAGTGGAGCTGTGATCACCAAGGGAATTGTTGAGTCCCATGGATCCTGCGTGCCAGCTCTACCTCACCAATATAGTATTAGGGAGGTAGAGCTGCTTATGAGGAGGAAGTAGACAAGTGGCTAGACAAGGGCTGGCTACTGATATATAGTATTAGAGTGAAACACTCCGAAAACTTTAGCCAAAGATGGAACTGGCTGATACAATGACAATAATGGGACAATTCATACATGAACAATCCACACCACAACACAAAGGACAACACAACGAAAAACATAAGAATAAACTATCCGCAGAGAGAAAAAAATATAATGATGTATGAAGGATAGAACTATGGTGAAGTGTGATGAAAAATGTAAAATGATAGATGACTAAGAATAAAGTAGATATCATGGATCATCAGTCGATTACCATGTCAACCATTACGGGCATTTAAAATCGAAATGGATATACCGACATGGCTGCCCAGCACCACTAATCAGGTGCCACCTCCATGGAAAGAGTGACAAAACCTTAAATATTTCTTATCAATTCATGTTTTAATACAGTTACCTTCTTGTTGAATGAGGTAAATGCATCATTATGTTTTCCATGCATCTTATCGAATCTTTTAACAATCATGGAGCAAGATGCACCTTTTTTTATCATCCTCACAATAAGTTCTTTGCTCTTGAGAATAAAGTCATGATACTGTAGAGTTGCACCAGCTATCTGTAAAAGTTCAGATGATATTGAACCATAAAAAATGTGCTCTGGAATATTTCCAGAAAGATCAGGCATCCTAACGATGTAAAAAGGAAAGTTGTCTCTTTTATCAAATAGTTTGTGCATGAAAATCCCATCTTTAATAGCAATATCCAGTTCTAGGAATGTTGCGTGTGTACCTTTCTGTTCACATTTAAGGTGTAGTTCCGGCGGGTATATTTCGCGGTAACTATTTTCAAATTCATCGTGGTCATTTTTACAACAAGCAGCATCAATGAATCTAAAGGTATGCTTGAATTTGAATCCACGATAGCGTTCGGTGCGTGACAGTTTAGTGATGAAAGAACTTTCGTAATGATAGAGATAGAGGTTTACCCAGAAAGGGGCAGGATCTATTCCCATGGGAATACCAATCCTCTGTTTAAAAACAAGGTTACCAATATTAAAGAAAGATTCAGTTATCAAATGCTTTACCATGAGCTTTATTTGTTGTTTAGTGTAGCTCATGTTACCATGTCTTCCTCGTAAAAAAGCAAGACTTTCCCTTCACAGTCAAGAATTTTCTAAAACCATCTGCTGTTTTCCTGCCTCCATTGAATACAAAATCTATCAATGAATTCAGAACTTCAATCAGATCTGAATGGGGTAGTTTTGTGTACAAAATAGAGAGGTCAAAGGTGGATATTGACATAGCTTTGTTATTCTTGTTCAGCTGTTGCAGTCTTTCTAGTACAGGTTTAGAGTTTTTGATAACCCAGAATCTGTTATAATTCTGGTAGAAAATGCTCTTTCAGTGAAAACTTTCTACCTGATGAAATATCTTTTTAAAGGTTATCGAAATTAAATGACTTAGGGGTTTTGTAGAGCAGGATGCAGAAGCAACGATAAAACACGCTCCAGATGGCGTATAATGCATTTTAGGAGTCCAATACATGAATGGCAACGAAAAGAACTGTTGTTTCACTTTCAGATTATAGGAATCGCACAGTTCTACATTAATGTTGAAGATTTCTTCAATAGAAGTATGTATATACTTGTGTATACCCTCAAAGTCCAACATCAAAGTACCCTGAGCAGGACTGGTTTCCTAAAATTCAAAAACCAAATTACCACACCAGCTTTTTATATCCTTACTCTGCTTTCTATATTGAAAAACTCACTTGGCTTGTGTTTTCTTATTCTGACACCTTAGTCCAGTCAAGTGTCAGTGAAAAACATTTCAATCAGAATGGAAGTTATTTCAATTGTGATATATAAAAATACTACAGAGATTTTAAGGTTAAAGTTTTGGAAAGAGCAAAAATACATTAAAATCATCATTAATACATAACATTTTACAATTTACAATTTAAGAATAGTATGGAGTCCTGCCATGGTGACATGGAACAGCTGGAGAAGAAGTTACTCAACACCTATAAAGAGGTTTGTGGAGAGATGACAGGTAGGAAAGGCAGGGAGGGAGACCTGGTGGTGGAGCAGGTAAGTACAGGAGGTCATCAAGGTGAAGAAAACTGCCTTTAAGAGGTGGCAACGGACTGGTGAAGAGCATGACAGAGAGGAATACAGGCGAATTAAAAGAGAAGCAAAGGCGAGAGTGGGTAGGTCAAAGAAAGAAGTTTGGAGACAATGGAGTGACGACCTGAACACAAGATAAGGAAGAAATAAGCTCTTCACAGTGGCCTCACAAATGACGAAAGATGAGAAAGATGTTCAGGGGACTTGCTTTATTAAAGATGAAAATGGAAACATTCTGGTGAAATAGACCTCAGTGGCAGAAAGATGGAAGACATATTTCCAGGAATTACTGAATGCGGAATACGAGAATAAGATGGAGAGCTGTGATACTGTAGAGGGTCCCAAAGAGGACTTTACAGAGGAGAAAGTAATGAGTGCCATCAGTAAAATGAAGAACAGGAGAGTCACCGGACCATCAGGGTATGAGTGTAAAGTTGTTTAAGGCAATGGAAGATGTGGAAGTGAAGGAAATGACAAGGGCTCTCGGTAAGATAGGCCGGGCGAGAACAACGCTGGAGAGTTGGAAAGACAACACTACAATTGCCCTGTACAAAGGTAAAGGAGATGCACTGGTTTGTGCAAAACACGAAGGCCTTAGATTACTGGAACATGGTATGATGATTATGGAGAAGGTCCTAGATGCCAAGCTGTGCAAGACTGTTAATATTGCAAGTACCCAGTTTGGTTTCAGTCCGGAGAAATCAACAGAGAATGCCATCTTCATAGTGAGGCAGTTAAAGGAGAGGTATCTTGAGAAGAAGATGAAGCTCTATCATGTTTTTGTGGATTTATAGAAGGCCTTTAACCGGATCCCTAGGAAGGCTATAAAATAGGCTCTGAGAAGGCAGATGGTTCAGCTGGTAGTGATCCTATACACAGATTCTAAGTCACGATTGAGAGTTGCTGGTGGGCTGTCAGACTTTTTTCCCATAAAGGTGGGAGTCTGCCACAGTTTGACCCTGAGTTCTCTACTGTTCATAATAGATGAGGCAACAAAAGAGTGCAGAAGTGATGATATATGGGAGCTGCTGTACGCAGATGACCTAGTTCTGTCTGAAGAGAGTAAGGAGGAAGTTGAGCAGATGTTTTTGGATTGGAGACAGGCAATAACAAGAAGAGGAACGAAGGTCCACATTGGAAAGACAAAAATTATGGTGACAGGAAAGAAAAATGAAGTTATCAGGTCAGGCAGATTTCCATGTGGAAGTTGGTCAAAACTCGGTTCTGTGTATCTCTTGCCAGCAATGGTACCACAAGCGATACTCAGGATTACAAAGGATATATGTTAATTTGAACTTCCGATATCCTACTTGCAATGGTCATATTCAGTGCCAGGAGGAAGAAGACAATGACGACATCCAGATGGACAGTGAGTTTGTCGAAGAGGTGAAGGAGTTTTGTTACCTTGATGACCTGCTAGACACTCAGGGAGGAGTTGAATGGGCTGTAAGGATGAAAGACTCTGCTGCATGGCAGAAGTGGAGAGAGATTGCGTTTCTAGTNCATGTGGAAGTTGGTCAAAACTCGGTTCTGTGTATCTCTTGCCAGCAATGGTACCACAAGCGATACTCAGGATTACAAAGGATATATGTTAATTTGAACTTCCGATATCCTACTTGCAATGGTCATATTCAGTGCCAGGAGGAAGAAGACAATGACGACATCCAGATGGACAGTGAGTTTGTCGAAGAGGTGAAGGAGTTTTGTTACCTTGATGACCTGCTAGACACTCAGGGAGGAGTTGAATGGGCTGTAAGGATGAAAGACTCTGCTGCATGGCAGAAGTGGAGAGAGATTGCGTTTCTAGTGAACAGGAGCCTACCATTGAAAAACAGAGGAAAAATTTATGATGCATGCATTTTTTAATTTTTTTTTTGTTTTAACTTCATTTTCCTTCAGTACTGGGGCTCAGACGGTGCCCTTCACAGGGACTTGGATTTGGCAGTGAGGAATTTCTTGGCCGGATGCCCTTCCTGATGCCAACCAATGGATTTTTTTTGGTGAATTTCCAAAGCCGCCCACTCGGGGGATCGAACCCGGAATACTTGATTACTGTGCAGTTGCACTAACCATTAAGCCACGGCTCCTCATCAGGTAGGTATTAGTGTATGGCTTACAGGGCTGGTCAATGATAGATAGATTGAAGACAGTGCTGACAAGCTGTGGCAGAATAATACTCTGGTACATGGCAGGAGTAATTTGGCAAGACAGTATCAGTAATGAAGAGGGTGGCAAACAGAGGTGGAGTGGAACCATTGGAAACAATGCTGAAAAGAAGACTGCCATGGTATGGTCACATCAGGAGGAGAGATCTGGAGGAGCCCCTTGAAAGAATTTTGAACCTAAATGTAGAAGGAAGGCAACAACTGGGTGGCCAAAGAAAAGGTGGAAGAAAACAGTTGAGGAGGATATGAGACAAGTGGGTGCCAGAGAGGAAGATGTTATGGATTGAGTCATGTGGAAGAGTCTCATACACTGTTGAACTCCATAGCCATGGGAAAAGAAGATGCTAAATAGAGAAAATAAAGTACGTAAAGTAAGTATTAATACATAACCATAATACAGAGTGAATTCTGATAAAAACTTTAAAAGCTATCCGTATCAGTAAAGCCAAATCTAGTTATTGGCAACTTTTTATAATAGGAAGCCTGAAGCAAGAGCCAAAATGAATACTTGCTATTTGCAATCTTTTGTTAAGCATATTCAATTCAATATATTTTGTTTCTCCTGACAATAGAGGTTTTGCATTCAATCTTTTCTACATTGATGTTGATTCTCTGTTCCAATGATTTTGAATTTAAATTTTGGTTTGAACTAGTTTTCACAGTAATATCATGAGTTTTAAGCCCAGAATCAGTGGGTTCAGAAATATCATCAATGAATATAGCCAATGACAAATAAATACAAAATAATACTAAACAATACTTCTATTATCAAGGTTAACACTCAATTTGGCATCCAAAATCTGGACTAAATCATCTTATATATAAAGCGCTAATATATGTCTGTCTGTCTGTCTGTCTGTCTGTCTGCCTGTCTGTGTGTGTGTGTGTGTGTGTGTTCAGAGTTGGCATCCAAATGGGTGGACCAATCACAGCCAAACTTGGCACAAACATGGAGGAACATCCGGGAAGTGGCTTAGGCCTACCAAAAGTGACATCACTAAACCGGAAGTGACATTATAGGGTCAAATAGGCATTTTGAAGACACTTAGCTGACTATAAGAGGCACAGTATTTGTCCGATCGACACCAAACTTGAATGAAACCTCCATGGGAATGCAGGGGAGAAAATAGGGGTACAGAAAGTGACATCATGAAACAGGAAGTAGCCTTTCTTGACAAGAAGTAGAGCTGTTTCCAGCCCTAGAGGCCTCCGATTGCAGCAAACGTGCAGGAGGCTATAGCTCAGCCAAAAGGAAGTGACCTTAAAAAGCTGGAAGGTGGGCTGTTTTAACATTACAAAGCTCTTATTTTGACAAAACTTGATAAGAGGCTAAAGGGGTGCCCAATGAACACAATGAGAGGACTGAAAAGAACCCCCAAAAAGGTATCCAAAAGTCGGTACAAAAACAAACAACAAGAGAATACCTGGGCAAAGCTGGGTACTCTGTTATGGTATATAAATAAAGAACAAAACACATGTCAAAATAATACTTTATATTTTTTTCAACATACTTGTATACGTTTCAAGACCATCTTTCAAAGCCTTTTCTTTATTATTTTTATCATTTGTTACCATGACAATTGAGACTTTACTTTCATTATCCTGGTCTTGATTTTGCAAATGGTTATCATACCATTTAGCAGCAACTCGAATTGCTCTATCATTTCTGTCATTAGGTGACTCCCCTTTCAATCTTTCAACAAATGTATCTCTGTGCAAAGAGAAGCAACAGAAAAATAGTTAAGTCTCCAAACAGGATTCAGGGGTATAAGCTTATTAAATAAAAAGGCTAAATGGATTGTTAAATTAAACTCAAATAATTTACTGAACTAGTTTCTAAAAATTACTATTATAATCGTTTTTATTTATTTGACAACAAATATTATGAAGTGTTTTAACTGTGCTAACTTTACTAAATGCTATCTATCTTATCACCAGCACACAAGTACTTATGATTATTGATTATAAAAGTATACCTATTTTTGGATTAACACTTATATTATAAATAAATAGTTGTAGTAATGTAATTGGAAAATTGCTAACAGCTGCTGAAAAAGGAATAGTTGTTTCAATAATTATGCCCAACCCATTCATATTGTATAGCCATATAATTTTATTCATATTGAGCAAGATACCAAACCAATGCATTTGATCAAGTGAAACTCACACTGAAATTTCCATGAAAAAAGTTGTGTGTACCTAACCTGATGACCAAAAAATCAAAGATCTCTCTTGTTTTCACATTTTCTATTGGCTTTTCAAATCAGTCTCTATACAGGTATTTGTTAGTCTATATATACACTTACAAATAAACAATTATAATTTTATCAATATGAGGGAACAAATTGCCACTGTCTACAAATGTAAATTTACTCACCAGATCTTAAAGCATGAGAATATTTTCATACATAGGACTCATCTGCTAATGTAAACTTGTACAGAAACCCTGTTTTTGGTATAGTGAGATCTGGACAGATCTGGACAGATACTAAGATATATCAAAATGAATATTTTGATATATTTTTTAATGTGTCTAAGTGTCTTTCACAAAATGTGACTTTATTTTATGCAAAAATAACATATAAGGATATGTGTTGGATATGGGTGTTAGAACTGCCTTTGAATTCAAATTCCTATGTTTGTTGCATATTTAATGTGACTGAAATCAAACTACATTCACAACAAGGGCTACATTTGGCTACCAGAGATTTGGAGTAGTTAGGATGGTATCGGTACACAACTTGTGTGTATCAAGTGACAAGCTCAAGTTTAGTTGATTATTAAGATAATAATACAAGTCAGCAATACATGATTGACCATGTCTAACATATGACAAACCATATTTGGCATGTGCAAACAGTGTGTCTCATGTGACAGTGGGCAATGGATGTTTTGGTAACTCATCATCATCACCATATTCGGTTTAATGTCTGTTTTACATGCTAGCATGTGTTGGACTCATATGCTAAAAACTCAATCAAATGTAAACCAAGTAAGCTTATCAAAAATTACTTTTCCATTTGACCTGGTCACGTTAACAAAAACTAAAAATAAAAAATAAAATACTTTTTTTTACTTACTTATGATGCTCATTTGGAAAGACGAAAAAATTTTTGTCCTTTCTGTCTGACACAATCCTTCTAACTTTCTTGTACACACCAAAGCTTCTGTGCTTCACCTATGGTTAGGAATATTACATTCTTTCTTAGATTGGTGTACAACATAAAATCTTACAAATGCATCTGAACACAAGGACCAGTTCTTGATGCCAGTTTAAGCTTATGATTTACAGCAAATTGGGATTATAAGATTTGTCTACAAATTTTATCTCTGTTTATAGACATGAAAACATAATTCAGTTGTTCTATATTCATTTATTATACTAGCATATCTGACACACATTAAAATTATTTCTATTTTTACTCCAATCAACGTGACTGCTTTCCATAACAAATTTCTAAATTAGGTTGTAAGTGTTTCAGTCTTACATTGTTGATCAAGGAATATATGTCATTACAATAACTGGTAAGTTAATGACTATTTAAAAATCATCTGTGTTAATGGTTACAGGCATGGTAAGTCAGAAAAAATTGCCAGTTCACTTACAATAAAATAAATGTGTAAAGACCCTCTTGAAATTAGAAAAAAAGTAAGTCTTACTTCTTCCAGTACTGTTTGCAATAAAATCACATTTCTTACTCCGTCATCTTCTAATACATCACTCTAAGGTAAACAAAATAAATTTAGAGAAGATATCAAGCACAAGAGCAACTGTACAACTGCATGCAAAAGGTTAAATATACAACTGCAATAACAAACTGGTGGAGCTGGGCATTTAAAAAACAAGATGAAAGGATTCCTATCTTAACATACACAACTCAATTCAAAAATGGTTTTTGTAATAAAGAAGGAAAAAGAGAATAATAGATACAAAGGTCATTGTCCTGCTGGCAAGCAAAGAGAGCCTGAAGGCCTATATTCTGCCAAAGAGAGGATGTAGCTAACCATTCCACACACAAAAATCTGTGTTCCATCCCATACCTCAATCACAGGGGCATAAGGGGTTGTTTATACTTTCAATCTGTTATCAAAAAGTCTGTTTTCCCAGATTTATGGAAAAAAGATAGCATAGTAAACTCTAGTGTATAAATCTGGACCTATCAACAAACACAAAAATTACTGTGCAGTACTAATCTTACTTATTTTCTCAATGATCTGTGAGAAAGCTGTTCATTCTCAGGTCATAGAAGATCTTGAGAATCATGGACTACTATCTGAAAGTCAATATGGTTACAGAAAGAAACATTCAACTGACCAGGCAACCATTTTCCTGTGATGAAATTTGCAAAAACGTAAATGAAGTTAAATTGGTAGTAGTGATGTTTTTAGACCTCAGTCATGCATTTGATACAATCAATCAATCAAAACTCATAAAGAAACTAACATTATATGAATTTGATGGTGATGAAGCAGAATGGTTTACATAATATTTGTGGAATAGGAGACAAATAATCAACATTGATGGTAAAAGGTCAATCAAAGTGGCAGTTAACTTGGGTATCTCACAGGGTTTAATGTTGGGCCCCCTGTTGTTTTTGTGTTGTTTGATACAATCTCTAACCGTCTGTATTATTCTAACATCATCATGTATGCAAATGCCACAGTGATTTACCTCACTGACAAAGACATAAACACTATAAGCCTTAAACTCAATGAAGACAAGTTGCATCAAAATTTTTGTTATGAAAATGAGTTCATACTTATTGTGAAGAAAGGAAAAACTGAGTAAATGCACAATGAAGGGAAAAGAGATTGATGTGCAGTACTGCAGTGACTCAATCAACTCAACTGACAGGTATAACTACCTAAGGAAGGTTGTGGATCCAACATTGAGGCTAAATGATGACTTTGAAGTTAAGTATAAAAAGGATCAAACAAATGAACCTTCTCACAAAAATGAAACCATTTCTAATGGGTTATGCAGTGAAGAAAATGTACACAGTAATAGTCCTTCCAATGTTGCCATGCTGTAGTAATTTGCACCTAGTTATCACAAAAGTGCAACATGATAGGCTCAATTCATTGGAAAGAAGGTGGATGCTATTGTACAGGATGAACAGGTACCCATTGGGCACATTTTTAAACAGAATGCTTAGATAAAAAAGTTCTTTAACAAAATTAAATAAGCACTTTTCAAAAAGGTAATATTTGTTTTAGATGTAGATAAAATCTGTTACAGTGCCACTAAATTCTACTCTTATACAGTTTAAGAGAGACATGATGTCTTAAAGCATTAAAAGACACCCAAAGCTTCTTTTATAGTCCCTTAAGGCACCTTGACTGTACTGGATGGTGTCAAATTTAATTCTATCATGTTCTAACATTCGTCTTAATTTCTTGTGCTCACTTCCAAAACTAAATTTTTATCTTGTTTATTCTTATATTGTGAACCTTTTTCCAATCTAAGAATCTACTAATCTTAGTACAAATTCAAATCAACCTTGACTTTTTTTCATACATGTAGCTCCTCTATAATTAGTTGTTCATAGTAGATTTTAATCAATGATTTTATATCTTAGACAATTTTAATATTCTTTAGATTATTTTTATACTTATTATTTTAACAGCACCCTAGTGATAGCAGTATTTAGTACTGAGAGGTCATCCTATATAAATATTTGATAGTAATAATAATAATAATAATAATAATAATCATTACCCTGAGACCTTGAAGTACTGGGTTGGCATCCAGTGGGGGTTAGTCTGTCTCATGGGTAGGGTGGACTCTTTAGCTATGGATGGCAACCCTTCTGGTGATGGTGTCACAATAAAAAATACCAGTGGTAGTGTAACCTAAAACTCACTAATCTTGAAAGAGTGCAATATGGATTATCAAAGTATAACAAACAATGGTGTAAATGAGACTGGAACCACTAGGGAAAGTCTCTCACCTGACAGGTGTTTCATGGCCCAGCAGCATGAATCCCGTCATCATCAAACTACAGCTAGGAGGATTAGGAGAAAATGGTCACAGGATGAAAACAGGATTGTTATGGAGTGTAATTATAACAGTGAGCCAAGTCGTAATGGCTACAGGAAAAGAATGCTAAGCGTGTGGATGAGTAGAGATATGTTCCCAGTTACAGAACAAAGATTAGTAGATCAGAAGAATCAAATCACAAAGAAGCAGTGGTTAACAAATCTCGAGCTTGAAGAGGTAAATCGATCGATGGAGGATGCATTGTATGGACAGGTGGAACAGGGAATCAAAAATTGGAGTAGAAATGAGGATGTTGTTGATCTGATGTAAAATGTTGATCTCAGGTTTGGTCATTTCTCACTTTATGAGAAAATAAAAGATGAAGAGAAGAATTTGATTGAACAATTAAATGAGATAGGTAAGAAGGAAAGAAAAAGATTACCACCACTGAGAGGTATTGAAAAAGGAAGGCTGTATGCAACAATGAAAATGGTGGACAGTGTAATGGGCAAGATTAAGGTAAATTACATCACTGAGACTAATGACCTGATGTATTGTGGAGCCATAATGGTGACAGAAATGCTTGGAACAAAAAGCAAAAACAAAGAGACAAGAAAAGAACCATGGTGGAAATGTAGGCTTGAAGGGCAAGTTAAAGATTTTAACAGAGATCTGGGTAAAAAAATGCCTTTGTTGACAAGAAAGCAGTTAAGAAGAAAGATTCATATGCATTGCAAAGAAATTACAGGTTCAAGCAGAAAGGATTGCAATTTGTGAAAGAGGAGATAAGACAAAGGATTAAAGCCAAAAACGAAAAGATTACATGATATAACCAAAGAACCAAACAATACCAACAGAATAGGCAATTGAAGAACAACAAAGGTGAATCCTATAAACAACTGAACAGTGAAGGAGAGCAGGGCAAATGTGAAGTGCTGCATGGTTATGAAGCAAGGGAATTCTGGTCAGACATGTGGAGTACAGAGGTTGAGCAGAATTAGGATGCAAAGTGGTTAGAAAACTTTAAATAAGGGTGAATACTGGTCCAAGATAAGTTGAAGTGAATATCACGGAAGAGAAAATAAAAAAGATTCTTAAAAATGTACCAAACTGGAAGGCACCTGGATTAGATGGTTTACAACATTTTTGGTCAAAAAACTACTACTACTACTACTACTACTACTACTTACATCAATGCATAAATATTTAGAGAAATATCTTATTGCATGCTTCAAGGGACAGACACCAGCTTGGATGACACAGGGCCAAACTGTTTTGTTACAGAAAGACAAGTCAAAGGGGAATAATTCAAGTAACTACAATCCCATCACATGTTTACCTCTTTGTTGGAAGTTACTAGCATTGTTATCTGATGAAATTTACTCAATTTTGGAAAGGAACCAGCTTCTATCTGAGGAACAAAAGGGATGCAGATAAAAGGGCAGATGAACAGTAGACCAGTTGTACAAAGACAGGATGATACTCAGAAAGGTTAGAATAAGGAAAAAGAACTTGGTAATGGGCTGGATTGACTATAGGAAAGCATTTGACACGGTGCCACATTCCTGGATTTTGGAGTGCTTTTGTATCATAGGAATAAACAACAATTTAGTGCATTTTTTAGAAAAGACAATGAAAGATTGAAGGATTGAGCTGACATGTGGTAGTGAATCACAAGGAGCGGGTTAAGATTAANGTGAGAAAGATACTGGAGACAAAGTTGAATGGGGGAAATATCATCAAAGGTATTAATGTGTGGGCTATTCCTATATTAAGATACTCTGCTGCTTTCCTCAACTGGAAAAGGGCTGAACGTCAAGAGATGGGTCAAAGAACAAGGAAGCTCTTTACTATGCATAAGGGACTCCACCTGGGGAGTAATGTAGATAGATTATACATACCCAGGAAAGAAATTGGAAGAGGACTCATGAGCATTGAAGATACTGTTAATCTTCCCATAATTGGTGATGCTGAGAATAAGGATGCTGAAACAAAAAGAAAGTTTAAGAGAAGGAACATACAAGGAAAGTGTTGCATGACCAGTTCATCAGACAAACTGAAGATATGGCAGATAAATATCAATGGTTGTGGCTGAAAGGAGGAGGCCTGAAGAGAGAAACCAAAACCTTCATTATGGCACCACAAGAACAGGCAGTGAGAACAAATTTTGTGAAAGCAAAAATTGATAAGATTCGACACAGTAGTAAATGTAGAATGTGCGGCAAAGCAGATGAAAGCATAAATCACATCTAAAGTGAATGTGGTAAAATGGCACAAAAGGAATATAAACACAGGCATCATTGGGTAGGAAAAAAGATACATTGGGAGGTATGCAGGTAGTTCAACTGAAGAGGATTGGGATAGCTACCAGAATTGTAGAATTACAAAAGGCTGTGTTAGTAAAACTGTTACTACACTTTGCCAGAATCTTCCGACGAGTGCTTCAGATTTGAGGAAACTTGTTGTTACCAAAACTCAGGAACATGAATCCACTGATCAATTTTTTGAAAAACAAATTCAACAACATTATGTGAAATCAGTGTGTAACAGAGATATAACAAAAATAAAATTCTTCGTCACACCATCTTTCCATTCCCAGTGCGACCAAAACCACAGTATTACTTTCAGTTACCTAGTATTTCTTAAGCTATGTTTAAAATTATTTCAATCGCCATTGATGCCTATGAAGCGATCCCGATATCTCATCATAATCATCGAAATAACTTGTAAATCTTTTTTGTCTTTGCATCTAAGAAATTTTTGACTGCCCCGAATATTATAGTAATCCATGTGACTATTATCTTTAAAGTTTACCGGGAAACGATCGACTGTTGAAGAAAATAATATTGAGAAAACACCTCTTCAGCATTACTTACGATCAAAATATTCCTGTATAAATTTATATATTTATATATTTACATGCTAGCATGTAAACCGGACGTTAAACCGAATATGATGATATGATGATGATGATACGGGTAAAATGATGGGCTTAGTTGTAGAGAAAATCTCGAAGGCATTAAGTATAATAAAAATCAATTCGAGTAATGTAAACTTACTTGATGAAGAACGACATTTGTGTCAACAAGAAGGTAATGTGGAAAGTCACAGTTAGTAGAGATGCTTTCTGGTATTGGATCGAGTGTGGCAACTGTTTTATCACAATACTTGCAATGTTTCGCCCCACATCCAACATCGTCACGAAGATAATGCTCACGAACAATCCTAACTATGCCACCTTTCCTATTTTTCTTGGTAAAAATTTTTGAACGAAGCATCTTTAAGCTTTCATATAACCTCGCAGTTATTTATGTTTAAATCCACCTTAACAAGTTTTAAGTGCGAGTCAAACAACAATTATTGGTTTTAATCCAATTTTGCCTCATAAGTACGTTGTTTTGCTAAGCATGTCATGATCTGTACAGACTAAGATGGTGGATTAAAAAATGACTCTATCCATAATTATTTCAGCTTTCTATCTTGGGTGAAAGGGATTTACTCGTTTTCTGTAGATTCATGAGAAACATTANACCACAGTATTACTTTCAGTTACCTAGTATTTCTTAAGCTATGTTTAAAATTATTTCAATCGCCATTGATGCCTATGAAGGGATCCCGATATCTCATCATAATCATCGAAATAACTTGTAATATTTTTTTTGTCTTTGCATCTGAGAAGTTTTTGACTGCCCCGAATATTATAGTAATCCATGTGACTATTATCTTTAAAGTTTACCGGGAAATGATCGACTGTTGAAGAAAATAATATTGAGAAAACACCTCTTCAGCATTACTTACGATCAAAATATTCCTGTATACATTTATATATTTGATACGGGTAAAATGATGGCCTTAGTTGTAGAGAAAATCTCGAAGGCATTAAGAATAATAAAAATCAATTCGAGTAATGTAAACTTACTTGATGAAGAACGACATTTGTGTCAACAAGAAGGTAATGTGGAAAGTCACAGTTAGTAGAGATGCTTTCTGGTATTGCATCGAGTGTGGCAACTGTTTTATCACAATACTTGCAATGTTTCGCCCCACATCCAACATCGTCACGAAGATAATGCTCACGAACAATCCTAACTATGCCACCTTTCCTATTTTTCTTGGTAAAAATTTTTGAACGAAGCATCTTTAAGCTTTCATATAACCTCCCAGTTATTTATGTTTAAATCCACCTTAACAAGTTTTAAGTGCGAGTCAAACAACAATTATTGGTTTTAATCCAATTTTGCCTCACAAGTACGTTGTTTTGCTAAGCCTGTCATGATCTGTACAGACTAAGATGGTGGATTAAAAAATGACTCTATCCATAATTATTTCAGCTTTCTATCTTGGGTGAAAGGGATTTACTCGTTTTCTGTAGATTCATGAGAAACATTAATTCAGGAAAAACTTTCTCTTGCCAACTTTTTTATTGTGATGAAACCAACACAAGCCTGTCCATGTGAATTAGAACATTTTTAATAAGCCTCATCTTTCAATCGAGACATGTTCTAAGAGTTTTCCAGAGAGAGAGAGAGAGAGAGAGAGAGAGCTTTACTCTTTGTATAAATGCATTATCTTAAATCATAAATAGCAGAATTCATGAAAAAGAGAGCTTAATAAGAGAGGACTTTAAATTTTCATGAGAATTCATAAAAGAGTAGCAAAAAATGTTGTTTTACTGCACTCATCCTTTTGAACAGACTTCCTAGTCGTAAATTGGTTAATGCGCCACAGGTTTTTATGCTATCTCTTTGCATATTTTTCTATTCTGTGCGAAAGGTGTCAGTTTTGTAGAAGTATTGCAACCATCAGGTCTGGTTGACCGCTTAAACTTGCCTCCTCGACTCCATTCCGTACTTTGGGTTGGTATTTGACCATGCAAAACAAACAATAGATAATAAGTAAAATAAACAAACAAGACAAACCAAACCGAATCTCACAGTTTTCGAAGCAAATTTTAAATTTAAGTGAAAGTAATTGAACAATTTCCTATTTATAAAAGTTTAAAAGAATGACATTGACAAGATCACTGTCGGAGTCGGACTAAATTTTTGTGCTCGCTACTGCTTATTTAACTTCACCTGGAGCCTCTTTGGAGTCTCCTGCCGTTCCCAAGCCCTGGTAAAGGAGGAGGGTTGAGCGGTGGGCTGACAAACTCATATGGTAGAAAAGATTCCGTCACAGAAACCAACACCGGGAATCAAATTTTAACTTATGGAAACGGATGGCAGTAGATCAAGCAAGAACGATGGTGAATGACAGGCAACCCCTACAGGNAGTGAAAGTAATTGAACAATTTCCTATTTATAAAAGTTTAAAAGAATGACATTGACAAGGTCACTGTCGGAGTCGGACTAAATTTTTGTGCTCGCTACTGCTTATTTAACTTCACCTGGAGCCTCTTAGGAGTCTCCTGCCGTTCCCAAGCCCTGGTAAAGGAGGAGGGTTGAGCGGTGGGCTGACAAACTCATATGGTAGAAAAGCTTCCGTCACAGAAACCAACACCGGGAATCAAATTTTAACTTATGGAAACGGATGGCAGTAGATCAAGCAAGATCGATGGTGAATGACAGGCAACCCCTACAGGAAGCTAAAAACCAGACGGTGGGTTCCCTGAAGTTAAAGCTGGGTCAGGTAGTCAAAGAGTTCAATGCGTATGGGCTAGACGTTTTGGGAATTAGTGAAGAAAGACGGACAAGAGGTAGGAAAGGGGAACTAACATCTGGTCTCACAATAATGTACTCATGAAGATCAGACAGACAGCTTACAGAGGGAGTTGCCCTGAACGTTAGCAGTAAGATGGAAAAGAGCTTATTAGAGGGAAAGCCAATAGGACCTCCACTTTTGAAGGCCAGATTCAACCCTAAGTACACCAAACATACTATAACAGTGTGTGATGCCCCAACTGAAAATGCGGGGCAGAATGACAAACATTTTCTACAGACAACTTCAAGCTGCAGCAGATAAAGTCCAGTCCATCGACATACTGCAAGTCATTGGAGACATGAATGCAAAAGTTTGCGATGTGGACAGAGGAAGCGAGCGTTTCATGGGGGGAGAGGGTTGTGGAAATATCAACAACAATGCGAAACGCATGTGTGACTTCTGTTAAGAAATTGACCTGGTCTCAGGATGAACATTATTTCAACACTGAGATACCAATAAGAAAACACGGACACCATTATATGAGACAACCAAGAACCATATCGACAACATCCAGGCCGACAGGAAATGGCGAGCTTACTGCAGGACGTGAGAGATTGCAGAGGAGCTGACGCTACCAGTGACCATCACCTTCTTGTTGCAAGTGTTACACTTAAGAACCGTAAGAAAAGAAAGGGGTAGGAGAGAGGAAAATGGCTTGACTCTGTAAAACTAAAGGAAGAAACTATTAGGCAAGCCTTTATTCAGGATGTTGGAACCACTTCATACACCAGGGGAAGAACAAGAGATAGACATCGACAAATTCAATTAAGCCCTTAGAGAAAAGGAGAGAAAATTCTGGGGCTGTCACTTTTTTACAAATCTTTAGCAGGGTCATACACAAAAGACTTTTAGAAGCTTTGGATCGACGCAGTCATCACGAACATTCAGGCTTCCGTTTGGGCAGGTCTTACTCAGACCACATCTTCACGTAATACCAGACCCTAGAGGAAAGCAAAGAGTGGAATGTACCACTGTATGACTATATTATCGATCTGGAGAAAGCATTTGACAGTGTCCGCAGAGAATCCTTATGGAAGATACTCCGCCATTTTGGTGTTCCTCAAAAGACGGTGAACACAGTAAAGATGTTATTCATAGACATCTCGTCACAAGTGATTTGCAACAACTAGCTATCTAGTGCCTTTAGAGTCAACTCAGGAATGACGCAAGGATGCAACCTCATACCTTTTCTCTTTGACGTTAGCATAGATTGGATTATGAAAATGACTGTCGGTACTGAAAGAAAGGGTCTTTGCTGGAACTTTACTAATTGCTTCGAGGGCCTGAATTTTGCTGACAATGTTGCACTGCTTGCACACAAACAATAGGCCATCCAGGTAAAGACTAACACCATGACAGACACAGCAAGAAAGATCGGCCTCAAGATCAGCCTCGGAAAGGATAAGCACCTATGGATGAACAACAGTACAGAAGCACAGTAAAGGAAGAGGAAATTGAAGAGGTGGAAAACTTCACGTATCTGAGCTCCAAGATGACCAAGAACAGAGACACTGACGATGAGATGAGGCAGGGCATTTTAAAAGCCAGCTAAGCCTTTTCTTCACTACGGAGCACCTGAAGGACCAAAAACATATATGCAGACTATATGTAGTCTGCAGTAATTAGCGTACAATATTCAAAATGTTGATGGCAACATTGAAATTAAAAAAGCTTTCTTGTGATTTTACAGACTTAACAACACAAGAAGTAAAAGTATTGTACCTGGAATTAACGATGTATTGATCCGGTTCAACCATCATCTGGAATTTTGCCGTGGTTAGATTTTAGATAAAGCGAGCAATAGGCAGGACAAAAAGAGATCTCGAACATGTACATTTTAAGGAAAAATTCTTGATACAGATTGTTTTGGCCTCTCTTTAAGTCTTGTAGTATAAGATCTAACTGCCAACTGTAATGTTATTGCAAATACTATGGACACTGTTGGCAAAATAAAAGTTTCCATTAAATTTTCTCCAAAGAGAGTAAAATGCAAGGGTCTTTTCTTGTTAACGTGGAAGGTGTAACGAACAAGGAGTGAAAAAAGTTTGGTGACAAGCCGCATGTTACACAATAGAAATTTAGAGAAAAATGTTTTCAGAAGGATATCCATCATTACACCAACTTTCAGGAGCTCTGAGGGCCTTGCATATAGATCGTTAGACAAGCGATTTGCGATTGAGAATAATTGGTTGTCAAGCTCAAATGAAAACTTTTAAGGTTTTTTTATATTTTGCTTGCGGCAAACTTTCTACAGCATCACTAACAATTTGTTGATAGCATTGCAAAATGAAGAGCTTTCTGCTGTCAGTGGCCACAGACTGGTATTAATGACAAGAGATACCTTCTTAACATAAGAAGTTAAAAAAAGACAGCATGACATTCTCAAATAAAACAGCTTACTCTACCAAGAAAATACAAGCACTAAATTATACTGTTTTAATCTACATTGAATTCCGCCCCTAGAAGATACTGATCAACCTCTGCCGGCTAAAGATCATAGAGATCTCTGTACTACCATGCAGTCGGTCCCATAATTCAAGCTTTGTGTCACGATCTGACCAGTGAAGCTTTAAGACAGTCTGTGAGATGGAATATTTGTTTGCCCAGATTACCAACCTGCAGTAAAATGATGGTGATAATATCGATTTTTGTGCACTGAATAGAGAACCGGCTATTTTGAAAACGATATGCAAGGAATAAAAACATTCACAACGTAAGAATTCGCCAAAATGGGATGTTCTCATTACTTCTACAGTAAAGTTACGAAACTTGTCACAATAAAGAGGTAATTTATGAGCATGATCAGATAAAACCTTTGGTTTCGCTGCACCATGAAGCAAAGACGCTTCAACTCGCTGGCAGAATTAACTACTTATAAAAATTTAACAGATGAAGTAGAGTTACCAGAAGTAAGAAATACGTTTTTTTTCAGCACACTATGTGCGATAAAACTACTTTGGACACTTTAAATCAAATGATTTAGAAACTAATTGATGCAAATTACTCTTCACTTACGCTTTTAAGGACATTTAGACTTAGGTTTTTCAACGACATTTACTTGTATATTGAAATAAGTAAAAACCTACAACACTTTATTTTCTCCTTTATTTTTTTCCAAAGATAAGGTACTAAGTACATTTAACAGCGCAAATTCACAGGTAAAACGGTATCAGCAAAAATTTTGCTATTACTCAGGTTGGCAATAAGAGGAAAATCTTTTTACTTTGCTGCTGACGCTCAAGTTTGGAATCGGTTACGCGAGGTCCGTGGACTGATGAAAATGGAACTCGTACTTGCTGAAATGGCAGTTAATATCGTTTGTGTGTGTGTGTGTCAAAAGTTGGCCGTGACGAAGAGTGGATGGAACAGATTTGGGTGTTCGATGATCAAGAACTTAGTTCAAGACAAACAGGAGAAAAAGTGTATATCAGAAGTGATATAAATAAAGATTTTAGGGAAAGATGAGGAATTGAAAGGGTGCATGTGTGTTGGGGAATAGAAGAGAGGAAAGTAGAAGGTAATAAAATTGTGGACTTCTATTAGACTTTGGTTTTGTATTAGTTAACAGCTCTTTTTTCAAGGGAAATTTTCGACATACAAGAGGAGGAAAGTCAAACAAAAATTTTAGTTAGTAGGCCAATTTACTTGAAAGATATTACCGATTGTATGCCCTTAAGTACGATGACCTTAGTAGTACAACGTAAAGCGATGTTGAATTGCTGAGAGACTAAAAATGAATATTCATAGAGCACTTCAAAGATTAAGTAGTGGAAGCTAGGAGAGGGTGACTTGAAATAGATATTTAAGAAAAGAGTTTTATTTTGTGAAAGATCACCAGATGAAACACAGGCATAGTGAAATGTAAAGACCAAGGTGATGCAAGATTGCAAAAAAAATATTGCTAGGTAAAACAATCAGTAAAAATGCTTAAGTAGAAAATGAGGATTGATAATGAAGTAAAGAGTTACAGGACGCGATACCAGCAAAAAATGTCTAAGAAAAGTTGGGATGGATATGAGAGACAAGAAGACAAACAATCTTGGATAAAAGGCTTAAAGAGTAATAACAGTGGCAAATGCCACCGCAGTGCTATAAGGAAAAAAATCTTAGGGTAAATTGTAGTGATGGTGTACCAAAAGGAAGTCCTTACAGCCGAAATAAGTGAAAAAACTTTTACTTTTAGATATTTTACTTTAACATACAGAGTAAAACAAAACACTGATAATTTCACATATCAATAAAGTTTTTCTAATCACCCTTTTTCAAAATTTTTACTAGTAGAATATTCCAGAACAATCAAATGATAAGAAAATATTTTTTTTTAATTTGGGTACATTATGTTATTAAATTATTAAAATTTATGTCATAAAATTTCAAAGTTTAACCTAATTTGATGTAATTTAAACTGACAATGAATCTAATGATTAACAGCTCCTTCAAAGTCAATTGAATACACGTAAGTATCATATGTTTTTAACCAGCCTTTCTCATTAATAAGGGATTTACTATGACGACAGCCACAACTTGAGTATCTAGAACAAATTTCCTTGACCAGTGTATCGTGAGGATATCTTGGTGCACCACAAATATTTTTATGCCAAAAAATATTTTTAGATGAGACATTTTTTGCCAGCGACTGGCGTGGATGTCAAAAAAGGTCTATTCTCGGTTCGAACTTGGACTATGGTGACGTTATCAGCTGACGCTAGGATTGTTTAATGCGGTATCTCTTGATGATTATCGTTACTATCTTTTTAAGTACAGTATTTTTCTTCAATAAAAATTTGATACTTTTACCAATGAAATAACCATAAAAATTAGATTAAGTTAATTTAAAACCAAAGAAAATTATTAAAAATCCTCAAAATGCATGTATATCAAAAATACACTAGTGCCTATTTTCATACTAGTGCACAAACCTCTTTCTACTACCCATAGGCAGTAGAAATAGGTCTGCCACATGTGTAGAAACACAAAACAAAATATAAATTGTAGAGTAAGGAGTGTAAAAAAGGAATAACTAGAACTAGAAATATTCGTCTTCTCCTTCCTTCCCTGATAGGGAAGAAAGCGGAAGGCAAAATTAAATATTAAGTTCTAAAAACCCTTTACCTTTAGTTTTAAAGAACCTTAAATCATTTTCGGAGATACAGTTGACTCTCTCTAATTCGATCTCCAAGGGGGATAAATTTTTGATCGAATTAGAGAGAGATTCGAATAAGGGGAGGTCTCCCTAATTCGAATTCCTAAAGGCAAAATTCAAAAAATCGAATTAGAGAGAGCAATTTCAATTTTAGAAAATTAAACTTTGGACTGAAATGGTTTAATTAGCTTTTCTGTTCATCTTTTTATTTCAGATTTTTAAAGTGGCATAAAAAAATCATCAATATTTGACTGCTTCTTATTTAAAAAACAATCTAAATCAACAGCTCTATTTACATCTTTCATAGCTTTAAGCAAATCTGCTCCAAATTTTGAAAATACACTATAATCCTCCAATATGCTGATGGCATTTTTCAAATCAGCAAATGTTGGCTTGGTAACGGTGTCGTAGGCTTGAGTTTCTTCAATATCTGAATCATCGTCACTGTTTTCTGCATAATTTCCGGAAACTTCGGCAATTATCTCAGCATCGGATAAGGTGCTACTGATCGATATTTGAAAATCAATATCTACAAGCTCTTCAGCTGTCATTTCACAATCCACATGATATTTATCTTTCATCGTTGCAAGATCCTCTTCCAAACCCTTGATAACATTTTCTTCGGCTTCCAAATCAGCGAAAGGATCATCTTTGTCATTCATTGCCCTCTCCATTGATTCTGTTGATATACCTGCCTTTTTGAAGCAATTTGTGAACGTCTTGTTGGGAAGGGAAGCCCATGCTTTTTCCAGCATTGTCATTGCAGTTAGAATCGAAAATTTAGGGAGTTCACTTTTCTTTTCCAAATTTTGGATCTGCTTTTTGACCGCAAGGGAACGATACTTTGCCTTGAGGGATCGAATAACACCCTGATCCATTGGCTGCGTGATAGAAGTTGTATTCGGTGGAAGAAAGATTAGCTCTACCCATTTCAGTCCTGGGACCTCTGGGTGAGCNCGAATGAAAATTCGCAATTCGATATAAGGTTCGATTATGTTTAAGGCATCCTTTACATCACAATAATTCGAATTAGGGAGAGAATCTTGCCGTAGGGGCCTGAAAATTGGATCGAATTAGAGAGTTTTTCGAATTAGAGAGGTTCGAATTACGGGAGGTGATTTATGAGAGTTTCTTAAGGAAATTTGACGGTGACTTTGAATTTGTTCGAATTAAGGAGAGATTCGAATTACGGAGATTCGAATTAGAGAGAGTCAACTGTAGCACCCTTTTTAGCGAGTTTCCAAGTTAAAACACTACTGAATGCGTACATTTGCCTTCCATTCTCAAATTTCATTTTTGGAAACTGGACCTTTTTTACGATTTATTCTTGTGTTGAATTTGTAGTTGAAGCTGGTAACAGAGTGGCCGTCAATATCAATGGCATTTTGTTGCATTAGTTTGTGTACGTCATAAGCAACTCGTTCTGCACAGAGCGCTGGAATACTTAACTATTGTTTGATATTTGCATTTTCCCTGTATACAATGCATGTCTTTGCATGTTTTCATATTTTTTTACTCATAACAGCCGCAGTTAAAACTTCTTTTTTGTCAGACAGCAGCTGGTTTGGCTGAATTATCGATTTGCAAACTGCCTTAACAATGTAAGGAGAGGTTTTTTTTTGACGCCTGACAAAATTTTACCCTTGATAGGACTTTCTTATGTACTTTGTCAGCATGAATTTTAAATGACAATCTTCAGTTAAGAACAGTTCCAAGGCATTCCAACTTTTAGGTTAATAACCAAGTCGTTTTTACGAAGTTGGCTTAAGACATGATCGAATTGGAATGTTTCTTATAAGGTAAAAATGTTTGTCACTAAAATACATCACCATACCGCCAGAGTAAGGCATTATTTCAGCTTTTTCTATTATTAACACAATATCGTTATGCAGAAAACAAAGAGTAAGGGTCCTAAGATCGAGACTTGAGGTGGCCCTGTTGATACGAATTACTAATCGTGATGTTGATCAGCGAATTGGACAGCTCTTATCTTTCAAATAGGTGGCAAGACGTCCATTGTAATTTTTTACTTTGTATACCATAATTGGAAAGTTTAAAGAGTAAACTTCAATGGTCGACGGAATTGAATGTTTTATGAAGGTCGGTATAAATACCACCTGTGTATTTGTGAAAATCCATGCATTTACGAATTCGAATTGTCAGGTAGACTATGGCATGTTTCGTAATATGGCCTTTCTTGAAACCAAACTGACGAGATGTAACTAGCCCATGAGCTTCAATGTACGTAAACAGTTGGTTATGGACAGCTCGTTCGAGGATTTTTCAAGTGATTAAAGACGGATATAGGTCGACAGTCATCAATTTGTTTATAATCCCCTGAATAACAAATGGTGTTATTTTTCCTATAACATTTCCTGTTGAGAATACAGCTGTGGTTAGAAATTGGTTGATCAGCTGTGTTATAATGTTGGCGAGTTTCTCCACTTCAACGTTTAAAAGTAATATTAATTTGTGCTTGGTTTCATCTCCTTTACGACTTCTTCATTTAAAACGAAATTTATAGTGTTGTTTATTGGTCAGGCTCAGGTTTTCAGCAATTTGGCTTCGGTTTTTTCATTTACGAGTTTATTTCAAAGATCTTTACCAGTGTCATACGGGTGCTCTATAGTATCATCACGAGTAGGTGATGGCCAAAATACAAACTACTCTGACGGTAAAACACTGAAGTCATGATGTTATTCCGCGATGACGTAAATAACAAAAAACTAAAACAAGGACGTAACAGTCCAATAGCAATGACACAAATGACAGAATCAAATGAAGAGAGAAAGCCTTGATATAAACTGTTGAAAGAAAGCACATCATGAGCCTTAGATGATGGTCAGTGTCTTTTTACACAAAGGATTATTTGTGAGTACGGACGCAATTGGTACCTAATGTAAGTTCTCTTTCAGGTCGCTGGACTTTGCGTTTTTCACTCACTACTACAGACAATACGGGACGGATTGTTCCGGCAAGAGGTCTTCTTACACCCAATTCGAAAATCACCCGATCGAAGCATTAAAGGTCGTTCCGAGTTTCTTCATACCAAATCACCGACTAGTAGCCAAGTTTAATCAACTCACCGTCGATCTTGGGTAAGCAACTTATGTTTATTAACTCTTAATACTGCGAAAGTTTAAATTAATCCATATAAGTAAATAGTTTTAATACATACGTATTACTGTAAACTGAAACCTTTTTACTCTTGTATCCGCTGTATCACGAGTTTTGTGTTTTTGCTTTGTTCCCGTAACACCAGCAAGGGTAAAAAATGAACAGAAAGAATTAGCCATGTTTTTTCCTTGTAATTTTGATGTTATCAATTTGAAGCGATTGCAGACAACGTTCTGATTTTGGCGTTGATGGAGAACTTTTCAGGATTGGTCCCAGAACGTTTTTGGGTTGTTAGCTTCTTCCACTAGTAAATTTCGTCAAACCTTTCCTTATGAAGTTCGTATTTGTTGGGTTATGGAGTTCCTGAGTGGACAATGGAGTTCGGTTCCAAAGGATGTTACCATTCGGTACGTTGAGGTTTTTATAAAATGGTAATTTCAATATCTGATTGAACTTTTGTTTTCGATAGCCATCCAAGGGCAACTATTTCCGCATCCTAAGTTTTCCTTCAGTGGTGCATGTTTGTGTATGAAGTCTGACCGTACATCATTAAACATACTCCAGGCTTTGTTTACAAATTTTTGGGGCATAATATTTATATAAAATAAGTTAAGTAAGTCTTTTTTGGATAATTCTCTGTTATATTTTGAGTAATTACAGCATCATATTTTCCGAGGTTTTAATTATTGTTTATGTAATTTTGGTACAATGCCAATCAGCTCATGATCACTTTAAGATAGATGTGTGACAATTTGCTGAGATTTATGCGTGTAGTTCATACACTGTGAATTAATGAGTGCGTATTTATATTTATTTTTCTGGGTAATTTAATGGTCTGTTTAAAGCCATCTCTTTCTAGGTACCAAGGGCATCATGGGCGGATGTTGTCATGGCCCCCCACTTTCTGCGATCTTTTTCAGCTAGTAAAATCGAGAAGCCGTAAGGAAGGTCAATGTCTTTAATGACCTTTTAATAATTTGAATTTAGATAATCACAATTAAAATCACCAATGATTATAAAATCTTTGTCGTCAGTTAATGAAATTGACACCAAAGTTTTTTATGCTTCTGTAAAGTTTTGACATAAATGGAGAGATAAGTCAGGGGATTTTTGCATCAACATGATGATTATCGGGGACGAATTTAGGGACATTGACGAAACACCAAAATATTTGATTTCCTTAGTTTTGAGTTATTTTCTTCTCTTTCAACCAAGGTCATTCTTCACGTAACATTAAACGCCTCCTCCTGGTACCAACTCAAGAGCAACAATAAGGGGATATTTCAAGTTTTTTATGCTTCTGGGAGAAAGGAGAATGTAGTGAGCATCATTCAGAAACAGCTGACTGCATTTTCACAACAGACCAGCCACTATTTTCCAAGTGTTATTGCGAAAGGCTATGGCTTCGTTAGCCATTCACTTGTTGTGTCCCTTCCATTCCGTTTCAATGTTGATGAAGAAAATAGATTTGTTTCATTATGACACCGCTATGCCACCAAACTCTGGAAGTGAGATTCATTGATCTACCATTAGTCGAGTTCTGGATACGTATCTGGAAAGAATGTCGATGCATTTCAGTAAAAGCTGTTCTTATCCTTTTATATTTTGCAATATTCTCCTTACTGATTTTGCCGTGATCCTTGCAAGATCGAAGTGATTTTTCGCCATCTTTATTGTCAATCATGTGAAATACAGTGCCTGCATTCACTTTAACTGACTAGTTACCTTGCAGCTTAATGTGGACTTTGACCTATCAATAAAGGTTGTGTTTATATTAATCTATTGGCTTAATTAACTAATGAATCAAAGAAAACGTTAAAGAGAAGCTTTAAAGAAGGGAAAGACTTCAGTTGTGAGCCTTTAAGAGAAATTGACAGAAACCCTTACAACTAAGAAGATGTCGAGTAATGTAACGTAACATACGGCGGTGTGAAAGGAGGAGGAGGAGGAGGAATAAAAGAGCGCGGCGCCAATTTTTTAACAACCCATACGAAATATCAAAGAAAATGTTCACTGAAGACAAAAGTGGAACACTTTAGTGTGCTAGACACAACCTAGAAGAACACATCATGAAAACCTACAGCGAGAAGCATCTAAGTCACCCCCTACCATCAATGGCAGTACTGAAGCGCTTAACAAGACCAGGTATAAAGTTTGACTTATGAGGCCGTAGACAAAAGGAGTTTGATGCTGTTAAGATGGTATAGTATCCGCAATACAAGGCGCGTAACGAAATAAACAACAATCCAGCAGTAAAGAGAGGATGGTTACACCCCACACCTAAAAGCTAGGCAAGTCTGTCTGTCTGTCTCCCGAATACAAGTAAACCAATCTCTAATTTACATAATTTTTACAAGGTAAATTTATCCATTACATCATCATTTCAGACTAAAAGGCATTAAGTGAGCATTCTTGTGTGACTCATAACTCTAAGGAATTTGTGATTACACAATTAATGGGACACTAGCTATGTCAACAATGCTAATCTGTATGACATCAATACTTGTTGTCTTGCACAAGGAATTTCCATGCTAACTATACACGTCAGAAGGTGAGAGAAAAAGGTTCTCCAGGAGGTGATGGAGCCTCTTATAATATCTATAAACACTGCAAGAGGCTCAAACTTAAGCTGTTTCTTCTACTTCATAAGCTTTGGCTCGAAGGAGAAATCTGTGACGAATGCTGTCCGTAGTAGGGCTTGATCTAGCCAGCACTTACGGATCCGTTACTTACCAAGTAGTATTGTTGACTATGGAGCACTTCTAGATCCGAAGCAAGGTACAGGTGTTGGCTGAGAGACACTTTAGCTCACCACTGAATAGCATCGCCTGGACGTTGGTAAAGCAGTCGGATGTATCATTTCTGTTGAGATGGGGTATGGGCAACTTCGAGATCTCGCTTCCTTTTATGATCAACATAAGACGTTTTTCCATCACTCTTAAATCTTGTGAGATGGAAAATTGTTGAAGAAGACCTTTACAGATGTAGAAAGAAGGAGACAATGAAATATCTGCTTTTTAATTATTACCTTGAATTAGATATAGAGCCCTGGAGACATAATAAAGCATATGAAATCTTATTTAAAATTGCTTCATCAGTGATAAATGACACTAACACAGGAAAGCTACCTGTAAACGTAGTAGAGAAAGACTGAATTTCATTTGTCAAAAAGACCAACTAGCTTCTCATAAGAAAAGATTGACCATGGTGGCTAAGGAGTATCAACAGAACTTCTGGGATGTCAACATCAATTATTCCCAATACCTACTACAAGGAAACCAGATCTTGTGATCGTTTGCCAGAACAGAAGGATTATTCACCTCGTGAGTTAGCAGTACCATTTGAAATAATATGGATGCCACTCAGGCACGAAAAAATTAGCATTATGAAGAACTCGTTTGCAAATGTGAAGGAAAAGGACGGAAGAAAACTCACCTTCCAATGAAAATTGGATGCAGAAGTTTAAAAAGCCACATATTGAGGAAGTGTTTGTTGCAACTCGATATAACCCAAAGAAACGTTGCCCAAAGCCTTCGGAAAATACAAGCAACTGTGGAGAAAGGAAGTCATTGGATATGGCATAAGCAAAAATTACCGAACGTGAATGAAACCTTAACTCATTCAGATTTCATGCGTGCAAAGGCCCTTAACTACTGAAGATCAGACGCCAAAGAGATGTTTTAACTGATGCTTTGGTTCCTGTACTGCAGAGAAATCTAGTCACTGTATATTACTTGGTGGAGGAAATGCAACTTAGATTAAAAATTAATTTATTACATCACTTGGTAAGCAGATCTAATATAAGGGGCTTCGTGTCAGTGACAGCCGGGGACGGTGTGCTTATATTCTTTCAAGAGGTAAGCCCCGAAAGATAGCACATTCTTTCCTGATGACCCCATAACGAAATAAAGAAACGAATCACTTTGGCCAAGGATGCTTTTAGTAAAATGAGTTTAGTTTTCAAGAACAGGCAGCTGCAAGTAAAAACTAAGATTCGAGTCCTAGAATGTTATGTGTGGTCTGTTTTGCTTTATGGGTGTGATGCTTGGACCATCAATGAAAGCATGAAGAAACGAATAGAAGCAGTGGAAATGTGGTTCCTGAGAAGAATTCTTAGAATATCTTGGACTGACAAAGTGAGCAATGAAGTGGTATTAGAGAGAGCAGGAATGAAAAGAAAGTTGATGAAGGTAATTAGAAAAAGACAACTGCAGTTTNGAGCAGGAATGAAAAGAAAGTTGATGAAGGTAATTAGAAAAAGACAACTGCAGTTTCTGGGTCATGCAATGAGATGTGAAGGAATGGAAAACTTGGTGTTAACAGGGAAGATCGAAGGAAAGAAAAGTAGAGGAAGACAGAGACTGAAATTCATTACCAGCTTGAACAAGGATCTCCAGTTCAAGAGGAGTGATTGTGAAATATTAGCACTGACAAAAGAGAGAAATAGATGGAAGACCATGATCTCCAACGTCCTGAAAGGATAAGGAACTCAGAAGAAGAAGAAGATATATATATATATATATAAATATATATAAATATATATAAATATATATAAATATATATAAATATATATATACAAAAACCAAAATAAGTCATTTATTTCAAACGTTTCAGCTTATTTTTAAGCCTTTCTCGGTATAATTTGCCAAGGTATAAATTGTTTAATGCAGTATTCTCTCTAATTAACGGACACTCTAAAAAGCAGACACTTCCAATTAACAGACAAATTTCATTACACGGAAGGAATCCAGCGACCACTTTAAGGCTTTTTCAGGGCCCATAAAACGATATTTAACAGAAATTCCCAGCCCATATCATCTCCCTCAGTTAACCCTTTTACCAACAACTTCGGCTTGTATGGAGATTTGAGGTAATGTTAGGAACATGGAAGAAGCTTTTGAGGTGTATTTTTGGATGTGCCCCACAAAAACTTCATTTTCCACAGAATCTATCTTTGTTATTTTGACGGCACTTTCATCTTCCTTATTTGTTCGCTCTCTGCTGCATTTCAAAGTTTCTCCAATTAATGGACTCCAAATATCCATGTAGGCATCGTAGCCTCTCGCAAATGAAGAAAAGTTGTGGATTTCAAGGTCATGGTCGACGATGATAGGAATATCAGTCTCGTACATGTCATCTGTGATCATTTTCGTTGCTTTATAGATGGTGAACGAAAACAAAACGAATCAAAAAAGACCTTTTTTCCAATTTGACATTCGAATGTTTTGATTTGACAAATATTCGATCTCCATAACTCTCTCCGTCGCAGAGCTCAACAAAAAGTACTAAAAGTAATCGTTTAACTCGTGCGATGGAGATCCTTAGAAATTTGGTTTGTTTTGTTCTCTAAAAAGTAAACATTAGTAACTTCAATATGGCGTTGATCAGTTCGAAAAAGAGACTAGCAGGAAAACTAAATTAATGATGTCTCACATTAGATGAAAAGATAAATATTTTAGATGAAATTAAAAAGAGAAATTTAAGTTGCAGGGCAATCGCCGACAAATTGAAAATTGGAAAGATTCAAGTTCTCAATATCGTAAAGAATGAAAAAAAGTTGAGAGAAGAATATGAAATCTTCCAAGGGAAGGGGTATAAAATATCAACAGAGAAAACCATAAAACGTTTAAGCCAATAAATGACATTCTTTTTTCTTGGTTCAATAAGTGTGAACAATCTGGCATTTATATGAGCGAAGCCTTGCTTAAAGAGGAGGCAAATAACATTAAGGAAGCCCTTAACCTGCCTGAATTGGAATCTTTCAAGGCATCAGAAGGATGGCTTGATAAATGGAAGCTGAGTCATGGGATCAGGGAAAAACATATCTCTGAAGAATCTCTTGATGAATCGAAAACAACTGTTGAATCTTTGATGGAGAGGTTAAAGAAATTGTGTAAAGGTTACGAGCTAAACGACATCAGGAACATGGATGAAAATGGATTCTTTTTCATAACTTTACCAGACAAAGGGCTGGCCTTAAAAGGAAAAAAGACCAAAGGTGAAAAGAAATCCAAACAAAGAGTCACTCTTGCATTTTTGTTTGTGCAAGAAAAAAAAGTGGGGAAGCCGATAGTAATATGGCGAAGCAAGAAACCACGACAATTTCGTCTGACTAGGGCAGCTGATATCCTAAAAGGAGTCAATTATTTTGCCGATCTCAAATCATGGAAGAAAGTTGAAATAATAGAGAAGGTTCATGAAAATCTAAACCGTCAGATGGTTCTTGAAGAAAGAAATGTAATTTTATTTTTGGATAACGCGACAGTTCACCCATCTTCACTGATCGGTATATACAGTGACATAAAAGTTTTATTTCTTCCAAAAAAGACCACATCAAGATTTCAGCCCTTAGATGCTGGAATTATTTAAAGCTTCAAGACAAAATACCGAAAAAAGCTCATGCGTCATGTCATTGCTCGTACCAAAGATGATTTATCGGCATCTGAGATCGTAAAAGAAGTTGACATCCTTCAAGCTATTCAATGGGTAGCAGATTCCTGGAAAGAAGTTACGGTTGAGACTATTCAGAACTCTTTTAGAAAATGCGATATGACAGAGAAAACCATTGGCAGTGAAGAGGAAGAAATTGACGAAGAATTTACCGCCCTATTTGAGGAGCTTACAAAGGATTCAGAAGATGACACAACAGTAGAAGAATACATTGATTTTGAAGTATCGACATGCATCGCATCACCAGTAATCAACTCAGACATAGTAGATTGGAAAGTAAGATCAGTACAAGAATGTGTCGACGAATACGTCACAAATAGAAACGAAGGCGAGGAGGAAAACTGCATTGTTTTGGAAATTGACGAAGAAGATGATGACGAGGATATCGAAATAAAAGAAGTCAGCAATGTTGAAGCATTAGCAATGGTGGATACATTTATGAATTTAACTCTAATCAATGACAATGAAAGAAAAACATTGTATTCAATGAAAACCAAATTAGAAAAAAAGATAACGCATAACAAGAGACAAACGAATATTACTAATTTTTTAGACGTTAGGGTATAAGTATATTTTTATCGGCATGTGCCGATTTTGTTGGTATTTGAATACAAAAAATGGACTTTAATATTTTCCTAGATTTTCAAATATTTTTCTTGTGTTTTCATAAATAAGCTTGTATATCTTAAAATAACCTAATTTTTCTGTTCTTCTGAGTCTACAATAATCCAATATTCTCCAAAGCCTAAACATACATAATCTAATTAGCGGACTTTTTTTTCACCAATGGAGTCCGCTAATTAGAGCGACTACTGTAGGAACAAAGTGTAAATCTGAAGTAAGTAAAGCGTAACATAATACAAGGGTGTTGACATGATGATTGACATTTTAAAAGTTTGTTGCACAATTGGCTACAAACAAAATCAAGTTAAGTCATCAAAATATGTCATAAATAAGGGAGCCAAAATCATATATTCTCGTACTAGGATATTTGTTATCCAAGCGAAAAATCGAGAAGTCCACTTGTTCTCATTAAAAAGCTATCCTGTCTCTTAACACACACACACGCACACACAAACACACACACACACACACACACACACATATATATATATATATATATATATATATATATATATATATATATATATATATGGATGTTACCTCCACGCACCCTCTCCATGGACCGGTAACCATCCTTTGAGCATTTGAAACCCTAATCTTTAATTTTAAGAAACTGATAACAGGGTGAAAACCAAAGTGCTTCAAGAAGAGAGTTTTTAATAAGAGTTTGATTGCCCGGTAAAAAAATCGTTGAATTGTTACACACTTGGCCTGACTGTGTGTGTGTGTGTGTAAGCTGCTGGAGACCAAGTGAGTAGGCTGCACCGGGAATATCTCTCCTAACTACAGGGGCGTCGAAGACGCACATTTCCTGGTTGGATTTTAAAAAAAAATTCTCCAAATCGACGACGAACCAGATTCAAATTCAAAATCTGACTGTACCAGGTATTGCAGTCATGAATGTGTCTTGTGTGTTTTATCTAGGCCTACTGTACTAGTCTGCACCTGGGCGCTACAAATACGTTTTTCACACGCGTTTATTTGTTTTTCTCTTTCGACTTTTAACCAAAATCTTTTAAGTTTTGTAGAAAAAAAATTATTTTCAGCTGTCACGATATTGTCAAAGACAGTGCAAGCTGTTCCATTCAAAACAGTGCGGTCCTCACAACAACCGCTGTTGAAAAACCACAGGGAAAATTTGTGCTATTGGTGAACAGTATTTTGTCTTCTTGATGGTCATTAGCAACTTCGTTTCAGCTGACATAATTTCTCTTGTGACTTATCAAAAGAAATCATTAATTATTTACAGATGACAGACAAAAAATTCCAACAATGAGTTTTCACAGTTCCGCAACAAGTCTGGTGATACATTTTCATGTGCCGAATTGAGATGTTGACAGTTGAAATTGTCGAAAGTGGCATCAGTTTGTCCGTCTTTTCCAATTTGTATTGCTTGCTGAAAAGGATTTGGAAGCCAGCGCATGACTTATTTACTACTTTAGTGGCTCAAATGCAACATTTTTAAACTTCTTGAAGCATGGCTTTCGGTGGCAGGAAAGACCTTCTTAGATTAAAATTTGTTTGTACTTGTGTATATTTTATTTTTACCTTAATTAGTTTTGCCAATACATCACGAATTCTCGTATTACCTTACGTCTTAGGACGCAATTCTAGATTCTCCAATCTTGGATTCCTGGCTGAGTTACTGGGAGAAAAGGGTCATCAGGTCACTTTTCTGACACATAATCGGTGTTTGCCATCAAGGCTGTTGAATCAAGTTGACATTATGCTTTACTCGGCCCCAGAAGGTAGGTGAATGAGTATTAAGTACGGTTTTGTTAATGATGCCCAGTTGAGTTTATTTTATTAAGCTTTTCTGTGATAAACATTGCTTTAAAACTCATTTGTTGATTATCTTTTGAACAGTTCATTTTCACCGGTAATGTTTGTCAAACTAAATTTTTGCCATCACAAGGACATTGATAGAAGGTAGGGAATACTGAATCGTAAGTACTTCCGTGCTGCTTTCCAGCTTTGCTTCAGTCAATTTATAAGAAACCACTCACCCACTAATTTTACATGAATGATGACATGTTGTCCAGTTCCACTTTTTGTTCCTGTCTGCGAAATTTTGGTGGTGATGTCCGGGCTTAATTAATCACATGCAGCTTAATAAAAAAGATGTTGTCAGGAAACACCTGTTTCTGAAATACTTACATTTTTGCAATTCATTTGTTACAGTATTTCCTTTCTTTTGGAGAAAAATGTTGCAGTTTACATTTTTAAAAAGTTAATTAGAGTCGCTGGCCTCCAGCATGAAAGAGGAAATAGAAAAGGGATTAAGGGCAAGATTTTCTTGACCCCAAAGAGGAAGTTAGTGTTGTCAACCAATCAATTGTAGCAAAATACTATCCTTAAAGGAGGCAGCTCTTTTCCCGGTGCTAATTATTTGACGTGCGAGAAGGGGTCAGATAAGAATTACAACCATTTAGGCATTTATTAAAATATACGTAGTATTTTTATTAGTAATGATTGCACCAGGAAAATTGTTTTGGCCGTTATTGCAACAGAGGTTTTAAATAATGGTACTGGAAATTAAAAAATGATAAGATGAATTTTAGTAACTTGAAACCAGGAAAGTTGGAAGTGTAATTTGATGTCTTGCTCAGTTTTTCTATAATATTAATGGACAGGTAGCTCATTACTTAGATGTTGAAACACTTGAGGTAGGATGAGCCGCTGACTCCTCACTTTGTTGTTGATTATTTGGAGTAAAATTTTTTTTCAGTAAGTCATGAAGTTGTTGGTTGTGCCTCTTAGGTACAGTTGCTGGATATGAGCGTTTCCCCGTATATACGCTATAAAATGTAGAGTTATCCAAGGATAGACTTTTTTCTGATTCACTTTTCATGAAAAGAAGCATGCCAGTCAAGCAGCTGATTTTTTAGTGAGTTAAATTGAATGCAAAGCAAAATGTAATTGCATGTATGAAACTGTAAACAAAAGACAGAAAAAAAATAAACAAAAAATAAAAAAAAAATAAACAAGAAGGTTAAACCAAGAGATTATTTTTTCAAAAGCTGATAAAATATTCATTGAAGGAAAAACAGACTTATCACTTAGACTAATGACTAACATATTAAATGATTCCTTTTGCACTTCCGCCCAAGACATCACATTGCATTTACTACCAACTAAGCTTTTCCATCTAATTATTTAAACAAAGTAAATAACATTAGTTAAGGCAACTGCATTTAGTCAAGTCAAGGATATGAATGAAAAGTTAGAGGATTCCGAAAAAAGGTCTTGATGAACTTCCTTTTAACACTATCAAAATTTCCTGTCTGTCAGATGGTTTTGTAGAAGCCTTTGTGCATGTGATCAATTTTCCTTTTAGTTCAGGTCATTCTGAAGAGTGAGAAGATTGTTCCATCTGATTATATTCAAAGCGTAAGTAGTATACTGGCATTGAGTATGTTAAGCCCTTTAAGTGCCTCGGATTCACATTCGAACAGTACCTGCAGTACACTTTACAAATCAAGGATACTGTTTTTTCTTGAATATGGTTTAAAGTATGGTTCGATTGTGGCAAAAGAAATCATCTGAAGCCTCGAAGAAGTGCTGTTAGAGTTAATCATCGACAGACATCTGAAACATCGTCATGCTCCCTGTAAACTGCCCAGGCAAAAGAGCTTGGTACTGAGTACAGTTTGAACAAATTTCAAGGGAACCGGAACTGGCTGCATAACGTTATGTGACAAAGTAATCTTTCAGTTGGATGACGTACAACTACTGGACAAAATATGCCCAAAGGTGGTTTAGAGAAGATCACAAACTTTATCAAATTTTGTGAAAAGCAGAGAATTTTATTTTATTTCTCTTTGGGATACCTTGTTAGCATGGATGAGATATTCATCTCGGTGGATATGCCAAGCGAGTCCAGAATAAACTTGAAAAACACGTAACTGTGTGATTAAGTGTGAAACAGATGACTCTACCATGAGCTCATTCGTTGTTATTCCTGAGAAAGGGGTGAAAACTGAAGTTCCTGCCCTGTCATTGTGAAATGCTCTGCAAATAACTGATCATTTGACTGAAGATTGGGTCTCTGACGTACGGGAAAGTTTGGCCCTTCAGAAGAGATTTCTGTTATTGTACTCTTTCAAATGTCACTTATAAAGTGAAAGAGAATTTTAAAAGAATGAATACATTAATGGGCGCAATTTCCAGAGGTTGCATATAATTCCTACAACAATTGGATGCTTCCATAAACAAATTTTTCAAAACGTTTTCATGTATGGCATCGAAAAAATTGGTTCGAAAAGGTAAAAGGTTGGACAGTGAAGCCACCTAACTACGTTTGGTCAGTTCAATGTGCTGTTAAGTCTTCATACGTGTGGAATAACTACAAGTGGCGCTTACAAGGTTAAGCTTCAGAGAAAGCCAATCAACCTGTAATAACTAATAAATAACAATCCTTGAAATACTTCGTAAGTTATTGTAACTTAATCAGCTGAATTGCAATGTAAGGATAAAAAGAGGTGAAAACGAATTTGAAATTGAAATTGAAATAGAATTTTAGAAAATAATGTAAGTAACAAAATAGTAACTAATATTGATGATAATAGATATGTTTAGATGATAATAATAATAGGAATAATCCTCTGAAGACATGAAATCCACTTACGTTTGTAGTATTGACACACAGCAATATTCCTCAGTAAATTTTCTTGTAAAATGAGGATAAAAAAATTAGTTNGGATGTCATAGTGTTGTTTAAGAAATCAAATGGAAGGATCGAATTTATACCAAGGTTAATGTTAGGCGATGAGACATATGACAAAAATGAAATTTATGAAGTGGATGGCTTAGATGATTTAACTAATAAATTGTTGTAGGTATTTAAAGGAGAAATTATGTCATAACAAACAGGTTTTGTCTATTCCCCAATAAAATAAAAGATTTACAAATGACTATTCTGTTCTGATTTATCCTTAAATTCATACATCGTTTCTAAGGAACAACTCAGTTTGTTTTGGATGGATAAAAGATCATTTTGATGAACATATGGTTGATCGTTTAAGACTGAAATATTGTTACATCCACGTTAAATGAGCTCATTAGTATTAAGCTTGTAGAGGCTGACAACATAAAGATTTTAATTGATGTAATATCTCTATTTACTAATTTTTCAATAAATAAATCATTACTTGTTGCTGGATGTCTCACTGTAGATGGCTGAATATGAACACAAAAAAGAATTTTGATGCTAGAACCATCTCTTGTTCACACAATTTTGTTTTCATTTTCTGGAATACCCAAGACAAGCCACTGGTGTAGCAGTGGAGTCCCTGTCATTTCAAAAATTGGCTTTAAAAACAGTATTTCACCACAACCGTAATGTATGCTATTAACCAATATACCAAATCTCCCCTCTTTCATTCTGAGTTTTAAAACTGTGAATTTTAACATGCCACACTTATCCTTTACAAGTTTTGGTTTAAGATTGCTGATAATCTCTACGTGATTCTTGTTTGTTATTTGTGCCTATACGTGAAAAACTTTGACTTTTTATCCAGCAAAGTTGAAATTCACTGCCTCTCTTTATTTCGTATTTTGTTTTATGAATGAGAAAGGCTATTATTGAACAGATATATGTCTTGTTTAACAATGGCAAGTTGTTTCCCTTGATATAGTGTTGATAGTATTGCCTTGCCTGTTTTTGGTGCATACCATAATGCACTCTAAAGACATTGGATCTACCTGGAGCTTTTTGTATTCTCTTCCATTTCTTCGTGTGCCAGAGCACAAGATGCCTACTCAACACAAACGTCTACTTATCTGATACCCCCACATTGTTTAGTACGTAATGCAGGGTAATAAACAATAAGGTTTGATTGTTTTTGCGCATTAGCAGTTCCTTGAAGTAGGGAATTAGAGTTGCTTTTATTCAGGGGACCATAGAGTCTTGTTACCTATTATTATTATTATTATTATTATTATTATTATTATCAAATATTTATATAGGATAATACAGTCAGTTGTACAATATATCAAAATATTTACACTGTTTTCAAGAGTAGTCCTGTAAAACAAAAAGATCAATAAGTAAGTTTTAAGTTAAATAGTTAAAAAGTAAAAATTAGTGTTTACCTTTTTACTTTTATTACCTTTGCATAGATCATCTGCCATTTTATTCTGGATAACAAGACATCTGAACATCTCAAGTACCCCCGTGCTCTCTAATGTATATAATTTGGGAACTACATTATTCCATTTACCTTCTTTTCACTTTTTCTAATAAATCGAACCATCCTCTTCCTAAATTCTTGAAAGTGTTAATATTTTTATTAATATTCATTCTCAATCTAAGAAACCCTATACCGTTTTAAATAAAAGAAAAAAACAACAAAAAGCAACATTCCTTGAAATACTTCGTAAGTTATTGTAACTTAATCAGCTGAATTGCAATGTAAGGATAAAAAGGGGTGAAAACGAATTACATGTTCGAACATGTTAAAAAGGATGTTTTGGAAAACAAAACTAAGAATCCAAAGATGATTTAATGCCAACAGCAATGCTAAATAGAATTTTAGAAAATAAGGTAAGTAACAAAATAGTAACTAATATTGATGATAATAGATATGTTTAGATGATAATAATAATAATAGGAATAATCCTTTGAAGACATGAAATCCACTTACGTTTGTAGTATTGACACACAGCAATATTCCTCAGCAAATTTTCTTGTAAAATGAGAATAAAAAAATTAGTTTGCTAGTCAAAGAATTTTTACAAAAATGACGTGATATGTTATGATTTTATATTTTCAAACTACGACTGTTGAAACGTTGCTGGGTTTCTTGACTTTCAAAACCTACATAAACTTGTTTATACCTGGTGCATGAAGCACCATGGGGCATATTAGAAAAAGAACAGGTCCTGCCCATTGCATAACTGCGTCTTCCATTAACTGTTTTACAAAGTGTTTCCATAGCCACCTCTTCAGTATGTTCCGACATGTAATTCGTTTTCTTGTCCTTACATAGCAAGTTGACTAATTAATAAACAGTACGTCACAAAGGATTTTTTAAAAATTCAATTTTTGTTGTTTTTCATGCATAAATATATACTATAATAATAATANAAACTACGACTGTTGAAACGTTGCTGGGTTTCTTGACTTTCAAAACCTACATAAACTTGTTTATACCTGGTGCATGAAGCACCATGGGGCATATTAGAAAAAGAACAGGTCCTGCCCATTGCATAACTGCGTCTTCCATTAACTGTTTTACAAAGTGTTTCCATAGCCACCTCTTCAGTATGTTCCGACATGTAATTCGTTTTCTTGTCCTTACATAGCAAGTTGACTAATTAATAAACAGTACGTCACAAAGGATTTTTTAAAAATTCAATTTTTGTTGTTTTTCATGCATAAATATATACTATAATAATAATAATAATAATAATTATTATTATTATTATTATTCGTTGTTTATTGCTTTTATCCCTCTACCAGTTATAACTGAGAAACAAATTTAATAGATTGTTACTTTTGACCTCTGATAGTATTTGTCTACAATGTATTTTTCAATCTATACATTCAAAATAGTAATAGTCTATTTTGTGTACCACTGCACTGAAGGACTACATTGATGATGTTCTTTAGTTTTTATGAAATACAAGTAAAATTAACTCTTGACATGTTTTAGGCTCCTGAGGCAATACAAGAGTTTTGTCAATGAGTTTTTATACCCTGACAATGGTTTTATGTAGTTTTGTTATATTAAAGATGCTTATTTACAACATAGTATAAGACTGATGAGCTGCTAAAAACTATTATTAATACTAGAACACTTGATTCAGGCATTTACTTTCAATTTTGGTAACGATATTTGTATAATTTGTAATGCTCTGCCTCAGCTTTTTACTTTATTTTGAGATTTTCTACACAGTGACGTAGTTATTGGCATTTACCGCAACTATACCGATAGTTAGGCAACATAGAAAAATGTGCTTTGTGTATATTAATTTTATTTGCCATTGCCCTCTTATAAATAATCAGTTATTAATGGTATTATTTTAATTATTTATTACATTTTTTCCCAGTTATTTTGACATTTTTTTCATTCTGTCTTTAAACATAAGCAATGTTCCATGTATTCGACCCAGTTATGACTACTACACCCTGCCATTGAAGGGGATTTTATTATGAAAAAGAAAGGGTTTAATTGCTCGAAGTTAAGCAACGTTGAAAATTGATTGTGTTGCCCAGTGTGATCATATATATTTTTTAAATATATGCTTTATAACAGATTATGCAACGCTTAATGATCCAAAATAACCACCAGACAGTTGGATAACCAGTCTCAGGCAGAAAAAAATCATATTGCAGCCACCCTGTAGCACTGGTTTATAGTTATTACTGTAAAAGGTAAATCTAATTTATGTTACTTAGTGAATGACAGAAAGTAGATTTTCTATTTTGTGCCACTATAACTGCTTTCCATCTTGACATTTTCACCAACAATGAACGTGAATTTTGAGTTATATATAAAATTTATTTGCTATCACTTTAACCATTTTCTTTTTTCTTTTTGTTCTGTTCACAGATTTACCCCTCCCAGCAGAAGACAATAGTGTAATGATGAATATTTTGAATGGATCTATATTCTCTTCCAACTTAAGTAGCACCAGCATTCAGTTCTGTGACCACTTTTTGCGAGACAGATCCTTTTTTCCTATGTTGAAGTCTTTTTCATACGATGTAATAATAGTTGACTATGCCAATACCTGTGCAAGAATTCTTGTTGACTACTTGGCTATACCAACCATTGTTTGGTCAAATTTTGGTTTTGGTATTGATGACGATTTGTTTCATCCCATTTTACCGTCGTATATCCCAAGTACACTTGGACATTTTAGCGACAGAATGAATGTGTGGCAGCGTTTAAGAAATTTCTGGGAGTATCATTTGTACAACAAGCTAATCCTTAATTATTACTTTTTTTGGAAGGAAAACAATTTAAAGACATTGTATGGTTTGAATTCTTCACTTTCGGTTAGCGATACATACAGGAGGGCAAAACCATTAATCATCATCAATGGTGACTTCTTCTTTGATTATCCACGACCATTAATGCCATATGTAATTCCAATATCAGGGCTGTTTTCTAAAAATGGGCGCCCACTTCTTGACTACTTGGAAGAGTTTGTTCAAGGTTCAGGACCCCATGGGATTATTATAGTTGCATTTGGCTCATTATTTCAGTATTTTGATGAGGAACGGTCAAATTTGATTGCCCGGGTATTGAGTCGTTTCCCTCAGAGAATAGTATGGCGTTTTTCAACTCCTTTTCCACTTGAAAAAGGTAACAATACACTTGTTCTTCCCTGGATACCCCAAAACGATCTTCTTAGTCACAATAAAACGCGTTTGTTTGTTACACATTGTGGCATAAGCAGTTCTTATGAAGCTATTTTTCACGGGGTTCCAATTGTAGGGATCCCCTTAATGGCAGATCAATGGTACAACTGTGAAAAGCTAACTGGACGAGGAAAACTTGGTGTTCAAGTTGATTTTTTTAACCTGAAAGAAAGAGAGCTTGAAAGTGCAATACAAGCCGTGTTGCAAAACGACATGTTTAAAAATAATTGCATCAAGCTTAACGAAAATATTCTGGACAAACCAGAAAGCCCTAAAGATAAATTCCTATTTTGGGTTGAATATGTAGTTAGGCACAGAGGTGTGAACCATTTTTATTCAGATGCCATGTTGGATCTTAATTGGTTTCAATATTTTTGTTTGGATGTAATTTTAATGACCATAGGTATTGTGGTAGTTACCATTGTTGTAGTTATTCTTGCTATAGTGTTGTGTACCAAATGGGTGAGCAAGCTTTGTCGAAGGACAACGAAAGAAAAGGTAAACTAAAGAAAATTCTCGATAGAAGTATATATTGTAATACCTGTTTCTTTTTTTGGTTCCACTCCACAATTCTAATGCTAGTGACTTATGACTTAAGGAGATGAGTAAGAATGGATAGAATAATATTGTTCCAATACTTGATATAGCACAATTCACAGAATTACTTCGTAACTATGCCGAGAGAAAGAGAAACGGGCAAGAGAAAAAGATGTTACAAAATATAGGAGACATATATCCAACCATATTAGGAATTGGCTGATTAGTACAGAGACTACGCAATTAAATGAAATAGCATAAAATTCGACAAAAATTCGATGGGTGGAGAATCATGCATGAATTGGGAACAGTTACAAGAGGTAAAGCACATTTTTGACTCATATTTGTTATAATCGCCATGTTTGTATTGGGAGGCTTACTATAAAGCGAGGCATACAAATGTGACTAGAAATACAATATTTTTGCTTACAGGAAGTAAAAGATATCTAGATATTCAAAGACTACTCTTAGCAGCAGCTGAGGTCAATGTACAATAAATTAGTATTTCAATATGGAATTTGTTGTAATTGTGTCCACATTCATAGCTTCAATCTTTAGGTTCACATAGTGTTTTATATGCGTCTTACTAATTTGTTTTAAAGGTTACCACTTACCATGATAGGAGTTTTGATTACTAGTCAGACAGAGTTTTAACTAAGTTCAAATTTCGTATTTAAAAAAAAATATGTAATTTTCTTTTTGATTTAAAAGTGCGATGTCTATTTATACTTTCAAAGAAATTACGCATAACAATGCAAAATTTTTGTCGTTTTTAGGTTATTTTCAGCATTTTACCTTAAAACTACCCTGATAACTTGAAATATTAGGTTGGCCTCTGGCCGGTTAAGTCTGTTTCATATTGAGAAGGGCCTCTTTAACCTTGGTGTGCAACTATCGTAGACACGATGTCACGATAAAAACACCGGTTACAGTGTCACTTTATCACACCATTCCTCTCTTATATTTATGTGTATTGATACGAATACACAAAATTACACACACACACACACACACACACACACACACATATATATATATATAGTAGATACGTGGATGTAAACGTTACGTCTATTTTACTGATAATAGCAATTGTGAAAAGTTGATAACTTCGACATTGTTTTATTTTCTACTGTTTTTTAAACCATTAATACAACTGTGATGACTTATTTCCGCTCTCCTCTTATAAGAGTCAGAGTAGACAAAAAATAAGTTTGTAGATTTATCGTGACAGTAGACACGCTTCTATATGCAAGAGTACAATTTTGATCATGATTCCCATGTATTTGTTTTTATAAGCTTTCCAAAGTATATCATAGATTCTTCTTGACAAATCGGTTTTCCGTCATTCAGGATGTTTTTTCTATAGATCATTAAGAGAAAATGAGCAAGCTCTATGAAGGAGAGTAGTTTACACAGACGCTAATATTAAGGGTGTCCCAGCCTTCCATTTTATTCCTCTTTTGATCAAGTTTACAATGCATGTAAATCATTATCATCATAATCATCATTATCATCATAATCATCATCACAAGGCGTGTATGGTGAAGTGCTTACAACAATCATTTCAATACAAGAGGTTGGAATTTCTGCCTGATATTTCTACAATTGCATGTGCTTAGCACTTTCGCTACGAAAGCTTAATTGGTTACTTCATAAATTGTATATGTAAATGTTAACTTTATATGTATATACAATTAACATGTTATTTATACAGATTTATGCCAAATTTTGGAACTAACACATAACACAGTGACTACAATGTATATAGTTTAGTGTCAGAGATAAGGACATTTAAAGACGCATAAATAAAGTTTAGATCCCCGAAGAATAATACCGTATTTTACTCCATTAGAACTCGTAATTTTTAATCCCCTTATGGCAATAGGACTCTCCAATACTTTCATAAGACCAACAATCGATGTGAATTTTAAGCGTTAGTCAGCAGTATACATAAGACGCACAAATAAAAGCAGAATGGAAATACCTGGTATTTATTGTTCGAGGGAGCGGGCACATAGAGCGACCAAGAACACCATACTACAGGGCATAAAAGTTCAGTAGTGTTGGATAGTACTGTGTATAAATAGTAATAAGTTTGTGCATAGATTTGAAAAAGATATGTAAAAATGGTTTTAACAAAATTTCATCGGAATGTCCAACTTTGAGGGATGGGGATGTCCCAGAAGTAACATTTTTAGCTGGTTCAGTTTCACGAATTTTTTTAACTTTTTTGAAAAAATAGAAAAGTTTTGAAAATTTTAGAATATTTTCCTTTGGCAACATCCTCCCTTAAACACG
>RDPX01000027.1:4422530-4448464 GCA_003991215.1 Morbakka virulenta
TATAAGAGTCAGAGTAGACAAAAAATAAGTTTGTAGATTTATCGTGACAGTAGACACGCTTCTATATGCAAGAGTACAATTTTGATCATGATTCCCATGTATTTGTTTTTATAAGCTTTCCAAAGTATATCATAGATTCTTCTTGACAAATCGGTTTTCCGTCATTCAGGATGTTTTTTCTATAGATCATTAAGAGAAAATGAGCAAGCTCTATGAAGGAGAGTAGTTTACACAGACGCTAATATTAAGGGTGTCCCAGCCTTCCATTTTATTCCTCTTTTGATCAAGTATACAATGCATGTAAATCATTATCATCATAATCATCATTATCATCATAATCATCATAATCATCATCACAAGGCGTGTATGGTGAAGTGCTTACAACCATTTCAATACAAGAGGTTGGAATTTCTGCCTGATATTTCTACAATTGCATGTGCTTAGCACTTTCGCTACGAAAGCTTAATTGGTTACTTCATAAATTGTATATGTAAATGTTAACTTTATATGTATATACAATTAACATGTTATTTATACAGATTTATGCCAAATTTTGGAACTAACACATAACACAGTGACTACAATGTATATAGTTTAGTGTCAGAGATAAGGACATTTAAAGACGCATAAATAAAGTTTAGATCCCCGAAGAATAATACCGTATTTTACTCCATTAGAACTCGTAATTTTTAATCCCCTTATGGCAATAGGACTCTCCAATACTTTCATAAGACCAACAATCGATGTGAATTTTAAGCGTTAGTCAGCAGTATACATAAGACGCACAAATAAAAGCAGAATGGAAATACCTGGTATTTATTGTTCGAGGGAGCGGGCACATAGAGCGACCAAGAACACCATACTACAGGGCATAAAAGTTCAGTAGTGTTGGATAGTACTGTGTATAAATAGTAATAAGTTTGTGCATAGATTTGAAAAAGATATGTAAAAATGGTTTTAACAAAATTTCATCGGAATGTCCAACTTTGAGGGATGGGGATGTCCCAGAAGTAACATTTTTAGCTGGTTCAGTTTCACGAATTTTTTTAACTTTTTTGAAAAAATAGAAAAGTTTTGAAAATTTTAGAATATTTTCCTTTGGCAACATCCTCCCTTAAACACGTTCCACACCTGAGTGTGAACGTCTATTTCCAGGTTTGTCACTGAATATAATGCATTTGCCTAATAAAGCACACACTGGGGCACTTTTAATAATTGGCAGCTTTTAAAGAGGCTTGTGCAAGGATGCTTATCAGGTGAAAGCACGTATTAAATTGGGAAAGTTTAAAAGGTAATGTTAAACTTCTAGTGACATCTGTGGTCAGACAACATTTAAAAAATAATGTATTTTTTAGCCATGCCATAAAATTCCTGTACCAATTCCTGTACTTATACATCTAAAGTGTGTATTTCCTAGTAGGACAAGAGGTTCTCTGATTAATTTTTGAATTCTATTACTTTACACTGTGTAGTTATTAAAGGGAGGTATATTTGGTTAGAATAATTCATTCGATACTTAATCCTATAGCATTTATCAGCGTAGTTAGATCCGCAAAAACTAAAGTGAGCTTGACTTTTTACAGCAGATCTTTGAGACGTTGCTGTAAGAGAAAGCTTTCATATTAAAGTAGGAAAATTACCATCAAAAGAAGAAAACCCACCACAGCAAAGTACGGTGTCATCGGTTAAATGTTCTTCGATCAAGATAATAATATCATATATATTTTACTGTAAGGTGGAATTTCAATACAAATGACGAAACGATTCTTGTATCTCAAGGACATAAATTTTCCCTCTGATTTCAATAATAAATAGCATCCAATGAATTATTCTAGCTAGGACAGAAAAGAAAATCCCCAGGTATATTACTTTATATTAAGAGTAATTATTTCAATGCCGCACTACTTCACTTAATGCACATGAAATACTCAAAATGTTTCTCTGTGATCATTAGTTGCATTCCCTGCCATTTGTATCGAATATTGATCCTAATGAAGATTGTTTAAAAACTGGAGGTTCACTCTCAGTGCCCAAACACTCGCTTTGTTGTCTAATTTTATGGCAAGGATCTATTCACCAATCCCTATGGACAAAACAAAATTTTTATCCTCCTACGAATACTGGGGCGTATGAAGACGTACAAGAATGGGTTAAGCAAAGAGTGTATAAAGATTAGTAGCAGCAAGCATTTGTGATCCTTTCTTTCAAATTGTATTTCGTTCGCCTCATATACTTCAGCCAGGTATGACATAGTACCGGGAAGCCAACAGCATAAAAAAACTGCAAACAGTAGAAACAATTTTTTGGCTAGTTTTATATCTTTGTACCTTAATATATTCTCTCTTGCATTTTGTCCCGATCTTTTCGATAACCATCTGCTCTTTTTTGCAGTAACAAAAATTACTATGTAAGACATGATATGAATGGAACTAGGAATAACAAAACAATATACAACATTGATGGTGTGAAGTATTTTTCCTTCATTTGTAAGTGAATGAGCTAAATTAACAGCAAGTGAAATCATGGCATAGACCCATGGTATCAAACAAAGCTGTATTGTAACTTTAGGAGTTAAATGTCTCTTGTGCCAAAATGGAAATTTGATGGACAAAGTCCTTTCTATTGACAATAATGCCAGATTTGCCATACTTGCAACCAATAAAATTATCATCAGCGCCCAGTTAACTTTACGTATCTCAAAATATATTTTATGAGAAGTAACTCCGGCTTCTTTTTTGAATACATTGAGGTTGTATTCGCATTTCAATTTTAACAACTCTGTTGGTATAATCAGCAAACCTACAAGAAAATCATTAATGCCTAGATTTGCAGCAATGATATTGGTGGCAGATAACTTTAGCTGGCCTGAACAACAAATAAGAAGCACACCAAATAAACTACATACCATTGTCAACAAACCAACTAAAGTACATCCCATCATGAAGACTACTAGTTCCTGTTCTGTGAAAAACAATTCATTGTTGTTGGAGACATTGGTGGCCATATCGTCAAAAACTCCAATCTCTAATTTAAAGAACACTTTGTAACTCTTTGTTATTGTTTAGTCAAAAGCAAAACTCCCGCAGCAAATCGTTATTCTGAGTTAAATTCCAACATTGTATTTCTTTTCCCACAACTTTTTCTCAAAACATGCTTAAGAGAAAACTCCATTATTTGATGAATTGGCAACGGTAGGGCAAAGCAAGCTTGGTTTTAAAGAACATATCTTTCTTCTCATTGATAATTTCTTAAACCCATAAAATTCCATTATATCAAAATTGCAATTTAGCTTAGGCTAAAGAGACATATCCTGCTTTGGCAGACAGTTTAAAAAGGCCATCACATAAAAAGTAGTGCTTTTCGTCCAAAAAATTATCTTTATATTATCCATTAACTTTTTTCCATTTATTTCTGAAAGATGAACAGGAAATAAATTATATTCATTTTGCTAATTTTATTCAAACCCTTTAGATATGTTTACATTGAGAAGGTTCCTGGCGGTAGTGCTATCAATGAAAATCAATATTATTGATTTACGACAGATGTCGCTGTTCTCTTTCTACATTTTTTCTTCACTTGCTTAGACAAATGGAGATTTTTTCTTTGGTATATCAAACTAACCGAAGAATTTCAGAAAAACATGCCAGCCTCCATGAGCTCAGAAATAAAAGTTTCTGGACCTGATAGGCTTCAGACCCACATCCTTCGGTACTCTGGAATGTTACTTTAAGGTTATATGTAGTATTTTCACCTTTGCGAAAGGTCTTAGTACATTTCAAGCCAACTCATGCTGTTATTTTTGGCTAATATATTTATTATAACAGAAGATTGTTGGATTAATTTTATTAATAATAATATATCACACCAACTAAAAAAAAGATTTTTCTTATTTCTCTTGGCATGCTTCTTTTTCTTAAGTGGTTGAAGATAGCTTTACGTGAACGAGTAAACAAATAAAAGACTGAAAATAATGAAGTCAAAGTATCTAATATAAGAACCACAGCTAGGAATTTTGTTGATGTAATTCAAGTTACATGTGAACAAAGAAGAAAGGTTTATTTTTCTGGCTAGTTAAATCTCCAGCAATAACACTGGTCAACAAGCATTTTTCATCAAGGAATTGTTGAGGTGTATGTAATGTATTTTTTATGCTGATTTCAAATATGCAAACAGTTTTTTGTTATCATATACAGTTTCGAAGATAAGATGATTTATTGGTTTAAAGTTTGCTGTTAAAGGAAAATTCTGATTACTTTTGTGTATATGTATCTTTCCTTTATAATATGGAAATTAACCTTTAAAAAAACATATTTTTCGTTGGAGCATAGTTCAGATGAAGTACTTTCTCATCTTAAACAAACCAATCAGGTTGTATCTAATAAAATAGCTATTTCATCATCTCAAATTCCGTATGTAAATATGTATTTAACTATATCTAGTTTCTCACTTGTTTTACAGTGTTAACGATGTCAGCCAGTGTAGAAATTATCTTGATAGATTTTGTAATGTCAGTGGACAGTTTAATGTAAAAGCTCAAAAGCATACAATAACACGAGAGATTAAGAATATTTATAAACTGTCCTTCGACTGCCCACTTAAGGATTAGTGCAAGGTATGAGCACCATATATTACCTGCTTAGCTTGCTCAAATGGCTTACACAATTTGTGCTACAAAAGGAAGAATCCCATGCCTTTAGCCAGTCCCATGTTATGGAGGGAGACAAAGGGCACTTTCAATGACTTTTATTTTTGCAGACTTTAACAGGATTTTTGAAGGAAAATAAACACATAATTTTGTATACAAATTTTATTCTGCAATAAGACCTGGCCCTCACCTTAAAATTCTACCGAGAGCAGTTCAAGCAGATGATGGTATTGAAACATAAGATGTTGATCCTGACTTTTACAATAGTGCTCCCCCCCCCCCCAAATTATGTACCTGATAACAATGGCTTTGAAGTTCATTAATTTCAACGTGAACTGAATGACTTTGTCAGAGACCTATCCCTCTCAAAGGATAAAGCTGATCTGTTTGCATCACAAGTGAAGGAGAAAAATGCAGTTAAACAAGGTGTTTCTCTAACTTACTTTGGGCAGAGAAATTTGGTTCTGCAAACGTGTTTTTCTGTTGATGCCCCTATTTGCTTTTGCAGCAACATTGATGGAATTGAACTTATCAACTGTCTTATCACTTACAAGTGTTTATCACTAAGTCATGTTCCTGTAGAGTGGCGTTGGTTTTTCGACCCTTCAAAACAACGTCTTTGGCATTTTGAAGATGATAATGTCAATATTGTCATACGTATATACTATTAAATAAATAGAAGAATGTATGTACTAAAATATATGTGCTGCATAAAAATAAAGCAAAAGTTTGATATCACCGAGAAAAAGTAGTCAAAGAAAGTTGGCTTTTATTTATGATGAGTATAGCACTTTTAATTTTGTTGACTAGTGTAATATTTACTTTTTGTTATATAAAATAAATATTCCCATATAGAGTATTTTGGAAGATAGAAATACCAGTATTTCGGTCACAACAACTCCATTGATGCAGGTGGGTTAATAAACAAACATCTTCTTATTAGAAGATGTTTATTATTTTTATGGAGCAGAGTAAACCCTGGCCATCTCACCGTAACTCTTTATTAGTTAACTGACAGCAACAAGGGGTAAAATTTTCTACTGACCCTCGTAAATAAATAGAGGAAATAATACAGGAATTATCGAGGCATGTGAATCCGTGTAAACAATTAGAGAAAAAGTAATTAATCTGCATAAAATAAGAAACATTTCATAATATTTTTTTCTTTAGGAAAACATCTCTTATGTAAAAGTCCTATTTTCTTGACGTGCCTTTTTTCTTTCTATGTTTTGTGTTTTAATTATTACTGTTCCTCCGAATGCGCTGGATATTGATCCGAAGTACTTCGACGTCTTAACAGTTGACAAAGTTTGGTCTTGTAGGTTAATAGAACACTCTTTGTTTGGGCATTGTTCATAATCTGTCTTTGTTCTACTTACTCCGTGGCTTTTAAAGAGGCTCCTCTACTGCTCTACTTCCACTTTCATATAATCTCTGGAGGCTTCCCACCGGACAAGGTAATCTGCAAAAAATAGCCATTTTTCTATCCTTCTAAAATGGATGACAACCCAACCCTGCAACGTCGTGTTGGAAGGAAATATAGCTTGTCTGGAATCAAAGTTCGAACCAAAAGGCAATCCTATAGTTTAATTGCTAACACTGTTTATACGAGTTGTCAACCAAACGTCTTCTTTAACACCTAACACACATCTGTGGCACAAATATAGTTTTGCGTATCTCTTTATCAGTTATTTAAAATCTGTCTAGAGAATCCTTTTTTTTCTGTGTCGAATATCTAACTGATAAGTGCGAGATATTTAGGAAAAACTTCTCTAACTATGAGTTTAAATTTATCAAGTATTTAAAAGGCTCGCAGTCATTCGTACATGATTTTGAAAACATATTAATTGAAATGCCGCGAAACTCCATTAGTTATTATTGACCCCTTAGGAGTTTAGTGATTCGTGATGATAGGTAACTATAGTTAAGGGAATAAAATAGCTTGCATTATTCATAGAATTTAATTAAGTAAGAGAGTGTTTGCTGGCAACAGATCCTAAGTAGCACTTTTTCTCCCAGAAAAACCGAGAAAGGCTCTGTTTTCAATCAAATGTTTAAGACTTTGTGATCAATAAAGGTCATAAAAGCCCCAGCTTAGTTACTAGCACGCTCTACCTGCTCTCCATATGTACTGTATTTAGCAGGACGGTCCTGGACCGAAGACTGGATTTTCTGAATAGATTTGTCTTTCTGTCTTTTTTAATTTGACAGTCATGATATTTTTCGCCTAAGTATGTTAAACTGATATTACTTTTCATGGTGGTGGGCTGAAAAACCACTGATTTATTTACATGGAACTTTATACTTCGTGCATCTTTAATGCATTACTAGCGGATAATTTACCGTTAACTCAATTGCTGTTTGACTGACCTTGGACCTTTTTGGAGCTCAAAAACAATAAACCTAAAATGAGCATTAGTTGTTTTCACCTCGCATGATGATTTTATTGCTATTTCAAACAAACGAAATTATTTGCTAAGATAAGTCCAGTTTCATCTCGCTGGGACTGCACGAGATAGGGGTTCGGCCCTCTGGTGGCGGATGAGGGGTTGCAAACGTGGACCAACGCATTCTGAGAGAACGGAAACTTTGACAGGAAACCTTGGTCCTTCACGTCTAGGGGTTGGGAAAAAGATCGACTATCTACTCCCATTAAGAAAACCAGCTAGCTGTAGAAACTACGGACATCAGAATTCAACAAGAAAACCTGGGAGGGGAGAGGATCACGCACACCACTATCATATCGACGATGGGTAACGGCCTACGGGAAGCTCAGCCTCCAACAAGATCCCTTTCAAATCCCAAAACAACATTGGACATTGGAATGCAGGAATGATGTAAAGAGGAGGAGCTGNTTGGTGCTTTTTTTTTTTTGGTGCTCAAAAACAATAAACCTAAAATGAGCATTAGTTGTTTTCTCCCCGCATGATGATTTTATTGCTATTTCAAACAAACGAAATTATTTGCTAAGATAAGTCCAGTTTCCTCTCGCTGGGACTGCACGAGATAGGGGTTCGGCCCTCTGGTGGCGGATGAGGGATTGCAAACGTGGACCAACGCAGTCTGAGAGAACGGAAACTTTGACAGGAAACCTTGGTCCTCCACGTCTAGGGGTTGGGCAAAAGATCGACTATCTACTCCCATTAAGAAAACCAGCTAGCTGTAGAAACTACGGACATCAGAATTCAACAAGAAAACCTGGGAGGGGAGAGGATCACGCACACCACTATCATATCGACGATGGGTAACGGCCTACGGGAAGCTCAGCCTCCAACAAGATCCCTTTCAAATCCCAAAACAACATTGGACATTGGAATGCAGGAATGATGTAAAGAGGAGGAGCTGCAGCACATATAGCGATAGAGATGGAGTGGTACTACCTTGAGGTTCTTGGGATTGTAAATGCGTATCAACAGGAGCAGGAATAATAAAGCTTGCGGTAGGATAGACACTGATTTACAGTGTAGATATGAAACTGTTCAAGGGTGGGGTTGCTATCATGATTAGCCATCAAGCAAAAAAATCGTTCATATGATGGACTCCAGTCAACAAGAGGATCACAATAGCCGGATTCTATTTGAGATATAGAAGAATTACCAACATACAAGTCTATGAACCTTACAAAGAAAAGGAGGATACTGAGGGGGTGCAGTTCTATCAAAGCCCCAGGAAACAGTTAGTGGATGTAAAAGAACAACATTATTATCATCATGGGGGCCCTTAATGTCCAGATTGATAGTGCTAACACCGGTTATGAGAGTATAATGGGTGTGCATGGAGACGCAACGCAGAATGACAAGAGAGAAAGGCTGTATGAGTTCTGTCAAGTAAATGGACTTGTGATAATGGGAAAATTATTCCCCACAAAGACATCCATAAGGCAACGTGGGTCTCAGCAGTCGGGAGAATTACCTTCTCTTGATTGGCGGGCAGTGGAGATCATCTGTACTGGACCCTATGGCACAGAGAGGAGAAGGCATTAACAGCGACCACTAAGTAGTAAGAACAAAATCAAGCCCCGCCTTTTGTCACACAGATTTAAGAACAAGGTAAATCCAATTTTAGACGTTGTTCGACTGAAGGATGAAGAAACCAGGAGAAAATAACGCAAGACAATGATGAGGAAGCTGGAAAAGAACAGAAACGAGACTGAGGATACAGAAGAGGTGTAGCGACAGCAAAGAAATGCCTATGTCAATGCGGCAGAGTGAGTGCTTGGACTCATGAGAGGGAAAACAAAACCATGGACCAATGACACCTCATGGAAGCTGATAAATCAGAGGAAAGGAACTAATACCAGGATTGACAGTACTTGGTCAGAAAGGAATGAAGAGGAGATGGATGACAAAGAAACCACAGAGAGCAAAAACAGTGGAGGAGAACATGCAACAGAACGAACTCTACAGGATAGTAAAACAGTTGAAAGGACACAACCGAAGGCAAACAGCTGCGGTAAAAAACAAGAATGAAGAGCTACTGTATAACAAAGACACCAGGAAAGAAAGTTGGAAGGAGCATTTTCAGGAAGTGCTTAACAGAGAAGCACAAAAAGTACCACCACAAGAAGAAACGGAAGAGGGATAATAACTTGATATCTCAAATGAAGGACCAGGCTTGCAAGAGATAGGAATTGCACTGAAAACCCTCAGCAATGGAAAGGTCCCTGCAGTAGAAAAAATTTCTGCAGAGATGCTCAAAGCAGATCTAGAGCTGACAAACATTGAAATAAAAGGTATTTTTGACCTAATTTGGAAGAAGGAAGCAGTTCCTACTCAATAAAAAAAGTGTTTTTAGGCAAAATCGCAAAGAACGGGGACCTACAAGAATGTGGAAATCGGAGAGGTGTTACATTACTGCCGTCAGTGAGCAAGGTGCTCAGCAGGATCCTGATCAACAAAATACAGTCAGCATTCAGGAAAAAACAAAACAGCTTTCGATTAGGCAGAGGAACAGTGAACCAGACATTCATCGTTAAGAATATCTTTGAGCAAGTCAACGAATGGAATGCTACTTTGTATATCTACTTTGTACACTTCAGGAAGGCCTTTGACCGCATTCACAGAAATTAGTCTTTGGGTCATCATGCGTCAATATGGAATCATCACAAAACTCAACCAGATAGTCAAGACCCTTTATGAGAATTTTGAGAGCTCAGTCATTGATAAAGGTGAAACAACAGAGTGGTTTCCAGTGATGACCGGAGTGAAACAGGGCTGTTGCATGTCAAGATTCCTTTTCCTCCTCATGATCAACTGAGTAATGCTGAGAAAAGGATGGTGAGAGAAATGGAATCAGATTGGACTTTACAACAATGCTTGAAGACCTTGATTTTGAAGATTATTTTGCTCTCCCTTTATCTGCCATGAATCATCTACAACAGAAGACAACAAGGCTTAAAGGAAACGCTTCTCAATATGGACTGACATTAAACGACGACAAGTGCAAAGCGATGAAAGCTGACAGCAGGAGTGAAGAGACGTTAAGAGTGCGTGGGAACAAAATGAAGGAGGTAAAGACCTTCACATAGCTAGAAGTTACCGTGACGAAGGACGGTGGAGGAACAACGGATGTTAGAAGGAGAATGACCAGTGCCAAGTTCAAGCGGCTGTCAAACATCTGGCAAGCCGGCGACATCAGCAGAAAAACTAGTCTCCTTTTTCAAGAGCCTTGAAATGTCAGTATTGCTCTATGGATGCAAGACCTTGAAACTGACAAAGGCAGAGGAAGAAAAACTGGACATATGCCAAAACAGGTGTCTTCGAAGAATCTTCAAGATACGATGGCAGGACCATGTCTCGGACAAGACAGTTCTAGAGATGCCAGGGACGGCGAGGACTAGTGAAGAGGTGAGAGGAGATGAAAATGGATTGGGAATGTACTAAACAATGTGGCGAATGGTGGAAATGGAGCAAAATGGTGCTGTCATAGACCTGTACATAACTTTATTCTAGGGAACTACGGAAACCATAAGTATGCCTCCAAAGCTTGGGTGTTTAATTTTTTGAAATGCATCAGGAATTTTAGCACCTGACGAATGGTGACTCCGTCTTTTCTCCCGTTATTCCATGCAGATACTGTTACCATGGCATGTACACACTATTATTATTTTATGTGTACTTACTATTAGTTTGATTTAGCTGAAACATGCTTTTGTAATACCAACCCTTTTATAAAAGGCGTTAACCACATTTTCGGTGGGTGTTATTTGTAAGCTTGCTAATACAATTTCCAACCTCTCTAGATTTCAGATATGGGTTTGTCGCTTGATATCGCCTTAATATGCAATGGAGCCAACCAGACTTATCTAACGGCCGAATAAATTTCAAAATGAATGGTTTGATTGGTATTAAAAAAACTAAAACTGAAGCATATATTTAGTGTATATATGTATATAATCTGTTACAGAGATGTTGTGATCAAAGAGGAAAATTCTAGTGCTTAAATTCTGACAAAAGAACAGCATAAGGCTTGTTCATACAATGTTTAGCATTTAAAGAACAACAAAGAACACGTCAAACTAGAATCACGGCAAATATGTACATAGGTCTTCAAGGACTTAGATTAATAAAATAACTAGAAACTTCTTCTTCCACTGGCTTGAATCCCATTTAGATGGGGTCGCCGGTGCGGATTCACATTCGCCATTCCCACCTGTCTTGCGTGTCCTCTTCAGTCGCACCAATCTCTTTCAGATCGCCCCGGATGTTGTCACGCCAACGCCCTTTCGGTCTTCCCCGTTTCCTCTTTCCAACCACTAGACAGTCCATCCGTTTGCCAACATAACTGTCTTCCCTTCGGCACAAGTGACCCAACCAACGCAGTCTCGCTAAAATAACTAGAAGCTAATCAAAACAAATACGCCTGAGAGAGTTAAGCAAGGCCTACTTCTCATCAATGAGGGAAACCTTGAAGAAAACTGTTAAGTATATGTTTACTTAATATAAGCGTGACCATAATGGGTGTCGAATACCTTACAGGTATGTACCATAAGAAACCCTCTTGAAGCAATACGATACAATTAGCAAAGATTATAATAAAAAATTAACAAAGATCAAAGGTTACAAAATATTTCAATTAGTAGGAGTTGACTCAAAGACATCCACCCTTCTTTACTTTTCTATTGATTGTAACTAAACACGGTTGTGTTTGTTATGGTGAGGTGCTGCTTTCCTCCGGGTTTTTTCATAAGAATGCTTGAATCATTTTTTCAAAATAAATTCAGATAAATTTACCAATTCTTAATCTCAGTAGAATTCTAATTGCACATTGGGAATACATAAAAATAAAGGCAATTAAAAAATGGGTTTCAGAAATCATAAAAGCACATTTAAAAAATCAGATGAGGCCTGTAAAATTCTTCTCTAACAAAACACAGAACTTGAACAATGTTGAATAATTATCAGTGATACCGACAGCCAAATATAACAATAGCATTTTGTATTACAAGAAACTCCATAGTGAAATACGTTTATCTGTCAAACAAGGTAGGTCTAGTTGATTAAGTAGACCATTTTTTACTTGTGCTTAAGTACTTTCATCGTGCTTAAGTACTTTCACCCAGAGGAAATTGTTTATTTTATTCAAAGCACCTTTCAGTAATGGGTCAGGATTTAGACGAAAATAGTCAGCAAGGAACAATAAAATCTTTAGAGATAGGTTTGCAACAGATTGAAGAGCTTCAATCAGACTTAAAAACGCTTCGAAAAGGTAGAGCTGAGAAGGAAAATCAGTATGCTGAATTGCGCCAAAAACTTAGTATAGCTAACTTAGATATTGAAGAACGAAAGATTATTGTTGGAAAATGGCAAAAAGCTGTTGGTGAACACTTTGATGATAAAGAGTTTAAACAAAGGCTTAATTTTGTAGACGAAGAATTAAATGATGCTAAAGCAAAAAAGCATTATTTGCTTGATGGTTGCATAACTATTTTGGAAGAAAGGCGATCTTTAAATAATGAAATTATATCCAAGATGTCAATCGTATCAAATCTGCTGAAATCATTCTTTTGCCTCGAGGAAAAGGTTAATAGTGAGGACGAATTGAATGCATTTGCCGAATTAATGGCACCTCATTTCAACTTTTTCACGAACGACCAGCAGAAACTACAACTGAACTGAGCAACATTTTCCTTATCTCATTGTTTTTGTTTGCTGCACTTATCGATGGTGGGCACTTTAAAGAGGCAAAAGGGAATTTGGCCATAAAATGTTATCACACACAAGCCAGTGTTTCACAGCATCATAAGTAAATGTGTACAATAGATTATATAAACAATAATAAAACCCAGGAGAGATTGTAAAGAATGTTTTGATACTGAAGAGAATACTTTCTGATAGCGAAAAGAATACTGTTTATAATGATTGTAAGTCTTTTCTCTAATATCCGTTTTTGTGAGTTTAAGGTTTTTAAATCACATTGTTCTTAGGGAAGTGCCCTGATGAAATAACCAAAGCACAAACGGTATGTGTGAGTGATCATTGGCTCACAATGTAGGGAGCTTTAATTTCAAGCTTCTCCACCTTTCTGGAAGTGGTGTGGCGAGATCTTTTATCTAGTTAAGTGCCAGACTCCTAGTTTATACACGCTTTTAAACACTGAAGTGGAAAAAAGATGAAACCAATGTATTATTCAAAAATTACGTAGAAATGACTTAAAGTTATGTAATCCTCCAGAGTGATCTTCTACATTAAAAGCGCTTTCGGCCCAGGGTTTGTCTGACTAATTTTGCTTACGTAAACCCGTCTTCAACCTTTAAGCTTGATTAAAATCTCCGTATTCAAGTACACTTTAAAAAAGAAGCAGCCTAAAAATTAGGATTTGGAAAAAAATTATCCAAGCACGTTTCGTACATACTGTGTTTGCCAATTCGCTTACGAATGTGCAGGGTCATGCCATGAAGGGAAAGTTTGCCAAGTAATGCGTGAAAAACACATTGTTTTTTAAATACGCTAAATGTTTGAATTTCTTTAGCTTTTCAGCGCCGTAACTGTATTATATCAATATGTTCAACAAACTAATTCCAGGTAATACGAATAAGTACTAACCTCGAAGTCAGAATAAACTGGTAGCGACGCTTTTGATATTCAAAAGGATCCTATCGAGTTACTGGTACCCTAGGGAACTTTTCAAATAAATTTCATAAAAATTTTTACTTATAATTTTTATAGGAGTAGTTATTCTAAAAAAATTCACAGCGCTTCAAAGGTAAATTGAGATTGAATAGATTTTTTTATTTCATGTGATGAATTTAGGGTAAAATTCTATTGTACATAACCTTAGTTGAGCTGGTCACCATGGCAATCGCCATCTACGTAAATGGTAACTGACCATGCTTAGTGTAGCTTTTACTTGTTCACGCTAGTAGTCAAACGTTTTTATGACATGCGCTGACTAAACTTCTGGGCAGTCACTGACCTCTGTCGAGATACATACTTGCATTAGAATATATTTCAGTGCAGTCAGCCTTGGTATCTTTGTGGGTCACCAACCGTAGAGAGTTCACACTTCACCTACATGTTACCAGACCACTGTGAATACAATAGAAATAACAGGTATAGAACCATAATTATATCACATAACATGGTTCAGCCACTGGGTGGGAAACGGTAACATCACATTGGTAAAAGGCTGTGTATTGTAAACGTACTAGGGTTCTTGACTTGCTGTTTGTATTGTTACACCACCTTGTATCTTGTGTAGCCTATAATTGTGAAAAGATATACATCCTCTTAAAAATCTGATTCTTGGAAGGAAGAGCTATTAATTTGCCGCAGAAAAGCAATATAGTTACAGGCCAAGCTAGCAAACCTAACAAGTTACTCTGCGTTTATGGAAAGGTAATCTGAATATCTTTGTATATCGTTTAACCATACAACTGTTATAAGCAATTTCTAACGGAAAGTGTCCCTGAAGGTTTTTCAATCTCTATAGCGCTTTTGTTGGGAACTTAAAATTAATGAGCCTTTAAGCTTTGGAGAATCCAAGGCTCTGATTCTGTATCTGACCGAACGTGAAAAAAGGAAAACGATTTTGCTTACTATGGAAAATGTTCTGTTTTCGTTAACATAACCACCATCAACAGCCATCATAAAAAGGATTATTTTGGATATTATTCTCAATGAAACACTTACATTAAGAGCCCTGACTGACAAAGTATACACAAAATCATTATCGAGGCTATAACTGCCGAAAACAATAAAAGAAAACATTTCAAACAATTTCACTGTCACTATCTGTCACTCCATGACTGAGTCACTTTAATATAGTCGAACTTATAACCCTCTGTCGGTCGATATCCACCATGTATTATAAGACTGAACTGCGAAATTTTAAAGGTAAAGCATGTGATAGCTGATTGTAGAGAAGCTTGCTATACGAAATCCAAAAGTCTTACTAATTTTTTTCCAATCAGGTTAAGTTTTTGAGATAAGATGTTGTAAAAGAATTGTTATTAACGCCCTTTAGTGCTATTTATTACCTTTAATTTTGGATTCAGTGCTTCAAAGGCATGCATTTTTTAAAACAAATATCAGAAAATAAAGGTTATACATTACACAAAAGCTAATCATGGATGAAGGGCCTTTTAGTGACTTTTTCCTGTGCTGAGCAGTCACCACGTCTCGTTTAAAACACCAACAGTAGTCCGCAAGAAAGTTCACATCCCATCAGCCTTGGTAGCTTTCTTCCAAGACACAAATGTCCTAGTGGAAACGCTCTCCCTGTTCTTCACTTAAGTCTCCACAGTTATGAGGAAAATAGTCTAATTGGGACTGTAAAAAGTACATTTTGACTGGCATTCGAGCCCCTAATGCTTGAAAGCTCTGCAGGCGTTCTTCGACTTTCTTTTCGTATTTTGCACTTTGATTGTTTGCAAGAAAGTTTGAAATTACTGGCTTAAGAAACAGTCAAGCAGACGGCTCAGCTGCACTTAGCTTATCATCAAACATTGAGTCCTTCACGAGTTCCCGTATCTGAGGCTCATAAAAAATGCCAGCCTAAACCTTATCAAAGCTTATCCGAGGAAACGTCTGAAAGATAAACCCTCTGCTTTCCCTGTCAATTGCCTTTGCAAAGTTCTTTGTAAGTTTGATATGTAAGGATGGAAATAATATCTTATTTGGTTCAACAAGAGGGCGAAACTGAACATTGTGCGAACCAGGTTCAAACCTTTGTCTTGGCGGACATTGGTATCTGATACAATGTGGATCATCAGCCCGACTATCCACAAACAAAGAAAGCATGGATACTTTGCATACACACCCTTTCATTTGCACAGAATGATCAATTGGAATCGAAGAGTATTTTTTTCCATTATGAGGAAAACTGCCATGAGACCTCTGCTGGACGAGTCGATGAAAAGTCTCCATTCGATAGCGACATAGTCCATCCCCATCGATTTCATCAAATGAGCAATATTCTTGCAGTGAACCAAAGGCAAGTCCCACTGGGTTGTGAAGAACTGTCTACATTTTCTTTCACGCTCTCGATTCCAGTGGAATGTTGTTCCAGGTGCCAGCAAATTGCTCTCACAAAGACGAAAACCCAGGAGCTGTGCCGATTCTTTTGAGAGGTTTAGTTCTCCTGTCAGATCATTGGGACCTGATTGTGTTAGAGGCACTGGGTGGTCATTCTCTTCTGGCATGTATTCTTCACCCTCTTTTCTGTCATAAGTGTGATCAGATTCCGATTCAAAGCTAAATTCCAATGCAACATCTGTCTTGGGAAAAGGTAGATCTGGACCAAGAGGAACTGGTTTTATTGCAGACAGAAGATCAGGATACTAAACACATTGCTTGTTCTTGCTATTGATTTCTCGAAGATTAGTCATTACAAAAAAGCAATCTGTCACATGATCTTTACCCACATCATAGGAACAGAGAATGCCATACTTTTCCTTTTGTTATTTCTTCAATCAGATAAGTTCTTAACATATATTTGTAGCTAACATAGGATAAAAATGGCTTTTCCTGGTCTCCAAGCTTAACTTAAAAATAATCATGACATGCCTTCTTCACAAAGTCAGTTATTTTTGGAAGGCAACCAGGAAGAAACCCATTACTGCAAATATAGCAGAACCTGTCAGGATGATTTTTACATTTGCAATCCATTCTCTCTTGATCTGAACTACTAAATGGAAACACTACATCTGTTCCTTGCGACTTCAAGTCACATTGGCTGGAGTTCAGCTTTGCTAAATAATAAATGAACATCCAGTTGTAAACAAAAGAAGTTCCAGTTTCAGTATGCTAAAGGTAAAGACGTATACAGTTTTGGTTTCACATTGAGGCTGTTCTTGTTTCGTTTTCTATATAAAAATAAAGATTGGGACAGCTTCAGTCCTGTTTTCCTTAAACTGAGTACTGTTCAAGGGTCAAAACGTGCAATAATCATATCTTAACTATTTGACCTGACCAAAGAAAATGGGTGGTATTTTTGGATTAAGCCCACCAAACAGTACACAAATCAGTTGAAAATTCTTCTCTCTTTGAAAAAAGCCAGTGTAATGCGACCGTAATGTAATGTAAAAGCCAAGGAAGGCCAGTGTAATGCGACGGGGAAAAAAACTTCGTTTGAATACTGGGTTGGCATCCAGCGCCTTACCCGTGCTGGCACTGGCAGGAGTTAAGGAGTAGGGCTAGCGAAAGGTACACCAGAGTACTTGTGATTGATGTGCCGGCCACGCTTATTTGCTCTTAAACTGCTGGTGAACAGTGACGGTCGATGCTTAGCGTAGTTTCTGTTGCTGTTTGGGGCTGCCAGTGTCAGACCTAGAGGCAGATGAGGTTCGTTAGCCTTGGGTGGTAGCTCTTTTGAGTGAAAGACAACACAGATTTCANGACGGTAATGTAATGTAATATGTAATGGCGACGGGGAAAAAAACTTCGTTTGAATACTGGGTTGGCATCCAGCGCCTTACCCGTGCTGGCACTGGCAGGAGTTAAGAAGTAGGGCTAGCGAAAGGTACACCAGAGTACTTGTGATTGATGTGCCAGCCGGGCTTATTTGCTTTTAAACTGCTGGTGAACAGTGACTGTCGATGCTTAGCGTAGTTTCTGTTGCTGTTTGGGGCTGCCAGTGTCAGACGTAGAGGCAGATGAGGTTCGTTAGCCTTGGGTGGTAGCTCTTCTGAGTGAAAGACAACACAGATTTCAAACCCCCACTGCCTTGCAGTGGTACCCTTTCTTGGGAAAGGCTTCAGAAGTAAACTTTAAGGTAAAATCCGTAGGCAGTTTGGTGCCACTCACAGCACCATTCTGGCAACTCCTGCAACAAAACTGGGTCCCAGTCGTGTCGGTACTACCCTTCCACTGGATCGGCCCAGTGCTGTCGAGAGGGGGGATTTACTGCATGGGCAACAGTCCATCCTCCTACGCGCTACCCAGGCTCTGCACTTTGTAAAGTGATATGGGACACCAGATCACAGTACACTGGAGATGCCACTCTAGCTTCGCTGCTCACGCAGCGCAGGCACAACACGGGAAACAGCAGTTTACCGGTTCTACGTCAAAGCTCATTTGGCGTGGGGATAGACGCCAGGGGCTGATTCCGACGGTGGGAGAAGCCTTCACGCTTCATTGGGCAGTTACCGCTTGCCTCAAGCTGGGCAGCCCCCAGCCAGTAAGGTACTGCTCCGCCACGGTCTGCTCATTTCACTGGGTGTGTTAAGGCAAAAACCGACAAGTAGATCGACAATATATGTACCAAGGAACACACAGAAAAAATTTACAGCCCTTAAACTGGGCACTTGGAATGTCCGTGATTGACCGAGAACTGCAGAAGCTACAACTTGACATTGTAGCTCTCCAGGAGACCAGATTATCAGGATCCGGTTCTGTCAGAGAACAAGGCTTCTCCTTAAGACTCAATCACTTTACCCTCAGAGAGTAGTGAGACCGTCTTGAGACTCCAGCTCTCCACCACATCTAGGCTAGTCTTCTTGATTTGTGCGCATGCATCAACTCTCAACTCGACCACTGAGGCAAAAGACTTGTTCTCTGACGAACTTGCCAGAACCATCAACCTAGTGGAACGCCAAAGGCCCTTGCTTGTCCTTGGCGATTTCAGTGCTAGAGTAGGAGTGGACCATGACTCCTGGCCAATCTGCCTTGGCCAGTTTGGTGTTGGGAACATGAATGAAAATGGGCAACGCCTTCTGGAGCTCTGCAATAATCAAGGGCTTTGTGTCACAAACACCTTCAACACAAAACCACAACACAGAGTTTCGTGGAGACATCCAAGATCAAAGCATTGGCACCAGCTAGCCTTGATCCTGTCGAGACGCACTGATCTCCCCTGCATCCAAGTCACCCGGACATACCAGAGCGCAGATTGTGACACTGACCATTCCCTTGTTTGCTGCAAGGTGAAACTGAAGTCTAAGAAACTCCATCACACAAAAATAGAAGGCAGGCCAAGAATTGATGTTGAAATAACACTGTTCCCGGAAAAATCTGAAGAGTTTACAATCACCATCGGGACGCAACTCTCTTATCCATCCCTCACGAGTGCTTAAGAGAAATGGGATCATTTCAGAGAAACTGGCTACAGCACTGCCATAAAGGCCAATGGCAGGAAGACCAGAAAGACAGGTGACTGGTTCGAGACTTACTCTCATGTGTTGACACCAGCACTCGAGGAGAAAAAGGGGGCACTATTCGCCCAAAAGCTTGCAGCATAGTTGCTCGCAGCAAAGTTCAGAGGACAGCCAGGAAGTGTGAAAACGACTACTGACTAGAGCTCTGCTCGTCAATCCAAGCAGCTGCAGACACTGGGAATGTAAGAGGAATGTACGCGGGGATCAAACAGGCCCTCGGCCAAACCACAAACAGATATTCCCCCTTAAAGTCTAGCTCAGGCCACATCATCCAAGATAGAACAAAACAAATGAACCGGTGGGTAGAACACTACTCTGAGCTCTACAGCAGGGGGATTAGGGTTAGTGATACAGCTTTCAACTCAATCGAACCTCAACCACTGCTTGATGAACTCGATGCAGAACCATCTCTCGAGGAACTCCGCCAAGCCCTGGACTCTCTTGTAATGGAAAAGCCCCAGGGAATGATGGCATACCCGCCCAGGTGCTGAGTTGCTTAAAAGACACATTGCTGCCGGAATTGCATGAAATTCTATGCCTCTGCTGGGCCAAAGGCACAGTGCCACAAGACATGCGTGATGCTAACATTGTCACTCTTTACAAAAATAAAGGTGACAGAAGCGACTGTAACATTTATCACGGAATTTTGCTTCTCAGCATCGTTGGCAAGCTGTTCGCACGAGTCATTCTGAAGAGGTTGCAAGTACTGGCCAAGCGTGTGTACCCGGAATCACAATGTGGCTTCCGAGCAAACAGATCAACCATAGTCATGATCTTTTCACTATGACAACTTCAGAAAAAATGCCGAGAGCATCAACAGCCACTATTCATTGCCTTTATCGATCTAACCAAGGCTTTTGCTCTAGTGAGGAGCGACGGTTTGTTCAAGATTCTTCCGAAGATCTGTTGCTCACCAAAATTACTCTGCATGATTAAGTCCTTCCATGAAGACATGAAAGGCACAGTGATCTTTGATGGCACAACCTCTGAAGCGTTAAGCATCAAAAGTGGAGTCAAACAGGGCTGTGTCTTAGCACCAACCCTCTTCGGCATATTCTTTGCTGTTCTGCTAAAGTATGCCTTTCGAGATGCAGCCAAAGAAGTTTATCTCCGGACAAGATCAGACGAGAAGCTATTCAATCAATCAAGACTCACGGCCAAAATCAAAGTCAAACCTTGCTGTCTTAACCATTTTCTCTTTGCGAACGAAGCTGCCGTTACGACCCACTCAGCTGAAGGGCTCCAAAGGCTTATGAACTGCTTCAGCCAATCATGCCAGAACTTTGGTCTCACTATCAGCTTGAAAAGAACACAAATCCTAGCTCAAAAGGTGGACCTTGCGCCATCCGTCACTATCGTAGAGCACCAACTGGAGGCCGTACACGACTTTGTGTACCTTTGCCCGACTATATCTGATTCTCTCTCCCTTGAATCAGAGCTGAGCAAATGAATTGATAAAGCCTCTACCACAATGTCAAGACTGACCAAACGTGTTTGGACAAACAACAAGCTGAAAGAAAGAGTACAAGAATGACTGTCTATCGAGCCTGTATTGTGAGCGCCCTTTTGTATGACAGTGAATCCTGGACCATGCGCGCTCGACATGAACATAAACTTCAGGCTTTCCACTTGCGTTGCTTGCGACGTATCTTGCACATCAAATGGATGGAGAAGCAAACCAATACATCAAATCTGTCCCGCGCAGGAATTTCCAGCATGTACCATCTCTTGAAACAGCGTCGCTTGCGCTGGTTAGGTCATGTTGTGCGAATGCAAGACGGCAGGATGCCAGAGGACCTGCTGTAGGGGGAGCTCTGGCATGGCTCCCGCCCTGTAGGCAGACTCTTGCTCCACTTCAAAGATGTTTGAAAGCGTAATCTCAGAGATCTCTCCATCGAACTTAAAACGTGGAAGGCCATCGCAGAATCCAGTTCCAAATCATGTATAACCTGTTAGTAACAAAATAAAATCTCGGATTCTGATAGTGTTGTGTATAACTATTTCAAACAAACATTTAGTTGTTACCCTGTGTATATTCGTTTACAAAGTTCTAATATGCATCATGCATGATTTTGGTATCAAGGAGTAATTGTGTATCTTATCATTACAACATAGAATTCTTTTAATTATGAGATTCTACGTAATCCATTTATACATACTTTGCGTAGTCCGACATTTTTATAATATGTAAAAGTTTGAACTAATAATTGCCCATGATCCTCTATTAATCTAAACAAAGAAATTGTATTGATTGAAAGTGACACTGATGTGACTTTTTTTATAGTTCGATCGAATAATTAACAACAGAAAATATCCTGTTTATGTACGAAACCCTGTAGAAACTCCGTAAAACTTCATAATTTGCTCAAACTAGGTACATGAAATGTCAGGAAGATGAAAGAACTAGGAAGGCTGACCCCATCACCCTCTTGTTTTGTTTTTGTTTATTTCAGAAGGAAATAAAATAAAGTTAGTTAATATGGCTAAAAGAACATTTGATTTTAAGAAGAATAGAATAACCCTATTTAGACGTAAGTGATGACCAGTTTTAAGTTTATTTGAATTCCCTTTTTTTATTAAAACTTCTACCTTTGAACGTTAGATTAGATTATATGTCGTGATTAAGTTCAAATACGCTAGATAGCTGCAACNGTTCAACTGGCAGCTAATGCGAAAGCTAAGCGACTCAGGCGGAAATCCCCGACTTCACAACCGACAAAAGATGTACCAGCTTTGACAGAGAGTGTCTTTGCAGAATCGGCCTCCTCAGCCACTCAAAGAGATGTCAGCAAAGTGCAGCCCCATAGTCCTGTAGGACTGAAGGATGCCTGATACTATTCTTATTTAGGTGTCATAATAAAATCAGGAAAATCTCTTCCCATAAAAATTTTTCACATTAAAACCTTTTAATACCGTTAACAAGGCGGTTCATCCACATCCAAACAGATTCGTGCCATCATGTATAACCTGTTAGTAACAAAATAAAATCTCGGATTCTGATAGTGTTGTGTATAACTATTTCAAACAAACATTTAGTTGTTACCCTGTGTATATTCGTTTACAAAGTTCTAATATGCATCATGCATGATTTTGGTATCAAGGAGTAATTGTGTATCTTATCATTACAACATAGAATTCTTTTAATTATGAGATTCTACGTAATCCATTTATACATACTTTGCGTAGTCCGACATTTTTATAATATGTAAAAGTTTGAACTAATAATTGCCCATGATCCTCTATTAATCTAAACAAAGAAATTGTATTGATTGAAAGTGACACTGATGTGACTTTTTTTATAGTTCGATCGAATAATTAACAACAGAAAATATCCTGTTTATGTACGAAACCCTGTAGAAACTCCGTAAAACTTCATAATTTGCTCAAACTAGGTACATGAAATGTCAGGAAGATGAAAGAACTAGGAAGGCTGACCCCATCACCCTCTTGTTTTGTTTTTGTTTATTTCAGAAGGAAATAAAATAAAGTTAGTTAATATGGCTAAAAGAACATTTGATTTTAAGAAGAATAGAATAACCCTATTTAGACGTAAGTGATGACCAGTTTTAAGTTTATTTGAATTCCCTTTTTTTATTAAAACTTCTACCTTTGAACGTTAGATTAGATTATATGTCGTGATTAAGTTCAAATACGCTAGATAGCTGCAACAGTCAGCCAAGCAAACAGGTGAACCTGATGCAGTTACCAAACCGCAAGTGGGACAATCTCAATGCAAGTCATCATTTTAAGATAACAATATTTGTATTCAAACAGTGACAATTTAGCCACTTGTAATTACCTTTTCTATTTCAAGTTGTATTTTTCTCACTGTTATTGTAGTGAATTCTGTAAAGTATGACTATCAATTTGAATTCCACTGAATCAGATTTCCTTCGCAACACCAGGTCTTGACCGAATCTTGAAAACGCATTGGTCATGAACAATTAAGACCACGGTCTTGACTAAAGGATTGGAAAACCCACCTAAAGCCTCACACTGAAAACAATAAAAGCATACAGGAAGAGACAGTATTATTTTTAATGACGAGCAAAAATTGTTCAATATTTAACGGTTTTAATAAGAAATGGAAAGAAAAGTTGATGAATATTGCGACGAAAGATCGCTTGACAGATGCCAGTTTAGAATGCCCATTGGAATCTTCACAATTTACATAAGCAAGGAGCGTTTTGGTTCAAGCCCGTTTAACTATCCTGAGTTAATCATTCTTTGTTTGTTACTTCTCTAAAAAATTTTCACGCTGATTATATTTTAGCTGTTATACTTATTTAACATTCATTTGTTTTGCATTAAATGTGGATGAAAGGCGAGAAGATACAAAAAGATAAGTATAAATCTTTAACATATGAAGTGTGTAAACAATTTGACAACAAAATATACTTTTTTACACTAATCAACCCATGAAAAACAGAAAAAAGAAAAAAGATACAACCAACGAGCCTATACCACAAATATTAGCAAGATCTATGCTTACTAATATTAATAAGCTTAGTCCTACAATTCAAAACATAGGTGGTCAAAGCCATCAGGTGCTAAAATTTATAAGCAATAACGAAAATCCCTCGTACCCAACAAAAGGCTTTCTTGGAAAATCAAGTTAAAAATTCCGAAGAACCATTGACTCTTTCCTAGTATGCATCCAAACAAAGAGCAGATGTTCTAATATAATCTGTGAAAAGCGTAGGAGTATAAATGCAATAAAAGTATGCAAACCATGCCATTACATAACATCGCTAGCCTTCAGCATGGTCAACAAAGCATTCTCACTTCTTCAAACCGTACTGACATGATAGGAATGGATCACCACAGTGTTCGTTTTACCAGATAAAGCTTCCAGCGCTTTTTTCATTCAGGTCATCATTAGGATAGTTGTTTTTTTCAATTTTGTTTTTGTTGTTGATTATGGCTATTTAGGCATTAAAGGTACTGTCTAGCTTCAGGTTAGTCATGTCACCTACTGAAAAATTTGAGTAAGAAGCACCCTTACTTTTACTATGCGTCATAGTAATGTGTCTTCTAAGGTATCTATGTGATTTACTTACTCTTGAACTCAGGACATTTTAAACTTATAGTTAACTCTTCGAAAACGTAGCCAAAAGAAAACGGTAAGTCACCATCAATAAGGATATTTGCATACTAAACAAGCTTACGGTGTTTTATATTCACTGTAATTGTCGAAATCTTTTCGTTTTTTGACTAAACAACAAGAAAAGCAAAAATCCTCAAAAAAGGACTTTAGCAAACCTCAGTCCAAAAAGTTGACTTTCCATAACTTTTTCTAATTCCCAAATATAATCTACACAATATTTTGGTCTCGTTTCTAAAAGTAAAGAAAAGGCTTTACAATTTACCAATGCTCCTTTAGCAAGAAAATAAACACACACACACACACACACACACACACACTAAAACCCCCCAAACAAACTGAGCTCAGTTATATTATCATTTTGTTAAGTCTTGGTTTTGTTCTAAGACATTGTCTTCAATAAGCTTTACCTTTTCATACAAATCATCCCCAGTAGTAAATTGGTCGGTGATCAGTGAATTCAAGCCCCAAGTCAATAATCTTTACTTACTCTCCAGTTTCTCTTAACGACTATGCCTATGATAAGAGAGGTTGGCAGTATAATTTTCTTATTTATAGGCAGTTGTGCAAAAGAATTTCAGGGGCTCTGCGGAAAATTAAAAACCTTGAAATCAGGCCATGTGGCCTTGTAAATCTTGAAAAACAAATATTTTTTATTGAAAATCTTAAGAATCTTGAAATTGGAGTTTATTACATTGGAAGTTTTGCAGTGTTTCAGTTCTGAAGCATACAGTACCAAATTTAAATCTAATTTAGCGACCCGTTGTACCAGATTTATCTTTGCTTATTGACCAATGTTGGTTTGTAGAAAATGTCATTAAATTTTTTCCTTTTTTTTCTCTTTGAAATTTGCTTCCAGCTGATTTGGTTAGGATACAAGGGAAGATAAAAATGTGCACAAGTATTTAAAGGGGAAATTTTTTTCTGTTGGTTGGGGATGTTAATCTCCTCTTATGATTCTCCGGCTTCATTTGTCCAGTTTGTTGATGCTGAATATGACTTGGTAAGTTTCTGGAAAATGTTTCATTATCTGGAGAATATTTAGAAAATTACCTGATAAAAAACACGCAGGTAAATATCTGGAAAATGCCATTCAAATATAAAATTCCAATAAAAGCAGGTCCAAAAAGACAACTCAACCAATTGTTGCAAAAATTCCACTAGTTGGATGAATTGTTCTGTAGTCCTTTTTGCATCAGTTTGTTGCTAATAATGCTGATTATTCAGACTTGTGGAAAGTGATGAAGTTGATATTTACTCCCATTCATGGTCAGAGCTTTACTGAGCCAGGATTCAGTGTCAACAAGTTGAAGTCAGATGTTAACATGGAGGAAGATTCATTAATTACACTGAGAGTTATTTATAAAACAATGAAAAATGCTGATGAAGATGCCGTTAGTTTTCATATTACTAAAGAAATAAGGTAGAGCTTCAAGAAAGCCCATCAGATACAGAAGCTGGCTCAAGAAAGCAAGGAAGGTGATGTGCAGAAGTCAAAGAAAGATCAAAAGAGACAGCTGAAAGAGGAGAAGGTGAAAGAATTGAAGAGGCAAAATCTGTATGCAGGACAGATAACTGAAACATTAAAAAAA
>RDPX01000027.1:4449741-4524955 GCA_003991215.1 Morbakka virulenta
GATGGAGAGAGAGGAGTGAAGGAGTGGGAGGGAGGGTGGGAGGGAGGGGGTGAGGGAGAGAGAGAGAGAGAGAGAGAGAGAGAGAGAGAGAGAGAAGGGGGGAGAGAGCGAGCGAGAAACCCCGAAACCCCGAAACCCCTCTGAATTGAAAGCCTTGAACTTGTTTTGTGGCTTCACACACAACAAAACCTCACCATTCTTGTCTTGTTCTGTCTTGAGGAACGGTCAGCGGTAAATTGGCACCAAAGGTATCACTCATTCTTTCACTCACTGTGGCCACACCAAACATTGCAAGGAAAATGGCATTCAGTGGAAGAGCAACATATCTGCTTCGTTCAGCCGCTAGAAGCGCAATTACTACCGGTGTACGTTTTCGTAGCACACAGTCATCATCCAGTACCCATTCAAAAATATTGCCATGGTTAGCAGGGTCCTTAACTGCTGTCTGTGTGGCCACTGGTGCCACCTATTATTCGAATAATAAGCTTGACACAGGAATCACCTGTGGTATGATCGACACTGTGAAGGCTTCAGCAGCACCGGTAAGTCTTAGTAGGTTTTTATTTCAGAAACACAATGGTTGAAGATGTGTTTTTCACTTAACTGTGATGGGGCGTTAATAGAGGGACAAATTACGAACTTCAATTTGAAAGCCCAGCAAACTTGATATTAAGTGATCCCTTGCCAAGGTTGCCCTTAATGTGCCCCCTCACCAATGCCAATGAAATGGAAGTAATGTGGCGGCAACCACATAACTGGGTGAACTCATCCAGAATCGGAGCAACATTGTTGAAACATGTGCCAAAACGTGCAGGGAATTGCTCTTTGAACTTGTGGTTTATGATTATTGTCTTCACGGTATAACCCCATCTCCCAATCCCACTTACAACGGACAACGAAGCATTGGCCTTAAGATACCTTAAAAGATTCTGGGAGCAAGCGACGTAGGCTTCTATTCCCAGATCTTATTTTTTGCTAGGAACTTGGTCATTCTGTGGAGGGGCTGTAGTCCCACTTGTACTTAGCTGGGTGCTTGCTCCAGAAATGATCTTGTCCGTTTTTAAAACTATTGATGGAGGGGGCGTTTACTACATCCTCGGGGAGACTTCCATTCATTAGTCACTCTCCGGCTGAAACGTTGGTGACGTATATCCAGGCGAGAATGTGATTTAGTGAGCTTAAACCGATGTCCTCTGGTGATGCCATGCCAGCATGAACTTATTCTTTCATCTAATTGATTGTTACAAGAGATGCTTATGTGGTTAGACCAATTTCCATAATCTCGATACTCTCGATTCGTGTCAACCCATATGGCATCTTTGGTGGTCGTCATCAGAGCACTTGTTAGGCTGCTATATTTACTGCAACAGATGTAACAAGGAGAAACGTGAACACGTCACCCACGACTTTAAAATCCCCTTCCAGAGCTATTTTCCGTAATGATTGTTAAAGTTTGTAAGCAGATGGACTCAAAGTTGCAACAGAGTATTTATGGCCATTGCTTAAACTAAAGCACAATGTGATTAGACTGGGATTGAAAATGTAAGACTATTTAAATTTTTTTCCACAAGTTTTTTTCACACCTGGTATTAAAAATAGAAAATGAGTTTACATTTTAAAATAAATTAACAATTTCTTTGATAATAAGCCAGTACCTTGATTTTTTTCATAACATGATGTAATCAGAACATAAATGAAAGAAAAGTATTCTGATTTAGGGGTATTTCAAAGATTTGTTAGTAAACATGTGACCACCCATTTTAGTTTGTCTATTTTTTTTGTACATCAATCAGTAGGTTCCCAGCATCATGGGTAGGCTGGAGTGAAATAACTCCTTGTCGCTGTTCATAGGATTGATGTTGTGTTAGACTGTAAGACAAGTGATACGTAGTCTGGAAATGTTAGAAATCTATTCAAATCCACATATGTGCACCTACTGCTTGTCTAGCAGCTCACTTTTTTTTGCAGTTTCATATTCAGGTCTGGTTTGTGTTGTGTAATGTTTGTGAGCAAAACTAAGCCATTCAAGCAGTTGCCACCATTTAAATTGGACATGTTTTGATATTTACTTACTATGATTGAGAATTTTCTATAGTAGATCCTAGAACCATTTCAAAATGACAGCTCTGCTGTGCCAACATACAGCAGAGAAATATAAACCATATTTTTATTAGAAATAGATCCCAGTTCTTTCATGTAAGCCCTAAATTGCATCTCAACTAATCTTGTTAAGGTAATGTGTACACTTAACAAGATTTTTCATCATTTCTGCAAAATCTAGAACTTGTGTGCACTAAAAGTCTAAAACTAGTTTTTTTCTGCAATATGTTTCTTTTATTGGGCATGTGTACTCTGAATATTTCCCAAAAACATTTGATGAATTCCTTATCACTGAATGGTTTCCATTTTCCTTTTGTAGATTCACACAACCTAAAGCCTAGCTTAGTAAGCGGTTCAGATTTTTCTTGTAACTAATAACCACACCTTGTTGCATTTTAACTTGTTTTTTTTGTTCAATTTTTTCAACAACTTCTTCAAAATGGACAGAGTATTTTGTGGTCTAGTGATGTCGTTTTTTGTATATATTTATGACTGCAACCAGAAGGAGCAGGCAATGCTAATAATACAAATACATTATTATGAGGTTTTCCCCCCAAAGTAATTGAATCCTTTCCCCAATCCTGTGAAAAGATTTCTTTTGCATTCAATGAATGTGGAGCATGGCCAGCTACCCTAATAGTCAACCTGGTTTATTAGAGGAAGAAGAGGAACATTTGAAAATTACATTGTATCTGCCTTTCTTTACAATGCTTTGCTGGTTTGAGAATGTGCTAATGATGACATTGTTGTATTAATTTTTTAAAGTTAGTACTCATATGCCAATGTTATCATCAACTATCTACTAATCCTTAACAGATTTTGGTATTTCTGTTAATTGCTTGAACAACCTTAACCAACCACTCACTTGTACCTAATTTGCACAAAGTCCATCAGACAGTAGCCCTTGCCCTTCTATTTGGAGCTTTCTCCAAGCCCATAAAAGCAAAATATAGGTTCTTTTTACCAAGTTTCTTCTCTTGGATTTGTCAGAATAAAAATAGCACCATTAGCCAATGCCCAGGCATAAAAGCAAACTGTCTCATTGATCTTTATCTGACTTCTGATTTGCTTCTCCATTACTCTCAACCAGTTTCAGGACATGATCTGTTACCTTTAAGCTGCAATAATTACCACTATCTGAAACTTCATCCTAACCCTTGTAGCAGTTTACAATGGTACTAAGATTTCATCTATGGGAATAACACCTATAATCTGATTTGTCAGGTTTGTAATCTTTGCAATACCAGCTTCACCTGCAGCACAAAGCATTTCTGCAGCAGTAACCAAGGGTCATGCACCCTAACCCTTCTTCGCTGTACTCACAGCTCCTCTAACTATATATTTCTCTGATCTGGTAGCTGGTCCAGACACTTGATCTGTGGCCTTAAGGTTCTGTTTATCCCATGAGAACTCTATTTAACAATTTCTCACAATGGCATTTCCAAGCATCCTTGTCTTTTTCTTTAGTTGCCAGAAACCCATCATCTTTTTTTCATGCACTTTCTTCCAACCATATAATGGTTTGCCTTTGCCATCTGCTTATCCATCTTTTAGCTTTTCTCTTACCTACAAGATGCATTTCCTTATTTACTAACCCATTTCCCCTATCATTCCAATTTCTGCTTCTCTTTAACTTATTCTCAACTTCTATATTCATCCGCTATTTGACACTGTCTCAAAGGCCCCTTTGCCCACCCAAAATCTGGTATTACTGTCAAAAGTTTATTCTTTAACATTTCCATCATTCAGTTGTTCTATTGCTTATTTTAATATTTTTTTTCATTTTAAGGGGAAAACACAACTTTTTGGGTAAAGTTGCTACTTTTTTCTTTTCTGGGTTTTTTTGCAGTCAAAAGAAAAAGGACCCAAATTCATTGAAATCTGTTGCTTCTTCTGTTGGTATTTCTGAAAACACAGAAATCTTATTTAAAAAAGCAAGAACCTTCCCAGATTAGAACCAGGAATCTCCTGTTTGCTAGAAAGGCATTTTAATCAACTAAGCCACATCACCTTTGGTTGTCAATGATTGTTTTCTTTCATTCCAATAGCAGGATTTTGGTCTGTAGAACTATTGGACCTTTTAAAAAAAGCAATTGGATGATCCAGACTTTTGGTTTGTCAACACCAAACTTTATTCAGTTTTTTCTTGTGGTACTATGATTTTCTGAAAGTTTAATTCAAATCCGTTCGATAACTATTAGACCAATTTTGCACACATACACAGAAAGGCAGACAAACAAACAAAATAGCCTACATTGCATTGTTTGCGGGTGTCTAACTACCCTAGCTGACTGATTTCCTGTGTCTCCGTCAAGTGCTAAATGCCTCATTTGAAAACTTTAAGCGAAGGTAAACGAAAGTTAGGTTACTTTAGTAGCCAAGTGCTCTGGTTGAAATTGCCATACAAAGTGTTGTTTGAAATTGTTCTCGTTAAAATTAACCTTGTCCAGAGAAGACCGTTTTTTGAAAGAGATTAATTTGAAATTCCAAAGTAACCCCACTTTGCTTCACCAAAGTTGAAAATGAGGAAAATAGCCCTGGAAATTTGAAGCGGCAGTCAGACGGCTGGGGTAGTCAGTAGCGCCCCTCAAGAAATTTTACCTTGAGGTTGTCAAGTTTAAAATGAGGTTGCCTCGATTTCGTTTACCTATTTTAGGTTGTTTAAACGCAGGTTTTCAACGTGTTTTCCTTTCTTCCTCCATTTCTGAGTTAAGTCGTGGCATCGCCTGTTGTTCATTTTTCGCATATAGCCACCAAAGATGGCAGAAAAAATCGAAAGAACCTTTATAATGATCAAACCAGATGCCGTTCAGCGATCTCTAATCGCTGATATCATCAAGCGTTTTGAGCAACGTGGATACAAGCTTGTTGGAATGAAGTTCATGCAGGTAAGTTGATCAATCCTTTCAATTTAAAGATCGATTTTGACCATCCCCTGTAACGATTATAACCCAATTATGAGTAGTTTTGTATGTTTTTTTCTCATTTAATGGTATTGACTTCATCACTGTCTCCGATTTTTGGGAAAAGCCCCTAACCAAGAGACAAGGTCCACGATCATTGTCTTATGGCCAATAGCATCCCGGTGACAAATGGAAATTGGAATTTTTAAAGCCACTTAAAAGAAAGAGAACTTTTTAAAACAGTGGGACAGTGACGGCAAATATAGTGTTAAAGAAATTGGCACATGATCACAAGATGGATGCGATTTTTGATGTTAACATGTAGGCCTGCTCCTAAATGTCTGCCATTGTGTTGCACCTGTTTCAGTGTATATAAACTGGACATTAAACAATGGCCTTACTAGTTGTCACTGTATACTAAAGTCACGAATATTGCTAAATCTTACAATTATGACATTACAGGCCACTGATCACACATCGCCAGTCACCAAGGTAGAAAACGTAGATTGGTGTTTGATTAATAAAATTAGTACATTGTATCTCCAAAAGCTGTACCAATAACCATTATTAGAGTATGCCAAATACTAGTATTAAGGTGGTCGGTAGGGGTTGTTACCCTCCCACTCTTGTGAATTAAGAACAGAGCACGAGTCATGCCCATAGTGGAGACCAAAAATTGGCGAAAATCAATCATGACCTTTACAGCAGTCTGGGTCAGAATTTTTCCCCGCCCTCTGTTGTTAAGTGCCCCATGAATAAGTTAAGTGATCAAATTATGTTAACATCAAATCCAGGCTGTTATTTTCTAAAATTGGCAATGTTAGGGGAATTTTATTCGAGTTTTAATTATTGGTGCGTGTTTTTTATGATGAATTATTTTCCAGTTCAAAAGCAATGACTTCCGATATAGGAGTGGTAGACCGTAGGGAGGTCAATTAATTTTCAGTTGGTGCTGTAATAGTAAGATAATGGCAAAAACTCAATTTTAGATATTTTTTTCTTTTTGAGCTCGATGGGTCTTCTAAAATTAGAATTTAAATTTTAGTTGTTTTCCGAGATCAGAAAGCGCAGGGTCAACTTGTAAATTCAAGCAGTTACCTTTGGAAATTTGCGCAAAATATTGTAACCAAATTTGGTACACTTACAATGCACAGTCTCAAATTTGAAATAATAGACGAGACCTAAATGTAGTTGCTATGGTAATAAGGTTCCAAAGTACAAAATATCACTTGATATATACGAGACAAACTACAAATTTGAAGTATACTTGAAAGCCCATATTGCCTTATACTGTTTTGTCATTTTTAGGTCATTAGAAAAATAAAGGTTTTGTCACCTGCAATACATCATTTCGTATTTTCTATTAACTAAAAAACACCTTTATGAAGATTTTTTGTTTCTATATCAACATTTTGTTAAAATGGCAATGCTTGTGTCCATGAGTTTGAAAAAGATCAGATGGTCTAAAATTTAATTAGAACACTTACTTAAGATGCCAAATTTGATCCCAGAATTTATTTATTTCTCAGTCTATATACAGGATAAAAACTTATGTATTTACACTATATTCAAATACATTTACTTGACTTTGGGTGGATGACTCCAGACTTCATGTGAGCTCTCTGGACCTCACGGTCTTACATAATGATGATTGTTCATGTGTTGTGCTTCAGGGTGTCCAGATAGGTCAACCACAGTCTTCCCAGGCTCAATGCTCCATGAGGTTAACTTCTGGGTGCTCAGCTCGGGATAGCAGTATCAGTGCCCTACCAAGCACAGCCTGTGTTCAGCAATTGTGACAGCCAGCCTAGGTAACCCTCCACAAGTAAGCAACTAGGTAAAAACTGCAAATGTAGTTTGCCCTGTTATTGGACAGGGAAAGAAAAGTTATATTAAGTAAAGTAGTAGATTAAAATTTTGAAAAAATTGTCATTAATTCCTATCTTAAATTTTGAAAAGTGTTCTGAGAGAAGAGATTTAAACTTGGCTAAGCCTTTATCAATATAATCTGCCTTGGTAGGCTATTAAATATCAGCCCCACACAAACAAAAACATCAGAAAACACTTTTATGTATCAATTTTTCATGTAGGATGCCTTTCACTTTTTCATTTTTTGTTTTTATCTTTGCTCTTTGATTGAGCTGTGATAAGTGTTCTTTCTTGCTTTTGATGTATGTTGCTGTATCATCAACTTTTAAGTACTTTCCCCACCCTCTGGTGTAGATGCAGATAGTCATTTGGATGTTTGTAGGCTTGTTCAAGGTTAAAGCTCAGTACAGAATTGGAGTCTAGTTTGTTGACAAGGTACAAATATTCTTTAACAAACTGGTTTTGTTCCATTGTAAACAACATTGAGATCTTTTGCGAGTGACTTACATTTTACAATTTGTTAGGTTTTTAAAGAAGTTCATTTTTATTAAAGTATGTCATCATCATCATCATCATCATCATAATCATCATCATCATAATCATCATCATCATATTCGGTTTAACGTCCGTTTTACATNTGCTTTTGATGTATGTTGCTGTATCATCAACTTTTAAGTACTTTCCCAACCCTCTGGTGTAGATGCAGATAGTCATTTGGATGTTTGTAGGCTTGTTCAAGGTTAAAGCTCAGTACAGAATTGGAGTCTAGTTTGTTGACAAGGTACAAATATTCTTTAACAAACTGGTTTTGTTCCATTGTAAACAACATTGAGATCTTTTGCGAGTGACTTACATTTTACAATTTGTTAGGTTTTTAAAGAAGTTCATTTTTATTAAAGTATGTCATCATCATCATCATCATATTCGGTTTAACGTCCGTTTTACATACTAGCATGTGTTGGACATTTCCACATTCAATATGTGCCCAATTTTATCAGTTGTTGTCAACATAGAATTTTACTGTATCATGTGCATACTCTGTCACATCCATGTTAACATTTTCAACAAGGCTATTAAAGAAGATAATAAATAGGATTGACCCAAAATGGAGCCCCGTGGAACACTACAGTAGATGGGTTCTGACTCAGACAACATATTTTTTCAATCCCTGCAACTTCAAAGGTTATTGAAGGTAAAGAATCTGGTGATATTTCCTGGTTCAAACTACCCCTTAAGCTTTGTATTGGTGCAATAGCAAATGGCTTACCACCAGTGTTTCGAGTACTGATTTTGAGGTGGTTATATTTATTAGCTTTTCTTTTGTACTTGTGTGTGGTTAAAATGGTTTATGCTTTTACATGATTGCAATGTTTTGATTTTATCTCTTTTTCCACAGCAGACTTTGTTTCAAGTGACTTCTGAGTAGTTTATTTTCTCAAAACTTTAGAAAAATAGTCATTTGAAAATGTCATCTAATTGGTAGTTCACCATGCCATAGTGAAAGCTAGAATGCAAAGGCCATTTTATGTCACACATCTGACCTAATTTCAGATCCCAGTCAATTCTTGTGATTTAATATGGGAATTAAAAGTGCCTGGACCATCATAAAGAACTGGAATTAAAAACCCCTTTTTGCTTTGAAGACCATAGCCACTCAATGCCCACAGTACATGAAGTATTTTACTATGCCAATAATTGTGTCAAGAAAAAAATTCTTTATTTTCACAGTGCTTTTGGTGCTACCAAGCTGTCATTAATTATATTAAAAATAAGTAAAAAATACATAATGATCCAGCAATAACCAGAAGTCTTTTTCGTGTGGGGCTAACAAATTACTGGATACCCTGTTATTTGTCACTGTACTGATTAAAGTTGTGCAGAATACCTGCTTTCCCCCTGATAAAACATTGATTCCTGGTTACCAACTTGGCTTTTACAGAGTCAATTTTATTTTGTTATTTTTGTTATTGCCAAGTCATGTAAAGCATAAATAATTTCTTTTTTGTTGTGCTGATAAGTGAGTTTTAATACTTTGCTTTCTTAGGCCAGTGAATCACTACTGAAAGAACATTACAGTGATCTGAGCACAAAAGTGTTCTTTCCAAGTCTGGTCAAATTTATGAGTTCAGGTCCAGTTGTGCCTATGGTAAGTTGTTGGTTCCTTGTAGTTGATCTATCTCTAACTTTACACCTATATTGAAATAAATTTGTTTGGCATTGAAGTCATTCTATCAACTTTTCAGATTTGTATTTGTATTTAAAAGTGACCTACCTCTAAATTGTTGGGGTTTTTTTGTCACATCTAAGTAAGGTAAAAAATATTGCATACAAATTTAAGCACAGTATTTCAGTTGGCTTTAGTTTTACAGGTAATTAGGAAAATTATAAAACACATCCAGAACAGGGGTTTTGGTCACAGTTATTTGGTGTATGGTAATTATTTAAATCTTGTTTTACCTAAAGTTGTAGGAACTTTTTGAAATGACTATATGGGACAATTTTTGGCTGCTGATTTCAAAAATCCATTTGGAATTTGTATACAGAATGAACAGAAAAGGTAAAAAGAGCATTTGGGTTATGTAACAAGAATTCCTGGTATCATAAATTGACTTCATAGTTTTGACACAAGTGGAAATTTGCAATTTTGAGTTTTATACCATGTGAAAGCCTAAACTTTCAGGTGTCCAACAAATAGAACTGGTCAATTGAGTTTGAATGTAAATTCATCCATTTGAAAAAGGGGCTGGTATTCTTAATCATGACTGAAAACATCCATGATTAAGTATGACATACATTTTAGAATTCCTTTCCAATTAAAACTGTTGATTAACAATATCACTAAGATTGTTATTTTAATTGTATTTTTCTTCATTCAGGCAATGTTTATGGTTAGTATAAATAGGTTACATATGGTTGTAAAGTGTTAACAGTGATTTCCCTTGTCATTTTTTTGGATTTAGCAGCTTTTTACCTTTTTTGCAGTCATTTTCAATTATATTTCACAGGGATTTAATCATATAAATTGCATATAAAACAATACATTGATTGGTGGAAATGAATGTTGGATGCCATAGTTTTATCTGTGTTATTGTGTACTAGTCAAGGCTGGGGGTTCTTTTTGACACCAGACAAGTTATGGTAGCAAGTTTAATTTTACAAATAAACTGCTGAGTTCTATTTAACAGAGTTACATTTAACAGACTTGACAGCACCTAAAGAGTGTTGTATTATGCCTGTATTATTCTATTTTTCCAATCTATGTCAGAGACAATTTATTTTCCCCAAAACCAGGGAAGGTTGTTGCTACCTTGGGAAGATTATCTTATGGACAGGAAAATTAAGTTATTTATTATTTTAATAGATGAGCCGTGGCTTAATGCTTAGCGCAGTTGCACAGTAACCAAGGGGCTCTGGGTTCGATTCCCCGAGCCAGCAGGAGAATTTGGAACTTTATAAAAGAAAAATCCATTGGTTGGCGTCAGGTCGGCCAAGAAATTCCTCACTGCCAAAGCCAAGTCCCTCTGAAGGGCACTGTCTGAGCCTCAGTTGCTGGTGGAAAATGACGTTAAAACAAAAAAAATTATTCTAATAGGCTATTAATTAAACAGATGGAGAGAAAGTTTTATTTCACAGTAGTGTTTTGTAAGAGGAGACTTTGTCTGGGGTAGTATAATATAATATGAGATAATTAGAAGTTTGAATGGGGACCTATTCAGTGATGGTAGACAGAGTCTATAGACTTTGCAACAAGTCAACATTTTTCATGTGGTGTTGGTCCCCTTACTTACAGCAAGACAAAAAAGAAAAGGACAGATTATTTGGCAGTGGAAATTAGACCTCAAGACAGTGTAGCAAAATCACTTGCAGTAGGCATAGCTGTAATATATAAAAAGTATACTGTGTTTCATATTATCCAGCAGCTTATATTCTGAAAAGGGATAAGATCAACATAATTTGAAATTTAAAGTATCAGCAAGGTATGAACACCATTTTTGTCAAGATAGGCACTGTTCACTTGTGCCGGACGTTCCAACACAATGAGGTATTTGGAAACATTTAACCACAATTTGTATTTCTAATGTTACAAGTCTGTTTGTGATTAAATATAAATGGTGGGATACATGTATACATTTTAAAATGTAAAACATGTTGGTTAAAGAGTTAAGTTAGTCATTGTTTCTTAGGATTCTTTTCATTCATGTATAATTTGCTTTGCATTCCAGGTGTGGGAAGGAAAAGAGGTGGTTAAACAAGGCCGTCAAATGTTGGGTGAAACAGACCCAGTAAGTATTTATGTTTTTATTTATCATCATTGTAGTTTCTATTTGTAGTTATATAATCAAGCATGCAAAATTATTGACTTCAACTTTATTTGGTGGCATGTATTTTGCAATAATAATGATATTTTTTTTGGTACTTGTTTTAACTTGGCCATAGGTTAATAGTTCATGAAAAAATGCATTTCTTGGCACTGGATCCAAACAGGCCTTTGACAAATGCTTCAAAATTCTCATTCCTCTTTATATTCCAACTTCAAATGCTAGCTTTATTTTGGATCCAAACAATTGCAGAAAAAAACCGCCTTCTAAAGGCAAACACATTTTTTGGTGGAAAATCAGTCTTAACTTTGAAGGAAAATTCCAGTTGAAACTGCCCAATCTTTTAAGAGAAAGAGTTGTTTTGGGAATATTGTTTTGTACTCATGGTTGGGCTTAATTGGTCACCTTTATGATTTTGTTTACTTTTTTGATGACATTTCCATTTTCTAGCTAAGGTTTGAAGTTATTGAGCAATGTATCACATCACATTTTTTCAATAATACTAATGACAAAATCTTCCATCACAACTTGACATATATATATATATATATTGTATATATTGGTAGTATTTTATTTTGTGATTAGGGTTTAAATTTTTTTGCATATGCATTACCATTTTTTATGGGTAGCTTGGAAGATCAAGCTATCTCGTATCAGTGGTGAGCAAAAGCCCTTTTTGCAATAGAAAGTGCTGCCAAAAATAATTAGTAATCCAGAAGCTTTCACGTAAATGAAAGAACAGTATATATGTTGTGCTAATACTAGCTGCATATACTTTAGAATGTGGTGGTTCTGGATTTAGATTGTGGTCATATCTGCTGGAGACCTGGAGACTTCATTGACAACACTGATATACACAAATATACAACACTGAATAGACTACCAATAATCTCCTAAAGGATCTTAGCACCTTTATCAAAAGCAAAGCAAAAGTCTTCGTCTTTGATGCTAAGAATTGTGCTCTTTTCGTCATAAAAATTCAAAATTTGAAAAGCAAAATTGAAAATTACATTTAATTTGTGTTATTACTGGCATTGTTCAACCCATCATCAATGATACTAAGTTACATTACACTTAAGTCAACCAAGTCTGATACAAAACAATTTCCACAATTAGTTTCGCAAAATACCAGAAGATACATGCTTATAGGGCGTTGTAAGTTATTAAAACCCATCTACGCATGGTATTTGCGTGCGGGTTTCTGACAGGGGTTTTTGTGTTATTGGGTATTCTTGTCTAAGGGTTTTTAATTTGATATTGATGGAAAGTCGATATTGTTTCTCAATCTTTAGTTAAAGTCCCAACCAGGATCAATTAGAGGGGATTACAGCATCGACATTGGAAGGTAAGTTGTGAAATATCAGTCAGAATGTTTAGGGTTTGTTGTTTTTGGGTGAAGTAGTTAAGTAGGTATTTTAATAATTGGTTTCCATTGTAATTAATGTTATCCTTGTGAGACTTTTACGCTGTTGGAATGTGCGTAATGTTTCCCAAAATCCATTAAGCCTACTAATTTTTATGGCAGTCCTCATGTTTTTTCAGAACTTTGGTGAAAATTTTTGCAGCGGAAGAAGCTTGATTTCAAAAAACGCATTTTGTTTACAGAGAATTTCGGTGCTGACGTGTCATGTAATTGCCGTCTTAATTTGGAAGGAAACCCTACTTTATGCACTCCAACAATTATAGACATTGCCTTGGAAAGTAAATGATACTAAGATAAAAGACAGAAGGTACAATGCAAAATTGATTGAAAGCCAAACAAATTCTTGATAACACCAGAAACAAACAAACCAAAGTAGGGAATTCTTTATGTAATGGACGACGGCCATTACATAAAGAAGGAAGGAAAAACCACACAGAGCTAAAAGTTGTCATTGTAATTTGCAAGATGGCCAATTGCCTTGATATGAACCTTGATACTGTTCTTCGGTACTTTACATAACTTTTTAGGTGTAGGTGTTTAATTCAAGTTGACTTGTGTACCTGCTCATACAGGATTGTACTGTTGACCCTATCCAGTACCTTCCCTACTCTTATGGGGTTGGTATGTGAATGATTTTTTCCAGTATGTCGGGGATTTTTCCGCTATGGCATGTTTATTCAACCTTTTTTTAGTTTGTTTCTTGAGGTTTCACATATAGTATCCGATCCAGTAGCCTTGTCAAATTTTTTAAAAGCCTTTTCAGTATCGTCAAATTGATTTCTGTTTTCCGTTTCCCGTTTCCCATTCTCAACATTTTTTATCAGCCCTCTGTCACGTCCTTCCTGTCTTGCATTCCTTCACCAACTATAATGTACCATATTTTTGGCAATACGGCTTGTGCCCGTTCACTGGTCACATCACCAAAGATAACTATTCAGTCTTTAATACTCAGTTTGCAAATGGTTTTGCGTAAGATTCCAATCTGTGACATGCGCTTTTGTGTCCTTCGGCCTTTTAAGGGTATGTGTTCACCACACCAGTATTATAAATCGCTTCAAAGTCTACAGCCGCCTGACTACCTTTATTGCACGAGTCCCTGCGCAAACATCAAATAGTATCTTCTCATTGTCTATTGCTCTGCCACTCCGGTGACTAACTCCTTTGCAGCTCCTATGTGTTTGGTATTCCTTAGAGCTCATCAAATTCCTCGTAGAGCTTGGCCATCTTTTCACATATTACAGTTATGGGACAGTTCAGTTTTACCAGTGTGACAACCAATGTCTATATTCAGACCATTTTTGCCGTATTGTCGATACCCTCATTTCGTTTCATAAACAATGAAACACATCATTTCTTCTTTCATTTTTGCCGAAGTTTTTTACTCTCGGCCTCTCGTACTTCTCCCATACGATGTTACAACCTTTGTGATTTTTCTGCGCTAATCACTGTTCCTTTTTCTTCTCAGAGTTTTCCTCTTTAGCCGTACTCGCTTTTGGTACATTAGTCATTTCCCAACATCTTGCGAGTGTATGCCTTTGTACTCACGTGCTTACGAATCCATAACTTCTTTAAACTGTGCCACACGATGCCCAGAATAGAAACTCCGACTGTCAATTAAACACCTTGAACAGTGTGGTTTGTTTAATCCAGTTTTATCGAAACATGTTTGTCAAAATGTTTTTTGTTATAATAGCTTTCACTTGTTACTTACTGTCCAGGATATTTATACTGATTTTGTTTTTGTCATCTTGTTTTTTATACCGCAGTTAGATTTTTCAGCCAAGGTTTTTAATTTTTAATTTTTTGAAGAAGCACCTTTTCGCTGCAATCGTTGATTTTGTTTTTGAAGAAGCACATTAATTGCACCGTTGCAATGCCCAAGCGTTCATGATGTCACCTATTCAACTTGTTTTTGATGCTCGCCGCGATTTGGTTGTACATATTGTGAAAATAAAACTGATGCCATTGGCCTAATGGTCAGTGTAGTTGCACCGTACCAAGAGGTTCAAGGTTCGATTCCCTTGACTGGCGGAAAGAATCTGTAACTTTACAAAGGTTTTTCCTTTCTGACGAATTCCTTGGCCGTAAGGGCATCCGGCCAAGGAATTCCTCACTGCCAAAACGAAAGTTCCTGTGAAGGGCACCGTCGGAGCCCCACTTACCGGGGATAAATGACGTTTAAACCAAAAAAGAGTTTAGATAAGGTTTTTAAGTTTAGGTGAGGATTGTTTTTTTATGAGTTTTGATTTTGTGTAATATTTTTTCCCCTAGGAATATCGTGCATGGTAGTGACAGTGTCGAAACAGCGCGTAAGGAGATTGCATTGTGGTTTAAAGATGAAGAACTTGTGGCATGGAAAAAAGATAGCCATGACTGGGTTTATGAATAAAAGGACTTGACCATGTTTTGATATAGAATGGAATTAGAAACGGTGCCACCAGTTATTGTTAACTTGACAAAAACAAACCAAAACAACTCTTCAAAAACAATCAGGCTTGAAAAATATGACTTTCTTTTTGTTTCTCCATTTTAACTTTGTTTTATCATAAGCAAATGCCCCCGATATTCTTTACCAGGTATTGAAGCCTGGAAAATATCAAAGACCCAGACACAATTTCTGGCAAAGGTGATGAAAACCCCTAGCTATGTAGTGATAGCAAATTTAGTCATGGCACGGAGAAACAAATGATGTATCAGATAGTACATCTGCAGAAACTCTTCCAGGTAGTGATAAAGGAAGCACAGGATTATTAAATGATAGAAAGGGCAGCATGAATAAAAGATAATACAGACCTCCGGAAGTAATGCGTTTGAGTTTCTGAATGTAGAGAATAAGAGAGGTCTTTTAAAGCTTCTTGACCATGTTGGGAGCATAGGTCCAGACGTTAGTGAAGTCAAGGTAAACAAAGGCACAGGCAGAATCATTAAGAGAGTTTGTAGGACAGGGAAAGTTCACTCGGGGAGATAATTTTGTCGGAAAAATTAAGAGAAGAGTTAAGAGTATCGCAATTCTAATCCCGTGAGGCCCTAGTTATCCGAGAATTAGGTCCTGAAGTTGCAGTTTCGTTGCTTTCTTTTTTGTCTTTTGATGTGGTACTGGTTATTTTGTGATTGTGATTCCTATAAATCATCTTTCTCTGCAAATTGGACCGATATTGCAGGCTTGTTTTAATCTTGACACATGCGATGTGAAGATTGGTGAAGTTTTAGATGCATTTTTAATGTCCATTATCCTATCAAGAAAGATTTCATCCTTGATGAGACTATCTAGGTCATGACACCTCAAGAAAGGGTTCAAGCTCACATCCTTTACAGTTAGAAAGCACTATTCCTTCCTCTGGGGGAGTATCATCGTCAACCCCGAAAACTTTTCTTCGTACACCTTTTGGAGGTGTTACAGTGACCATAAAATCTTTCAGTGATTTAGGTGGTGGCTCACTTTGCAGCTTCTGCGGAAAATCATTCATTTCTGTGTATGCCAATGAGTAGAGCTTCTCGCTAACCTTGTGTTCATCTGTGTAACTGCAGGCACATGTGAGATGGTCAAGGCCATAATGTGTGCCGGTTGACTTGTTGTGCCGGCTCACTTGTTGTTGATTGTGGATAAGAGGAAGCTTGTCACGGTCTCTGTTCCGGTTGCCCAGCGGTTAATTACCTGTTGATTGGCGATTAGCTCTTGTCATTGATACCAAGACAAGCACTGATGGTTCGTTGACATCAGTTAGCCTTAAAACTCCCTGCCAAGCAATAATTGACAGGCCAATTCATAAAGTCAAGGTTTTAGTTGTACCCTAAGAAGAGGGTAATTAGTCGAATCGCTGATGACTGGAGTTAGTTACTAGTTGGTGTAGTTAGTTGCTAACAGGCAGTAGACAGTTGCGATCTTTTAGTCGTAAGTTAATTTGCCTATACGTAGTCAAATTAAAGGGGGAGTGTAACTGAAGGCACATGTGAGATGGTCAAGGCCAACAAGTGAGCCGGCACAAGTCAACCGGTACACATTATGGCCTTGACCATCTCACATGTGCCTTCAGTTACACTCCCCCTTTAATTTGACTACGTATAGGCAAATTAACGTACGACTAAAAGATCGCAACTGTCATCCCATTCCCAAGAGCCACAGCAGTGGTATTGATTTTGCTGACGTACCCATGCTCATTTCATTAACCTCTTGACAAGAATTTTTTGGTCAATTTGAGGTCAATGATTTAGTCCATGAACTCAGTCTTACCTGCTACACATCTCTCTTCCTAACATCAGATATGTGACATGATTTAACGCAGGAACCGTTGTGTAACTTGGGTGCCCTTTCGTATGAACCTACAGAATGACGACATTTTTCATCGACAGCTCTGAATAATGCCTCAGATATGTACCCCTTAATTGCAAGCGATGCGGTTCCATTCCAGTAGCACTCAGTATCTCCAAAAGAGAGTTATGAAACTGTTCAAACGTATTGGCTATGGTTCCCACAAACGTGTATGCGTGTGTGTGTGTATATATATATATATATATATATATATATATATATATATATATATATATATATATATATATATATATACACTCAATCTGCACACAGTTCTGTTTCGCCCTTTGTGGGCTCATCNGTATGCGTGTGTGTGTGTATATATATATATATATATATATATATATATATATATATATATATATATACACTCAATCTGCAGACTACTGTTTCGCCCTTTGTGGGCTCATCAGTGCAGCACAGAGCTTCTGAGACATAACTCTTTGGCCATATTGCCGGAGTATATACAGCTTAAAGAGTTATTGTGGGATCCTGTCAGAGTGTTCAAACCACGCATGCGTAGTGAGCATTGCATAACGCTAACAACAGGTTCCCAAATCTCAGATAGAGTGCTCAACCAAACTTTCGTAAGGGAGCGTAATACTCAATCTGCAGACAGTACTGTTTCGCCCTTTGTATATATATATATATATATATATATATATATATGCATATAAAATGGTGAATTTGCTTTAGCAACCAAGTGGTTAAACAAATTCTCATGTTTCCCTTTTCTGTAGGGTATTATTATACTTCGTATAAAACTATGATTGCAAAAAAAGTTTTTTGAAACCGAAGGGGGATGTGTTTGATGACTGACGGGTCAGAACAACACTAAACGATGAAAAGTTCCTTGACTCGATGTGTCTGCTGGAGAGGAAATTTTGGAATTTTTTCCTATTAGTTATCCATGGCTTTTAAACGGAAGTGACGCGGCTACAAAGAACAAGTTAACGCCACACTGCAATCATTCAAAAAAGTAGGTCAAAGATGGGCATCAATAGTTCTCTTTCTCTTCAGGCACTGAAAAATCTCGTGAATACCAAGGTGACGTGAACGATGAACAAGACAAAAGGTTTCACCAGGACATAAAGGTGATGGAGGAACTATACCAATAAGAGTCAATATCAATAAGAGGTCAGATTAATGCTGGAATATTGAGCTATATTCAAACAGGAAAATTTATTCTTTCACAAAAGTAACGTTTCTCTGCAAGTGTATTTCGAACACAACTTGCATTCCTTTGTAATATAATAAATTATTTTACTTTCTTAAAAAAATAGAAGTTCCATTTTTTTTGTGAATACGAGGATGACGTTCAAATAGCATGCATTTTCATGTTGATTTCTGATGTGGCAGTAGCACATATAATCAACCGCAACAGTATAATTCACGCTAATTTCTGTCATTTTCTCCAACTTGGGTCTCGCACCTGCAGCAAAAACTGGACGTGATGGGGGAAATATTGACGTCACATATTGATTGTGCAGCAAAAGGTGGTACCGAACACCTATCCAACTTAAAACAGGAGGGTCTAAAACATAAGTAGGCCTGTAAAACAATTCCTGCCACTAAATAGTTTATAATATGTGGCATAGTACTGAAAGCTACATGAAAATGTTCTGTTATATACCAGCCGGGTATTCAACTTTCAAAACGATGCTCTGATGTCTTTCTTCAAAATACATAAAAATCATGTGTGTATCGCATCGCTTACGTCCTAAGATGCAGCATTATCAGTCGTGCAATTGAGGACTAAGCAACATGTTCTATCTTCAGACAAATTTCACAGTGTAACTCATTATTCGTACGTCTATCAATATATTACATCAAGATAAAATACAGGTAACACCAATAAAGCAGAAATGAATTCCAGTAGACACCAAAAATTGGGGTGAATTTGCTTTTCACAATTATGTTAAAAATATGCAACTAAAAATTGACTTATTGATACAAGATTAATAAGCCAGGTTAAGTTATGACGTCGATAGAAGGCAGAATAGTAGCTTTATTTGCTAAGCAGCTCTGTTTACAGCAACTCGAATATGCTGGCAACTTGGAACATTGGATATATACCCAACCTGGCATATAGGGTGGTGTGAATTAAAACCACGTTATTACCTCTATCCAATATCGCATATTCGATAAAATTAGATGATACAGAGGAACAAAGATGATGCAATATACTTTAGGAGCCTCGCCATAATCAACTTTACACCCTCTTTGGTACCTTACAAACACTATTAACAGTTAATCCACATCACTTTTATTACAAAAACACGTGATTTTTGTAATAAATGTGAAGCGACTTTTATCTTGCTGGCATACAATTAATTTGAGTAATTTTTACCGCGCGTGACTGCCACCGAAACCATCACCCATCACGCACCAATGTAAAGGTCAAGATGCTCTTCACGTTGCTCAAAAAAATCAGGTACTTCAAAAGATGAAAACAAACAGATAATTCAATAGGGTGGAGCTTTCAAGATGTCTGAGAATATTTCCTCCTACCCCGCATTGCTGCATAAAATTCTCTAGCACTACGAAATTTTTACTAAACCTATGGGACAATCCAGCTCTGGTACCAGCGATGTCGACTAACCTATACTCATACTCAAATGTGACATCACCATAATCAATGTTTTATGCTGTCTATGCCTTCGAAAGTTTGTGACCTTTCAAGTTCATAACAGTTTTGCAGTCTATTATTTAAAAATGTATCTTTGGAATGGTTAATAATTTGGTACTATTCTTAAATGTCCTTGCGTTTCCCCCTAAATTTATTTACAAGTTAATGTGCAGTGTTTGATAAACTAGGGGAGTATTCACTGCATTTTACATGTGCCAGTAAATTCAGATTCAGAGGTTCAGGGCGATCAATATTCAGTATGTCAATTTAGTTTCCATTAGCCAAATTTATTATTTTTATCAGTTATTATTTGTCTTCTAGTTTTGGTGTATTCGTATGCAAAAAATCATTTAAAATCAGTTAACACATTACACAAAATAAAACAGGAAATATTTACCCTTGTTTAATGGTTACAACGAGAAAACTATAAACATTCTTGAAAGGATACACTGCCAGCTTATCGCATAACTACATTCAGCCTGTTATTCTAAGCATATGTCTTACAAATTTAACAGCCAAAAAATCTAATGCACAGGGAAGGCTTGTGTCAGATCGTGGCCTTCGTTATCCAACGGACGGACACCATTTGGCATCTCTTTTTGTGATACCCAAAGAAACGGCAAAAGTTTCTGGCAGCCGTATTTTTGAACAGCATGCTGTGGTTCGATTGCTGAATATCATGTTTCTGGAGGAATATTTAATCGATTTCTTTTGTGTATTGCAATTTTTTATAATTCAATATGTCATTTAAGTGAATATCCATGGACTTGGCGTCAAATACACGTAGAAAAAGTTGCGTACCTCCTTGCAGGGGCAACTATGATGAGACAAAGTAAGTCTGTGCTTTTGTTTCCAAGAGACCAGACAAAGAAGAATCTTTGGCGTTACAAAATACCCCGTACCAATTTAACCTTTGTTAGAGTTATTAAGACCAACGGTTGAGGAATTCTGATCCAACGACAGGAGTGGTGGAAGAGCTACCACCTCCGGAGTCAACGGTGGTAACAGCAGATGAATAATCGAGAGGAGAAATGGTGATTTACTTTAGCCTACCCTGCAGAAGGAACTAAGTCATGGATACAACTCTAAAGAAGAACAGTATCAACAGCATTAACGGGACCACTCATAGACAACTGATGTCAAAGGAGGGTGTTGCCCTCAGTAACGACGTGCTGAAGTTACAGGGTCGTCGCAATCGTCATCCAGTTACCACATAGTTACATATCAAACAACTACAACTAAAAATGTAAGGTCAAAATTGTCGAAAATCGGAACTCAAAAATGTCCGCAAACTGTAACAACCTGGAACACTCGACAACTGCATCATTGAAATGAAAAGAATAGGCAATGAATGCTTAGGTATATGTGAATTAGATGGAGAAAAGCAGGGAATTTCGGAAAAAATAACAAATGAATCCTATTCTGTAAGGAACACTATCATCGATATGGTGCAGGTTTGATTCTCGCTAAAAACTTTGGAAATTGAAATCTATTCTTACTGGCCTAAGAATGAACGAATGCTTCTAGTCATACTGAGATCTAATCCATTTAACATCAATATCACCGTTGCATTTGCACCTACGTCGGAATCAAAGAAAGAGATTGGCAAATTTTATGACTCGCTCAATGAGATGTTGTCAACATATAAATCAACAGATCAAAATTTTCATGGGCGATTTTAATGCCAAAGTAGCGTAAGGGAAGAAATGGCAGAGAAGCGGGTCTGTTTGATCATGATGTAAGAAATTATCGTGGTGATAAATTGTGGATTGGTGCAAAGAAAAAGACCTTATTGTCACAAATACGTTCTTTAATACCCATCCCAGAAGACGATACCCAAGTATCAATCCGTGTGACAAAGTACGCAGTCAAATAGACTACATTGCAATGAGTTCACGGTTTCGAAATGCAGTTAAGAATTGGAGAGCCTATCCAAGGGCAGGCATTGATTCTGATCTCAATCCAGTCGTAGCTAGTTTCAAAATTTCTTTAAGGAAAATAAAACAGCCAAGCATTAAACCAGTTTGATTTCGTCTTTAAAGACAGTGAAGCGATAAAGAAGAGATTTAAGAAAGGTGTACTCAATAATCTTCCAAGTTCAAATGATGTAGAAGAACAGTATAAGGGACTCGTGGAAAGTATTCAGAAAGCTGCTACAGACAAAATTCCAACTGTTAAAAAGAAGAAATCATCAAGTCACTGGTTTAAACCAGAGCTCACGGAATTACGCCACAAACGAATGATATCAACAACATACAACACAGCCTAATCCGACGTGAATTTCAGAAAAAGTGCACGAAAAGCAAAAAAGCCTGATTAGCAGAGAAATGTAAAGAAATTAAAAAAAACAACAGGCACAAAACCGGAGATGTCTAAAAAATAAACGAAATTTCAGGTAACATGAAATCTGGCTTCCAAGTGTATCAAGGCTGCTGACGGACATGTTCCATATCAGCTGAAAGATAGTATTTGGGCGTTGTTTAGAGTATATTAAAGTTTTATTTATAAATGACCATTAGCCAGACGAGATCTTCCTGGAAAACTCAGATATTGCCCCTCCAATACTAATGTCTTAAGTAGAGTGGGCTGTACACAAAATGAAAACAGGTAAAGCCGCAAGACCAGATGAAGTTTACACACAAATGTTACAAGCTAGGAAGGTAGTAGATGTAGAGGTTGTCTAAAAGCTTGTTTCAAACATCTACTACACTGTAAGATTTTTAAAAAATATGCTAAAATCATTCTTCATTGCTCTGTCCAAGATTCCTATTAGTTTAGTCTGTAAAAGCCATCGTACCGTAATTTTGATGTCTCATCTTCAGAAGATCTTGTTAAGGATCATCGTACGTGTGAGAAGAAAGCTAGAAATTGCATCAATTAAATATAAAGGAACAGCCAATGCAATATTTACCCCAAGGATGATTGGAGAAAAAACAATTCGACACCAACAGGGCGTGTATATGGTGTTCCTAGACTACAGAGGGCTCTTCATTAAGTCCGTCACTCTGAGCTATTAAAAATACTTTGTGGCATACAAATCGATGACGAGGAAAAGGAAGTCTACAGGGCAGTATACTTGGACCGATTTGCAACAGTCCGCTTACCATATAGTTTGACAAACTGGTTTAGGATCAGAAGAGGTGTCAGACAAGGGTGTATAATGTAATCTGACTTTTTACTGTATAAATTTAGAATGGACTTTGCATTTTGCATATTACCGTCCAAAACGTTGTCGAGTCACTGGTATAACGAAGGTCGCGGTCAGTACCAGCGTTTAAGAAATAAGTAGTTGTTATGATACACATACGTTTCACTAAACAATTTAGAAATACCATGTGGGTTCTCAACCAACAGGGTTTATCCCAATTTGTCCAGTGGGTTGGAAAACCATTAAGTCATTTGAACTACTGATTAAGGTAACGAAACAAATATTTACATTCAATAAAACTTTGTCCACCACCACTTAATCTGATACACTTAAACTAAAACCTTTCCAGTTATTTTCTTCCCCACTCTCTTCCTCTGACGAGCTCTGTATCTTACGCCGTTTTGGTCTTCTTTCCTCTGTATTTTCTTCAACGTCTGACGAACCCGCTTCTACTACTCCAGCAAGGCTAGAAAAGGCATTGTCTTCCTCTGGGTCTCGTACTTGTCTTGTTTTGTGGCGACTTACACCTGACCTTGTTGTCCTTTTTCCAGTACCTTTAAGAATACATAGAAAAGAACTTATATTTTAGCTAAAAATACATCAAGTGCGGTAAAAAAGCTTTTAGCAGGCAACTTTATCACTACATAAATATAACTTCCATCGTGAGCCTGACGATAGAAAAAGTACATCCTGAAACGAGGTTTACCAAAACGCTTAAGACCCATGACATAATAAAGCTTCTATTCCAATGGCTTCCACTCTGCTCATAAAGTCAAGAATTTTCAATATATAACTGTTAGTTCAAACTTGAAATAAACACTCTTTCTGATGCAATACTTTTAGGACCATGCAAGGCATTAAACCATTAAGCGTTTCAAATTGTGAAAAGAGAGAAAAGAAAGTTTAGCCAAAAAATGAGTTAAACGAAACTTTAAAATTTAGTCATATGATAAAGAAAAGTATATAGAAGGCAAACAGTTCTACACACTAGGCATCTGAAGACAAAACTACATTCACAAAAAGAATCATGTCAACGAGGGAAAACTTTTACTTAAGTAAGAAGACGTTAAAGAACAGTCACAGGAGATGTAACAACCTGGCCTGGTCCCAGCAAGGTAAGGCTTCCCATAATATTACACGGAGAAAAGAATTTGTAAATGAGACAAACCTTAAATACATTTAAGAATAGCAACAGCATTATGACATACCAAGTTACAAGCACGTCTCTTAACGTGATCATGCACATGAAGATGAGAAGCAGCAGCATCTGTCCACATGTGACAGCAGTATTTCATGCAGGTATGGGTGGTAGATTTAAAGAGATAAAACATGGCCTCAGGCGTAAGGTACTCTCTAGAAAGATACAAACGAGCAACCTGTTTAGAAGCAGACTTGCAAATAGGTTGAATATAAGAGCCCTATCAAAGATCTAAAGAAAATTCAAACCAAGTAGCATTATTAAAGACGACTCCGCAGGAGGGAAAGCAATCTTACCAGGGGAAACAACAGAATAGGAGTCTATAAAAACTGGTGAAAGATAAGGAATCCAGCTTTTTATTGAACGACATCAGTTGGGTTCCTAGAGCATTGAAAGAAGCCAGTAAATTTCTACCCCATTTTCTGACAGCCTGATGCTCAAACTGTCCCGCAAGTTTTGCTTGTTCCTGGTGACTTGCTTTGTTGCCGCCAATGCCACACTACAGGGTAGTATAATCGGCATAGATAAACTGAATACAACATAACGTGTGTCACATCTAATATCTGCTTTGAAATAACAGGCTCGCCTTATGTATAATGGATGTGTCCGGTATCCGTCTAAGCTTATAATATCTTTCCGTGTAGTAGAACAGTGTGTACAAAGGTAGTTGCTGAAGTGTTCTCAGGATGTATATTTGGCTTCTTTAACCATCTTTGGTTCCTGTAACACCTAAAGAGATTGCTTAATAATGATTCATCCAAACAAAGGTTTGGCAGTTGTGAGTCTAATTGTATACAGAAATAAAAATAAGTGTATGGGGGTATCGGAAATAAGATTTTAAATATCTTACTCCTAAAAAAATATTTGGAAAGAAAAATTAATACACAATAAAATAATTTGCCTGCTGTTAAAACCATGAGCAAGTGATACACATCTGATTTCCTTTGAACACTAATATCTTCAAAGTCCGGCCTATTAATCTGAGTGATTATTGTTTAAACTTCTTGTTCTTGAATTAATTTTGCAATATTATCGACATGATTTGACAAGGTTTTGTTTTGTTTATAATTTTCGTCATGCACAAACAGCATTTTCAGATTATTTACATTACAGTTTATTCACTTTTGGAAAAAAGCCAATTTTTATACAGTACTTAATTTCCCGGGGAAAGAGGAAACCAGGGGGCTGCACCCTATGTGGAGCGCAGTTATTATTAAACTGACAAAGTTCAGGAAAAGAAAGACAAGAACTATGCTACTGACCATTGTTCACACTTTTCCAATAATTTTATTGATGACTACTATAATAGTTCATGTACAGAAAAACAAAAATGAATGGTATTTTCCCATACGGAGCTTATTTTCACAAGATTAGCTTTCATTAAACTAGGTTGTTTGGTAACCAAGGTACAGAAATAGGCTTTAATTATTTATCCTACTAAGTTGGAAAAGTATATTAGAAAATAGCGATACTATTATTACTCAAGATAAAAATAGCGTTAAACACAAAAAGTTAACGTTAAGCACCAGAACGTTACGACTCACTTGCAATGATGTTCCCTACATCAAGTTCTGCTATCTCCTTTTCTTCCTCTCTTTTTAAACGAACCATTTTACATTTTTCCAAAGTAGGCCTACCTTCATGTAGAATTCAAGAAGGTGGAAAACATTTAAAACCTAAACGTATGAAACTATACAAAAATTGTATCGTCATTGATTACCACTGCTTCTGCTTCTACTGCTGTTACTGCTACTACTATTACTACTATTACTACTACAATTACTACTACTACTACTGCTGCTAATACTACTACTATTACTACTATTACTACTACTACTACTACTACTACTACTACTACTACTACTACTACTACTACTACTACTATTACTACTCTTACTACTACTACTACTACTACTACTACTACTACTACTACCACTACTGCTATCAATACTACTATCGCTACTAGTACCAGTAAAACTACTGCTTCTACGTGCTACCAGATAGTTTAACATTTAGAATCTTCGAAATAGTACTGTTAAATATCGGCTTACATATTTTTTATGAAATATATAACTTAAATATTACCTTTACGTAATGAATCAAAAGCACNACTACTGCTACTAGTACTATGACTACTTCTACTACTAATAATAATAACGAAGAAGAAAGTGAAAAGGTTTATTTAATAAGCTCAACAAAATATTTCACATGAACGTGCTTGTAATAAATAAATATAACACGTAATACACTATCTTACTATATAACATATGTGTGTTAAATAGATTATTAATGGGCTAACAAATAATTTAGTAAAATTTCATACTACACAAAAGAGATGAAAAAAGTAAGAAAAATGGTACGAAATCGCAACAAAGTACACGATTTTCAAGTTTGTCTGACCATTAACAATAAATTAAAGTAACATGACTAAGAACAACAGTAGGCTCTAAGGACACTAACTAAAAATATACACATTAGCTTAATATATAACATTTAGAAAATTATTGTAATACTTAAGAAGATTAAAGACAACAGATACACCCCAAATATCACGTGGATAATATTTCATCATAGCTCAAATCCCACTCATACACCAATTTTTTTGAGTGACTACGTTGGGTGCTCAAGAAATTTGTGACCTTTCAGAGAAAATATTCATTCTTATGTGACCTCTTTTACTTTAATGACAAAAAAATTACCAAAAAAATTTATAACTATCATCTTTTTAACACAATGTTAAGAAATAAATCTTTGAGTAGCTACAGATATTCCCATGTCATCATTAATCTTTAACTAAATAATTTTGAGTAGCATTACCCTTGGCAATAGGGTTTATGTCAGGTCCTTAAAAGTTGCTCCTTTATTGTGTTTATTGTAATTTTACAGGACTGACCAGTAAACTAGATTCAGTGAACACCTTTTGTTAAAATTCTTCATCATACCGCTCTGTACATCTGGCCATGTACTAAAGATTTAGCGAGAGAAAGACCATCGAACTAGAAAACTTTGAATTTACAACCTGTTTGATTCTTGATGAGGGCAAACATTCATCTTAATAATCAGTAATCTTGATTTTAAATGACTTCTTCTGATTTATATCTGGTGCTTGCGAACTTCTAATCTTGGTCAAACTTTTGACACAAATACAAGTTTTAAAACCTGATGTTTCAGACTGTCAACCACAGATGTTTGCAGATGACTTCTATGTATCCCATAACAACAATCGGTTGCGAAAAGAGAAATATTATTTAATTCGTTTTTGCATTAATCCATTGCTCCAATCGATTGCTGATGATATTAAAACACAAACCCTTTTATAATACCGATCAAGATATTTTGCTTTTCCAACTACTGTTAATTGTGTAAACTTTCAATTTCGTCTGGTCGTCTGTTGCTGGTAAGCAAATACCAAAATATGCCTTTTATTAGCTGTAGAATCTAATACGACGTGATTATTGCCATTATTTTGACAATCGTGAGTGTCATTAAGCTACTACGTCGACGTTTCATCAATAGCAATGATATGCCTAGCAAAAATATTTTCCCCTCCAAGCTCCTTATTAAACGTCCTGAGATCTTTTTTTTCAATACGAGTCTTTTGTTCACCAATTTTTAAATTATATATATAACTTCGCTCTACGAATCTTTGTATCGAGCACTGTCTTTGGTATTATTCAATAAAGGTATTAAGCAATTTTTTGATTAAATAGCTCTGCCGATCTTGTTTAAGCTAAATACAGAGCTCAAGATTAAGTCCAGGTACCTGGTTTCAACTTGTTACCACATGATACTTGCTCTCGCTGACGCTGTTTGCACTACAGTACAAAATATCAAGGTTGCTAAGACTGCTGATGTCGTAGGCAACGTGTCAAAAAGATACAAGGCTTGTCATGAATTTGGTTAAACTCTTTTTTTTTAGCTTGATGCAAGCTCCTATAGCGGACAAAGTGTTAACCCTAGCTGAGTGACGCTGGACACAAATATTGTCTCAACAGTATGTTGTTCTGTTGTATTTATGCGTGGGACATCGAAGTTTGGGTTAGATATAGTGGCGTCCTGTCATATTTAAAGAGTAGCCACTAAACAATCGCCAACTAGCAAGACAGTTTGTTCATTTGAAATGAAAGATACTTACGTTGTCTATTGTATAACAGCAGCTATTGGTTTATCATAAATACACCACACAAGAAAAGCTGCGATGAACAAGGAAAGAAAAACAGGGATTTCATAACAGTGTCATTATTATCTTGGCGAAAACCCTGCATCAAGCGGTTCTTTACCATAGGCGACCTTGTCTGATCCCACAGAAAGGGAATTGGTACACAAGAGGGCTTAAATAAACGACTCTCTGTGGTATGCGATATGCAACCGTATATTCCCCGGCTCAAATCATATAATGCCCTGTTTTAAACAACCAATCAACTCTAAAAACATTTCAGAATTGTTCAGACACAATATGTCCATTGAACAATCAACTTTCCGTGCTTGTTTACAAGTACGTGACGAAAACGGCGTCTTCAGGGGGCAAAATATTGTCTTCCATATTGGGTGGTAGACACTACCAACTGAAAAAGAGTTGCTGTTCTCAATTCTTCCACAAATGGGGTGACGTTGGCAAAGAACAGATGGTATGAGAGTGAAATTTAAGCCAACATTGTTTGCGATAATTTGTAATAAAAAAAGAGATGGAGCTTACTTCAGTCACCAAAATTCCAAGTTGTTTATATATTCACCCTACACACACGAAGAATTCTTCAAAGTGAAGTTAAGAAAAATATCCGAAAAACAAAAGCGTAGCGTGTTAACTAATACTGAAGAGAAAAACCAAGCCATCAAGAAATTCGATCATGGAATACCAGCATATAAAGTAGCCAGTGAAAAAAATGTGGGCAAGACTCAGATTCAATGCCTACGTAAAAAAACCCCGTAACTGTTGACAGACTATGAAATCAATGTTCTGGGAAATTATAAACGACGATGTTAGACACAAGGCAACGAAATTATCAACGAGCTAACTTTGAAATGGGTAAGAAATGCTGTTTCGAGAAGGATTAATGTAACCGGACCTTTGCTTCAGTGAAATGCGTTGTCTTTTGCCAAGTCTCGGCAGCACCGATTTTATAGCATCAAAATGCTGGCTGGAGAATTTTAAGCAACAGAAAAATTTGGTGTGTGGGTCAGTGAGTGGTAAAGATGTTAACATTAAATATGTTAAGGACTGGAAACTGAAAGTGGCAGGACTTTGAGAAATATGAAGAAAAAGACGTCCTAAATATGGATGAAACTGGCTTGTTCTATGAAGACATATCGTCAGCAATTTCATTTATAGGTGACCATTGTGCTGGTGCAAAAAGATCAAGAGAGAATTACCGTACTTTTGTGTGCTACTGTAACGGGAGAAAAACTTAAACCTTTGGTGACGGACAAAAATAGAGAACCACGATGCTTTAAAAGCAAAAGGGAGAATTTGCAAATGCACTACTTTTACAACAAGAAGGCACGGATCAACAGCAATATTTATGAAAACTACCTCACAAATTGATTGGGAAAATGAAAAGTGAGAGCCAGTATATCCTTTTGTTTGTGGACAATGCCCTGACACATCCCCAGCAACATTAAAGTAACATCAAGGTGAAGTTTCTTCCACCCAACACAACTTCACACACACAATCAATGGACTAAGGGTTATTCGAGCTACACAGTTGAAATTTCGGCAGCGCCAAATGAATGCTATGGTGAACGAGATTGAAAAAAAGTTCACTGTGTCTGGGCCTGACCTCCTAAAGCAACTAAACACCTTGAATGCGATTTTCTGCCTCTGCAATCCATGTAAAGGAGTTGAAGAGAAAATCATTCAGAAGTGTTTTGGAATGCATTCAGCGCAATGTCCTCAGATGACGGCAAGTGTACCGAAAGGAGTGATATTTCCAATGTCAGTGAAGATCAGTATAATAACGTTTCCCTTGCTGCAAGAACACTTTCATCCGAAATGTTCGGGTGCTCATTGAAAGGTTTAGTTAGGATCGAAAAGCAAGTGCAGTCATACCCGACAGATTTAATTGATGGGGAAAAATCAGCATACGACTTTCTGCACACTTTGAACAATGATGGATGTGACAGTGAATTCGACGATGATACAGGTAGCCCGACTTCTTCTTCTGTTCAACCACCAAAACTTTCCCAGGAAATGTAAGGTCAATTGAAATGTTTTGTTCTGAATGGTGGACATTCATCTTTGTTACAGCTACTTTCACAGCTTGAAAATAAATTTTATGCATTTCATGCAAAAAAGAAGAAACAAAGACTGCCAACTTTTTCAATAGGCGAACACGATTTGTGTTGTTTCCTTAGCATGCAGTACAAGTCGTGTTATAATGGTGAGCAATGTCTTGAACATCGGCAGCCGAAAGGATTGTGTCGCTTTCTTGACATTTTGTGCAGATAATAATGGTAATGATTCTTGAGAATATTCCATACACATAATTATACTACATTATGTACTGCATTATGCAAATATTTATTCCTCATGGACTTGAGCCGATTTAAGTGAATTTCATAATCAAGATGATGGTGTAATCGACATTGATGCATTTTGTGCAAACGTATAACTTATTTTAAGCCGAAGCGAAAACAGCAAATTACAACTTCAAATTTGCGTTCTATCAGAAACACACTTCTTTGAATAAAATGCAATTATTTTTTGCATTGTAATCTCAGCTTATAAACCAAATGTTTCATTAATTTTTTTTAGTATTGATTTCCTCAGCTGACATAGTGTACATGTACTAATCACTCTCCCCTTAATGTTTTTGCATGAACCATGCATGAAAGTCACAGTGACAGTTATTGAGGGTCAGTCTTAACAGACTCACTGTCATATGTGACCCTTCTTTTAAAAGCCGGACAATCGTATTTGGTTCTTTTTTATTATCGTGTAGGTCTGGAAGCATCCTCCATGATGGTGGGCTTCCCTCCAGATGTCTGGCTAGCTGCACGCATGGAATATCTCACACTAGATTTCAGGTGGCTCCATTCATGGGGTCACTTAAACCAAGGCCCCAGCCAGAGGTGTCATCCTTCACAACATCGTGCCATGTCTTTCTTGGTCGCCCAGGTCGCCGACGTCCATCCACAGATAAGTCTACTGCCTCCTTGATTGCGCCACTAGATCGCTGGACATGGTCCTACCAGCATAGGCGCCTTTCCCTCAAACTGTGCATTATGTCGGCTTATCCTAGCTTGGACAGCAATTGGCTTGAAGGGTTTGTCTGCACCTGGCTATGTCTGATACTATAGATTCGCCTAATAATTGCTTTATCATGTCGCTGCATGCGAAATAAATCACTCTTGGTCATGGAGGATGTTTCAAGTATTGTATACTTTTCCGCGTGTCCTCAGTGTCAGATGTCTTGATGACAGGATTGGGAGAAGCTCCTTGAACTTGTTCCAAGCAGACTTTATACGAATGACTGAGGCAAGTGAACAGCCACCAGCTGCAGAGAGTATATCACCCGATGTAGCAGAAAGAAGACACCACCTCAAGTACAACAGAGCCAACAAAAACTGATTGCTGGGTTCTAACCATCCACAGGTCGTGTCTCGCATCTACATCTTTTGCATAAGAAGTTGGGGTCCACATTCATCTTCTTGAGTCCACTGCACCTTTTGTACACCAAGTATTTGCACCCACAGCACAAAATGCTGTTCTTACCAACACCAGAAAAGCACAACACACAGAGATATTTGCCCGACCTCTTCAATATGTCCAAACCAGGGCCCCAAATCATGATCTTGGTCTTGTCAACATTTACAATGAGTCCTTTCCTTTCCATTTCATTTTTCCATATAAGTAGACGTCTGGTACACTCCTCTAGAGTCTCTGCTACAATAATGAGGTCATCAGGATACAGGTCCTCCTATGGAACACCCAAACAGAACTCTTTTGATAGTGCGTCTAATACCACTATGAACAGAAGGGGACTCAGCACCGAGCCCTGCTGCACCCAACTTTCACTTCAAATTCAGAGCTGTAAGCATTTCCAACGCAGACCTGGCTCCTTGTATTGTTGTACATCCCCTGTACTAGCTAGACAATACATTCTTCAATGCCAAGCTTGCACATTGCCCACCATGTGACCTTGCACAGAATACAGCCAAAGGCTTTTTCAAGGTCCACGAAAGCCATATAGATGTTTTTGCCAGCTGGCATATACTTTTCTTGCAATTGCCTAATAACAAAAATGGCATCCGTAGTAATCCTTCCAGGATCAAAACCGAACTGGCATTGATCTATATGGACATGACCCCTGATGACTTTATCAATTAACCTTTCCAGCATTTTCATCACATGCTCAGTCAGCTTCAGTCCTCTGTAGTTACCACAGTCTAAAGCCTCTCCCTTTCCCTTGTATAGGCAAACAATGAAGCTTTCCTCCTAGTGCCTTGGAATGTTCCTGCCGGCAATAATAGAAGGAACCAAGTCACGGATCATCTCTGTTGCAGGGTCACTGGCAGCCTTGATCATCTCCAGGGCAACACCAGATGGACCTGCTGCTTTGCTGTCTTTCATTCTTGAGATGGCAACCTTGATCATGTCAGTGGTGACACTGATTGGAGAGCCATGATGTTGAGGGACAGAAGGAAGGTGTGATGGATCCCACTCAAATTCAATAATTAGGAGCTGACTGAAATGCTCCACCCAGGCTTTTCATTTCATTTCATCATTCAGTGACAACTCTCCAACATCATTTCTAATTGGTTTGTCACCAACAACATCAGTGTTTTCACACCGCAACTGCTTGACAAGGTGGTAGACATGTTTGTTAGTTGAGTTTGACTCAATCTCCTTGAAATCAGCTTTGACAGCCTCAAGGCGTACATGATGGATTGCCCTTCTAGCAACACAAAGGGTCATATATGACAGTCTCAACTGTATATATTGTGTTCAGCTAAAAATGTGGACATATGACAAACAGATATAAACAGTAATGGCCCATAGAGACATTCAGTGGGCACCAAAGTCAAGCCTTTGGTATTAGCAACTGAAAGGAAAATTGGGAGTGCTTGGTAATTAAAAAGAGCGGTTCGAAAAGGATTGAGGCTTTTGAGCAATGTTGTTTCCATAGATTGTTGAGAATAAGTTGGGCAGAACGAAAAACAAATGCATGGATTCTTATCAAAATAAAACCGAAAACTCGCCTCTTAACAATGATTAATAAAAGAAAACTGACCTTTTTCAGTCATATATACAGACATGATAGTATTGATAGAGACCTCTTGTTAGGGTCTGTGTTTGGTAACCATGGAAGAGGTCAGCCTAAAACATGCTATAGTGACAATATTATTGACTTAGGTGGTGGTAAATCAATAATTGAATTGTAAAGGATGACCTAAGATAGATTAGCATGGCAAAATTTCGTGGTGGGCCACGCCAGGTCTAATAATGGCCTAACTGTTCCTAGATGATGGAACATTGGACTTATTAAGTGCAAATCCTATTAGGACTGGCATCATTTTGCTGATGCAGACCTTCATTACATTATTGTCAATTACTGATGCTAATTGAAGGGAATGCATACACATCACTCTAATATACTGACCTTTGTATGTCAAAATTACTGAATATTATGTTTACCTTCAACTCCTGCATCAACAAGTATATCACTTAGCTTCCTTTCCTTTGCTTTCATACTCTTACAGTTTTCAAACAATTTTTTATAATTGGTAATGTGTATACCACAGGCACGTAGATATTTTTTCATTGATGTAACTTTGCTACTTTCTGTTCCATCAGAGCTACTTTTTTTCTTTCTCTGCAAAAATAAATGAGAATTAAGAAACTAAAATTGCTTGTTGAAGAACTAACAATGTCACAAATATGAACCAAGTTATATTTTGTAATATCTCTATTCAACAAACACATGTAAGTGTTGCAAGAGTAAAACAAAGTAATCAGACAAAGGTTAAACCTTAATGCAAGGTATATTTGTCTTTGACTGAATAGGAGTTTGGTTTTACAATGAAATTCTTCACTTTGTGTACAAAATCCAATTACCTAAAAATTACCAATGACATAATCATTTAGCTTAACAGTATGCTACCTTGACGATTTCAGTAACCCATGTCTCCAGGCATTCATTATTATGTGATTGATGTAAAAATGTAAAAAAGACTGAGCATTTTAAGTATACCAAGTATTAGCCTATCATTACCAGCCTCCTTGTGTGACAAGGGTTTTAATGTTGGGAGAAAGATATAACAATGCCTCTGATGTTGCAACAGAATATTCTCCTGTTGCAACCATCAAGAAAATTAAGATTTAAGTGCAATCAGCACAATTTATTCCCTTATCATACTACATTACAGATCCCAAGATCAAGAGTGGTGCAATCTCGTACATTGGTTTGGCAAACTTATGTAGCATTCTGGAATAAGCAAGTTGTTTCTTATCTACATTATGAAATTTCTATTTGGGTATGATAAAGCATGTTGTAGCATTAAAAGATTGATTAAAGAAAAAATATGAAAACAATTAACTTCATAGAGCTGTAAGTTGTCCTTTATTGTTGTGTCCAATTTTGGCTAAAATTATTGTTGTGATAATCACCTTTGTATTGGTGTGTTCCTGTATCATTATGGTCTTGTTTTGTTTCTTGTTCCAGATCCTTTGCCCAATTCTGGACTTCTTGAACTTTATTGAACTTTACAAAAGATTCAACAAGCTTATTTCATTCTTCTTTATATCAATTAAGTTCAACAATGAGTAGCCATGGCTTAATGGTTAGAGCAACTGCATAGTAACCAAGAGTTCAGGGTTCGATTTCCCAAGCTGTCGAGGAGAATTTGGAACTTTACAAAGAAAAAAAAAAGTCATTGGTTGGCGTCAGGAAGGGCATCCGGCCAAGAAATTCCTCACTGCCAAATCAAAAGTCCCTCTGAAGGGCACCGTCTGAGCCACAATTGCTGGGGGAAAATGACATGAAAACTAAAAAAATAAAATTTTTTTTCGTCCAACACATGCTAGCATGTAAAACGGATGCTAAACTGAATATGATGATGATGATGATGATGATGATGAATGGATCAATTTCTAAAACTTATGAGATATGATGTCACTTCAAATACACCTGAGTCACCTGACTGCTGGTGTTACACTACACCTTTGCCAGTTTCTTGTCATCAATTTAAAACATAATCTATTTCCTGACAAACTGAAAATGCTCATGCAATTTGTTGCCCCGAGAAATTTGTAAATATACAAAGAAAGTATGCTTTATGAAGAGGCTATCAACATATTTTGGGGCTTTTATATCCAGTCAAAGAATGAAGTATTTGCTACACACAAAAGCAAAAATACAAAAAAAACAAAAACAGGCCAGGCAATTGATATGTTCTTGCAAAAACTGAAATCAATCATTTTGCTAAATTATTTGGAAGAAACCCAATTAAAGCCATAAAATGAGAAAATTTGTATTGCTATTGTAAACACTATCCCTGACATCAAAGATACACCTACCTACTCAATCATCCTGTCTGCACTCAAACCAGGGGATAGTCAACATTCACATTGGTCAGTCAAACAAAAACTCATCAACTTAGTAATTCCCTTTAAAATTGACACTGGTGCCCAATATCATATTTGTCCAAGGGCCAACTATTCTCTAATATAACCAAAATGAAAACTACCCCAACAAACATTAAACTATCTGCATTTAATGATACTGATATAGCAGTAGAATGTAAGTGTACTGTCCAGGTAAAGCACAAAGGTGTGTGTAACGTTCCAGTAATGTTATTGTAGTCAAGACAATAGCAACTCTTATTTTAGACCTTAACTCCATTTAAACACTGAAATCTTATTCAATGTGTTAATATTCTAAATACCTCTTCCAACTCTGTTTATTGCCAATTCTCAGGTTGCTTTGGTGACCTTGGATGTTTACCAAGGAAATACCACACTGTTCTTAAGTATGATGAATTACCAGTTATTACAACACCTCAAAAATAACCTTACAGCCAAAACTAAAAGAGAAGGTCATCAAAATGGCTCAACAAGGCATTATCTCCTCAATTCAAGAATCTGCTGACTGGGTTATTTCATTAATCATTGTCACAAAACCTAAAGAAAAATTGTGGATATGTCTTAACCCTTATCCTTTAAATGAAACAATTAAGACAGATAATTATTAACTACCAACTACTGAGGATATAAAGGCAAAGATGCCAGGTGCTCAAATATTCTCCAAATTAGATACTAGCCAGGTTTATTGGCATATTTGTGTTAATGAAGAAAGTTCCCATCTTCCAACTTCTGCAACACCCTTTGGTCAATAACAATTTAAATGACTCTCATATTAATTACATTTAGCACAAGAAATATATTAAGCAGAAGTCTCAAATATAATTGCTGGTATTGATGGTACAGCTAACTCATAAATTGATATCATTATTTGGCCAAACTGTGAAGAAGAACATGACCATCATTTAAACATTGCACTCCCTCAAATCTGTGAAGCGATACTAAAGCTTAATAACTCAAAGTGCATATTTAAGAAATCCAAAGTCATCTTGCTTGGACATTTAATCTTCTTTGATTGCTTTTAAGTAGACCCATTTAAAGTTTCAGCAATTAAAGATATGCTACTGCTGACAGATAAACAAGAACTCCAATGTTTTCCAGGTATGGTGACCTACTTAGACAAATTTGAGCTACGTCTCTCTAAAATTATAACACTTTTTCACCTTCTACTCAAAAAGGAGATAAAACTGGTCNATTTAAATGACTCTCATATTAATTACATTTAGCACAAGAAATATATTAAGCAGAAGTCTCAAATATAATTGCTGGTATTGATGGTACAGCTAACTCATAAATTGATATCATTATTTGGCCAAACTGTGAAGAAGAACATGACCATCATTTAAACATTGCACTCCCTCAAATCTGTGAAGCGATACTAAAGCTTAATAACTCAAAGTGCATATTTAAGAAATCCAAAGTCATCTTGCTTGGACATTTAATCTTCTTTGATTGCTTTAAAGTAGACCCATTTAAAGTTTCAGCAATTAAAGATATGCTACTGCTGACAGATAAACAAGAACTCCAATGTTTTCCAGGTATGGTGACCTACTTAGACAAATTTGAGCTAAGTCTCTCTAAAATTATAACACTTTTTCACCTTCTACTCAAAAAGGAGATAAAACTGGTCCTTCATCAAACATATAACTGATGCTATCAATAGTCTCAAAAAACTACACATTACAGCTCCAGTTCCCCAGCCCTACAATTCATTTCTTACCCACTGCATCTGTTTTGACTCTAGTTCACATGGATGAGGTGCTGTCATTGAAATTGTTATTCAAGACAAGCAGCAACCAGTTGCTTATGCATCTCATCCTCTAAATTTAATTGAATGCAATTATGCTCAAATCAAAGAGAACCCCTATCCATTGCATTTGGGTATGAAAGATTCCCATTTATGTTTATGGTTGCACAGTTATAGTGTTCAATGACCACCTTACTTAAAGGGTATTTTCTCTACATCAGTTGCTCAAGTGCCAAACAGGATACAAGACATTTAAAGTACCACTATCATCTGGAGTTTAAAAGAAATGTTTAGTCACTGGGGCATACTTCCTCAATTTCTTTCTGATAATAGACCACAAATCTCCAGTCATCAGTTTACAACATTTGTAAGAAATTAGGATTTTTCTCACAATATGTTTAGACCCAAATATCCACAACCAAATGGTTTTGGTTGAAGGGGCAATTAAGGTCACAAAAAGAACTATCAGAAAAGCACTAGAAACAGAATGTGATGTTGACTTAGCTTTACTTTGCCAACAAACAACCTCTGGTACTGACAAGACATCACCAGCACTATGGTTGTTTGGACACAATATTCAAACAACATCCTGTTCTACCCCAAGATTTTCTTCACAGGTCAACAAAGAAAAAAGACAGAGAAAAATGACAAGAGAAAAAGACCAGAGAAAAGCACAGAAAAACCAAGATAAATTTACACTTTCCCCTAAAATTAATAAAGCACTTTAATATTAGCAATTGACTATCAAAAACACTGTTCAACAAAGTACAAGCACACAGCCAAGAGCAAACATATGTTCCACAGTTCCTGAGTGTGAAATTCAAATGCCTGAAAAACACAAAGAACATGTAGTTCAAATTATGCTATATTTTAGGACTATTGTTATTTATTTCCCTACAAAATGAGATCTTATGATTAAATTACTCTAAATTAATTGAAAAGAGTTTTAGTATAATAAGACAAAGTTTATTTTGGGTTAACACCCTCGAACTCATGCTAGGAGCAGATGTGCCATAAAATAAACATTTCCTTTCTTGTAAGTTTTCACCTCTCCATAATTAGATTAGGGCTATCTCATGAACCTCTTAGCACCAAACACAGCACTTGGTTTGAAAAATGGGTAGAACTGGTATTTGAAGTTGTGCCATTCTCTCAAGAAGCACTTTGTTGGACCTTGTTATATAATAAGTGGTCTGATAATGGATGAGTAGGGATACTCATCCATTATTCCACGTGAATATCTTCATTTTCAACTTAGATTTGTTCACTTGTTATAAATACAATATTTCCACTCCCCATGGAAGTCAGAACTCCTCTTGAGGATATTTCACTGTGAAAGCTATTGAGGAAATGAATGCATTACCTTCTTGGTAAATATTTCTGATTTAGTGATTGGTCAGAAAACTGTCTTTTATGGTAGACAGTGCTAATAAATCTAAATTAAGAATCACAGATTCCTGGAATAGAGGATAGAACTTGCCGCTTATAATTATGGTCCTGCTTACAAACCTGGTGAATAAAATCATACAGCTGATACAGTGTCCCATCCCTACCAAACACCACCACCATCACCNCACTTGTTATAAATACAATATTTCCACTCCCCATGGAAGTCAGAACTCCTCTTGAGGATATTTCACTGTGAAAGCTATTGAGGAAATGAATGCATTACCTTCTTGGTAAATATTTCTGATTTAGTGACTGGTCAGAAAACTGTCTTTTATGGTAGACAGTGCTAATAAATCTAAATTAAGAATCACAGATTCCTGGAATAGAGGATAGAACTTGCCGCTTATAATTATGGTCCTGCTTACAAACCTGGTGAATAAAATCATACAGCTGATACAGTGTCCCATGCCTTCTAAAAACCACCACCATCACTACTACTACTACTACTACTACTACTACTACTACTACCACCACTACTACTACCACCACCACAACTACTTCTACCACCAGCACCACTACCACTACCACCATCACCACCACTACTATTACTATTAATAACAGTATAAATCAATTGAATAACCTCCATTGTTTCATTTGCCAACCAGGGGTCACCCAAATGTTTTATTTCATAAAATTGGGGAGCCTGCCTTTCTCTATTGACAGGTGAAGCAAATGACATCAACATGTAGGCCATGCACAGAGCTGAAACCTTTGTTTTCTAAAGAACAGGGCTCAGGTCCTAAAAATGGAACTCAACCTTTTGAAAGATAGTGTATATTTCAAAGACCCCCTACAATCAACCTCTTCTAAGTAATATCTACTCACAGTGACTGATGACTTTTCACTTACCTTTCACATTTCCTTGTGCAGACCTCAATTCCTCCACTATAATTAAGTGATTTACACAGCTATTTCCCCTCTATGAGATGCCAGGTCATGCCCACTCTGAAAGCTGGGGCACTTTCATGTTTTCATAGTTTAGAACTTTCCTTCACAGTAAAGGAATAGCGACACACAGTGCCATAGTATTCAAACCCAGGGGTAATTGCCAAATAGAGACCTTAAACTTCATGCTTTTGGAATCCATAACACTTGCTATGAAATTAAACTATACAACAACCAGTCAGTGGGGCCTACCAGATGCCCTTTATTTGCTCGGGTCTCTTCTTTGTACACTTACAAATCAAATGCCACACGAGTGACTGTTTGGATACAAACAACAGCAAAACCAGGTGCTTCTTTTTCCAGCTTGCTATCAGCTTCAGGGCTAGTGCTGATTAAAAAGAATATGAGAGCTTCCAAGTATGACCCTGTGGTGGATGAAATGAACTTTCTTGACTGAAACCCTGTGTATGACTATGTTAGACTCACAGATGAGAGAGAGACTACTGTGCCCCTTTCCCAATTAGGATCAATTTAGGGGTGAATATTGTGAGATTCACCTTTGCATTGTTCTGTTTAAGTATTAGTATTCTACTCTGTTTCCTGTTGCAGGTACCTTAAGACTATTTTGAACTTCAATAAACCTTGTGAAGTTCACAAAGCTTCTTTCATTTTTCTTTATATCAACTTTCATATTTTGGCTTTTCAATACACTATTATAATAATGTAACCCATCTCAGAACCACGACGTTAGCAAGTATAATAAAAAATCAAAATCTTTCCATAGTTCTTCCAAGCGTACTGTCATTGCGTTTTTGAATTACAAACAGATATTCCTCAGTCTTGAATAATACGGGTGATGGCAGAACTGGTGGGCTTGGAAAATTATCTAACTTGTAATAAGTGTGAAGTTGGAGTAAGAGTGGGTGGTGGTGGTATGGATGGATGTCTTAACAATATCCAAATGTTTGGGGCTATTCATTAGGCATTGGTAAAAGTAACAATTTTACTAAGGAAGTAAAGCAAAACTAAATTATTAATCCTCATTTTCAATTACTTGTGTCAAATACTTAACTGCAGTAGTCATTAGTATTTCATCATCTGATTTATGATTTTCAACTGTTTCCAGCAATCCACGGCGAGTCCCTCTAACCATTTATTTCATTTGCTTCATGCCATCCTGCACATTTGTCAAGGAAAGTCATGGTGGGGTGAATGAGTGTCAGGGGCTGGAAAACTCTTGGTAATTAATAATCATACGAGGCTTTTATTCGAAACCCACGAGTACCATAATATGAGACCTGTACACTACGCCTACTATGATAATTTACTAACATTGGTACAAAAAATAAAAATAATGTATTTAACTCTAAAACATGAAAACAAATTTGCAGCGTTAATGTCTAAAATAAATGGTATATTGACTAAGTCTTTGCCTACCTTTACTTTTGTACTTGTCTTTGGATCCACAGCAGAAATGGAGCCGCTTTGAGCCTTTTTTATTTTCGCCTTTGCAGCTGGATATGGATCATCAACACCACTGTCGCTGGTTGAGCATTCTGAGCTCGAGTCTTCTCTTTCAGGAGCTTTCAAAATTTTCCCTTGTTGAGTGCTTTCAACTTTCTTCTGTTTTCGATTAGCATCCTGGTCTGCATCGGAGCTATCGTCTGTATCATCTTCTGAATCACTAATACAGAGTTTCCGTGATTTTTTATCGTTTTTTGTGTCATTGGATTTTTTCGATTCTAGTAACGGCGATTTCTTCTCTTCATAAGCAACTTGCCTTTCTGAATCGTCGTCATTCTGATTGCTATCATCACTTGAGGAATCAGCACAATCATTCTGATTTGTCATGTTTGCAAGTGGCAAATCGTCATCAGATTCGCTGTCACTGCTTAAAACCATTTTGTCTGCAACTTATTGGTTTATTAAAATTCTATTAATATCCTCGAACTGATTTCAAGACAGTATTCTCTGTGTAGTGTTGATTTGTCGATTCTTCACTCAGAAAGTTACTTGTTTTCTTTCAATATACTGAATGTTCCCGCCATTAAGTTTAATTCCTTGTGGCCTGACCGAGGCAGGAAAAATGAAACCGCGGCTTGTCGTCCTTTCGAACTCATCCACAAAATCTTCGAACCATCTGAATCTCACCAAAGGGTAGATCCACTGCAATTTCCTACATGTCCCTCCCTGCAATCAACTTTTACCTCTGCCCACATAATCTGTGAACTCCGTTGCAAATTATAATTTATTAGAATTTGCAATATCTAGTATTGTTTGCCTCTTTACACGACAGTATTTATTACTTGCTAATATTATTGCTGGCATTTTTTGGGGTAATATTTGGGTAATATTTTTTGCATTTTTACATGAAGAATAGATTTGCTTCAGGCCAGACTGGTCGAATACAGTGATTAGATTTTTCTTGTCCTAGAATCATTGTCCCTGCTATCCTATCACTCGGGATTGCTGTAAAGGAGGGTGGAAGATCACAATGTCCGGATCAAGATTCCCGAAACCCACAGAAACTCGATATGCTCCGGTGGAGGGTGAGGCTTTAGCAATCGCATAGTTACTGGAGCAGACACGATTTTTAACTCAGGGATGTGACAGTCTCATGGCTGTGACAAACCACAAATCCTTGGTCAAACTATTTGGCGACTACAAGCTTGACGAAGTTAGGATCCCACCTCCCTTCAGACTGAACCAATGTTTGTTACCATGGAGATTCACCATCAAGCACCTTGCTGGAAGCAGCAATCATTTCTCGGATGCAAACTCAAGAAATCCAGTCAGCAATCCAGACCAGCCAAACGAAAGATATCGATTAAGAGTTGTCGACCATCTTCATCTCGGAAATCAATAACATCCGTGCAATAACATGGGATGTTGTGAAGAAAGAAACCGCAACTGACCAAAGAAGGAGAGACCTTCTCAGCATCATTGAATCTGGATTACTGTTCAAGAAAGCAGACCAGACTACCAGCCTTCAATCCTTTTGGTATCATCGTACCAGCCTATGGACCATGGATAGAGTCGTTCTAATGAATGATAGAGCTGTCATCCCACCCAACCTTCGTAAAGAGGTCTTAGAAACTCTTCATGCAGCTCACCAAGGTACAACTGGTATGAACATGAGGGCGAAGTCTGTTGTCTTCTGGTCTGGGATCACCAACGACATCAACAAGATGAGGGCAAAGTGTGGCTCATGCAATAGGATTTCTCCCTCCCAGCCTCGTACTGCTCCAGTCAAACCTCTGATCCCAACCATCCAATTTGAAGCCATTGCGTGCGATTATTTTTGGTTTCATGGCTGGTACGACTGTATGGCAGCTGACCGCCTATCTGGTTGGACGGAACAAAGTGGAATGAAAGCTACCGATGGTTACTCTGGCTCTGCAGGTCTCTACCCGGCTCTTCAATCACTCTTTGCTACCTTTGGAGTACCAGTTGAAATGGCTAGGGATGAGGGATCCGAGCTTGTGGCCAAACAGACTAAAGACTTCCTTCAACGCTGGGTCGTCCACCGCCGATTATCATCAGCCTACTTCCCAACGTCCAATGAAAGAGCTGAATTATCCGTTTTCAACAATGCGACTGCTCATGGAAACTGTCGGACCAGATGGCAACCTGAACACCGATAAAGTTGTCAGAGCCCTGTTTACACCGAGAAACACACCGGATTCTGTCAATAAGCTTTCTCTCAAGTACTCTTTGGTCCGACACACCCTGCAATGCATCAACAAAGATATCAACAGTTTTACCAAATCAAAAATCAACAATTAATGGTGAGATGTGTGGAGAATCAAGGANGAGTACCAGGGGAAATGGCTAGGGATGAGGGATCCGAGCTTGTGGCCAAACAGACTAAAGACTTCCTTCAACGCTGGGTCGTCCACCGCCGATTATCATCAGCCTACTTCCCAACGTCCAATGAAAGAGCTGAATTATCCGTTTTCAACAATGCGACTGCTCATGGAAACTGTCGGACCAGATGGCAACCTGAACACCGATAAAGTTGTCAGAGCCCTGTTTACACCGAGAAACACACCGGATTCTGTCAATAAGCTTTCTCTCAAGTACTCTTTGGTCCGACACACCCTGCAATGCATCAACAAAGATATCAACAGTTTTACCAAATCAAAAATCAACAATTAATGGTGAGATGTGTGGAGAATCAAGGAGAAAACGACGAGACAAAAATATGACAGATCCCTCGCACACCTTGATGAACACTTGCGATCCCTACCGTCTCTGCAACTTGATGATCTAGTCCTCTTACAGAATCAGACAGGAGCATCGCCACTCAAGTGGAACCGAACCGAAATGGTAGTAGAAGTCAAACCAAATGACGAATACTTGATAAAAGTACTTGAAACTGGACCTGTGACGTTGAGGAACAGGCGATTCTTTCGCAAGATACGAGAGTCCTCCCTGCCTTCTCATGCTATCAACCAAAGCCACAATGCTTGTTCGATTTATCTGGGAAAAAAACAGGCCTCAGTTCCGGCTCGACAAAATAGGTTCAGACGTACGGTACTTTCTATTGAGAGAAAAAGAATAAAATATTTTAGAAGATTTCAAATAGATTGATCATAAGAGCCCCGAGACATATCTGGAGACAATGACAAAACCAAGTAACATCATTCACCAGCATTCCGCAAGGGGGAAAGGAACTACATCAGCCTTAGTATCAGAATGATTTTCCATAAATATTTGAAAGAGATAAATACTCAGCTTTTTACGAAACGACATTAGTTACTTTTTTGCCACTAAAAAATACTTTTTTTATCTATTTAAACGACTGAATGACACCAAAGACATTTCCACGTATCCCATAAATATAAGCCTTAGAAAACAAGCCGGTACGCCGCATCTAATCAAATGTATTGAAAATGGAGTTTTTGCATACTTTTACTAGCTTAACCATAAACCTAGAGAAATGTTCTGTAATTACAGTTAGGAGGTGAGAGGTGGAGTGATACTCTGTAACTCAGTACTGAGCATCAACAAAATGACCTGGTTTACGCAAAACTTCACCAGTGCATTGTTGTTAAGTCGTTTAAAGACCTTACTAATAACAGCAAGAAAACTTACAGGGCGATACTTGCTAGGATCAAACAGATTTGATTCTTGAAAACAAGGACGACATTAGAAACTTTCCAGAAAGATAGAAGACTGATGAGCAGTTGTTGAAAAGGTTATCCAGCAAAAACGAGGGATCAGAAGTACACTCTTTTAAGACAACTTCAGGAATCCAGTCTAAACCAGAAGTTCTAGATTGACCAACCCTATAAATAACCTTGGTAACTAACCTTGGATTTATGCTAACAGAATTCAAAATTGTATAAGTTTGTTAGGGGAAATCAGGCAAAAAAAAATTGGTGTCATTTTTAAGGAATAGAAGGTAAACAATCTAGTAAAAAAACAAGCCCTTTTCCTTTTGGACAAAAGCCCAAAATGCTATTTAAAAGGTGGAGGAACAATCGAATTGCTGGAACTCAAAACAATATAGTAAATCTTCCAAGTCTCCGTGAAGAAACGCATTTACAAACTCATTATACTTAGCAAGATATAGCATGAGAAATCACCCTTTTACGGACATTGGTAGTCCGTCTCCAAGAAATCTTAGATATTCATGAGCCCCAACATGTTGCAACTGAACGTAGAAAGGGTTGCTTTGAGAAGTGATAAAAGGACTGTGGACATTAAACCATGGAGGAAAATGAGGTTTGACTTTGTAACTGCACTAGGTACAATTGTTTTAATACCAGCCTGGGCCAATTCTGTGAATTCATTTCCAGCATCAGAAGCTGATTTGCTAAAGACTAAATATCAAGGAGTATCGCCAAGAAGTTGCCGATGTCAACGCCAGTCAGTCTGACCAATTTTAAAGGTCTTACGATGAAGCGTCTTGTCAACAAAACTTGGAACAGTTGCTTTAACCTCTGTGGTGACAACAATGCGTTAGGAGGTCCAATAGGGAATTAAAATGAAACCGCACAATGGTCGGGGGTCGAAGTCAAGATGAGAGCTAAAAGACCATCTTTGCCTTAGTTTGAATGAGAAAAATCTTGTGAGAAAATCAAGATATACTACACCAGGCCACCTCAAAGCCAAATTGAAAATAGTTTTTTACAATAACAAGTTTTGTGGTGGGTGTTTAGAAACGGTGACTTGTCTCAAAGTTTTCATACTTATGCAGGTGTCGTCCCTCGTTGTCGGAAATATTTCTATGAATGTAGTTGTTTTTTTAAACTGCTAGATTGTGTAACTATTTGACTCTTTCGTCATGACTTTAATGTTATCAAGTTCAAAGATAACTCTTATGTTTTCGTTTGTTTTCCTTTGTGATATTTTGCCTGGTGCGGTACTCAACTCATTAAAAGCAGAAAAATACAACCTAATAGAAATTCATTTGCCAAGTACATGCATGATAATACAACGTGTGCCATCACTGTGGACAACACACTCACAGATTGGTTTGTAGTTCGTTTTGGCGTTCGCCAAGGGTGTACTCTATCTCCTACGTTGTTTAACATATTTTTGGAATTTGTCATGGATGAAATATCTAGCCTACGCTATTTTCACCTTGAAGAAGGTCTAACTACTGATATCCGTTATGCTGACAACACAACTCTGATAACATCCACGTTAAAAAAATTAAAATTTTCAACCAAAGAGTTTGAACTGGCCTGTAAAAAGTGCGGGCTTAAGATAAATGCCGACAAGTCCAAGATTATCTTTACAGACCACGCTCCCAATATACAAATTGAGGGGGCTACTGTTGAACAAGTGGAGAAGTTTATTTTCCTGGGCTAGGTTGTTCCAAACACAACAGAAGATATTAAAAGGAGGATAGGTCTAACATGTAGCGTTTTTGAAAGATTGAAAAAGAACGTATGGTCAAAAAAGGAACTTTCCAATCGTATAAAGATGTGATTGTATTCTGCATTAATTGTACCGATTGATATTTATGCTTTATAACCCTGGACCTTGAAAGCAGAGGATGCTCGTGAACTGGCTGCTTTCGAACATGACTGCTTTACAACAATGATTGGGAAAACAAGGATTGACAGGTGCCGGCTATCTGATATCAGAAAAATGCTTGGTGTAAAAGATGACATAGTAAATGTGATCAAGAAACGTAGACTAAACTGGTTTAGGCACGTGAACAGAAGGGGTGATAAAAGCTCTGTAAAGAGGGCCAACAAAGATTTCGAAGGAAGGAGGAGAGGAGGGCGGTTGGGTAGATCAAGTTCCAGAAAATCTGAGGATCCTCGTACTTACTGCTGAACGGAAAGCAAAGGATCGAAGCACCTGGAAAGATATTGTCAAAAAGGTGTGTGCAAGGACCCAATGAGGGTTACGCAATTAAGTCAAATCAAGGTTTGCCTGCCAAGCTTCTTATGCAGTCTCGTGTAAATAGCACGCTACATCCTGGAAGGAACACGGACGTCAGTCCACATGGGCATGTTGGGTAGATACCACGCCTACGAATCATGGCAAGCCAATAACAGCTTTGTATGTGACAATAAGATTCGCTTGCTTTGGTTTGTTCTTCAGTTCATTTTGGGTTACAAAAAGTTAACAGCAACATCATCATCAAATACGCCTTCCGTCGTTAGTCGACATTGCAGTAAAATCTAATATTTATTAAAAATTTTTATTTAGATTTTCCTCCGAAGAGTTTTGGCGCGTCACCAACCAAATCCATTCATACTTACCTGCCAAGGAATTATAGTGTTCCTGCGGCCATCTTTAACCCTGTTATGATCTTGGAGGAACAACAACAGCAAAAACAAAAAAATATGATCTCATTTTCAAGCCGAGGGCAAAACATGAGGAGGCAATAAATTTGTGCACACTTTTGTCCAACGTCGAGATTCGTATTGTTAGTATTTGATTACTGAATATCATCATTTTATTTACTGCTGAACCATGAAAGTTATGGTCCAACTAAGATTTTAAATGTCACTTATAAGATTTGGATGTTAACAGTACATTATACACAACGAAAGGATAATGTCTGGAGATCTGGTAAGTAAACCGTTAACCTTATAAAATTACTGTACCTTGCATAATACTTAATAGTCAAAGCTGTGAAGTTCACGTGTAGTGTTAATAGTTGAGAAAGACAAATATATATATTCAGAGGGAATTAATTAAAATTGTTGTTTTTTAAGTAAAAAATGATAGCTTTCGTGCAACTAAAAGTACCACGAGAAAATCCCGTCTCGAAGCATAACCCTATTACTTGAAATGTGACCAAAACTTTTAACTCGGTCAGAGACAATAAATGATACTATAACTTAAAAAAGTCTTTAAAGCCGTCGTAAAGAGCCATAATTTGGATAACTACAAGGATTGACAGTAAAATCATCAAAATTTTTCCCAGTAAAATAAACAGGAATTGGGCATCAAATTGGTATTGTTGCTTTATTAGAAAAATGATATGGGCAAATACTTTTTTATGGATTTGTTTTTGCTAATACCTTAAATTTAAAAATTACTAATAGAACATTAATCTAAGGGTACCTAGCCGAAGGTTTGTTTAAAAATCAGACTTGGAAGGATATATTACTCAGCTAAAAGCTATGGGGTTTAGAATATAGTAGATTGAGTAGGGGTACTTTACACTACAGCCGTCAACAGCTAAAAACTGTAAAAGATCGAAGTCCTTAATAGCTTATTTAAATTTGGAATGTTATATAGGGCCTAAAATTATGGAGGCTGTTGGGCTAGAGTAAAATTTACGGACAGAGGGCTTGTTACAAATGTTGATGATAAAATGGGATCTATCCCGAGTCAAGTTTCATGTAAGGACATAATGTAGCTAACATTAAAACTCTCTCTCAATATTAACCATAAACAAAGTACCTTTTAATGCTATATATGTGTTCTCTTCCCAAATTATTGTTATTAGAATATTGTTGTTTATTATTATATGTATGTATGTATGTATGTATACATGTATACATGTATACATGTTTGTATATATGTCACATCTGCTTCAGAGTGTGTAAATCTACAGCAGGACTGCAAAGTAATGTTAGATGGCTTGGATGATTGGACCAAGATAACTCAAGATGATGACAATTACCTGGAAAGATGCAGTAACCATCTTGTATGTATGTATGTATGTATGTATGTATGTATGTATGTATGTATGTATATATGTATGTAGGTATGTAGGTAGGTAGTTAGTTGAATAGGTATGTATGTATGAATATCTGACATAAATAGCAGGACTAAGGAAAGCCTCTTTTCAGCCTGCTTTATAATGGAAAATAATAAAAAGAGCATTTTTCTGCAAATGACTACTTGCTGTATAATTTTTCATCATTCGGTTTCAGAGTTAAGAGGCTGAATGCAGTTGATTGTTAATCCTTGTCTTGATTGAAGATAGTTTGCCACTTGCTGTTATCATTTGCATCTAGTGCATTCATATTTAATGACTACATGTTTGATATACACTCATGGTCCATCTTGGTTGGTGGCAAGCTATGAAACATCTATATGGAATGTCAAAACTCATCTTTTTAACACATCAATTATTATTACATGCCCAAACCATCATAACCAGTTGCATGTAATTAAACATTTTAATGTAAGATGCAAATTATTTTGGTATTAAAACTGATAACCCCTTACCCCTTGATTCTTTTTGCTCACAAGTGAGCTACTTTTGAACACTATACAGATGCAGATAAGTTACAGCAGCTATGTTCAAAATATTTTTTGCAGTAAAATTACATGGCAACTATATATAAGATTCAATTAGAAAATTTGGAAGTTTTTGACAAAAAATATGGGAAACTAAATGCAGAACTGATATATGTATATGTTAGGTGAGTATTTTTGATAATTCATTATCATTTTCAAACCTGAAAAATATAAACAGAAATATTAGTATCAGTCTAATAAACATGCTAGAGGCACAAACCTAAAGTCCAAATTCCATTGTTATGTAGTCATGGTAACCTGACTACAACGTAAAATCATTAGAGCCTGATCATCAGAGTGCAGCTCCTGTACTCATCCCTCGTGTTGATGGATGGTTTCTTTTCTGCAATGAATAGAGCCTCAAGAAAAAGTAGATGCTGTTCTCCTTGAACTGATGATTTCAGTATAATAACATGGTCAAATATGAGCTCTGTGTTGCAGTGTTTGGAATGCTTGCTGACTGGTGCACTATAGTCCTTGAAGCAGTTCAGGATTTGCTGGCTTGTATGGCCAACATACCTGGACAGGTAATTTGGTATACTGTCCCACTTTGAAGGTGCTTTTCAACTTTTGGTTTCAATGATGATAATATTGTTTTCAGTTTTCACAAAGTCATTATCAGTCTGCATGGTCCTTCATATCTATGCAGTGCTTGTTCATAGTCTACTGTGACTTTTGGATTGCTTTGGATTCTACTGAATCAGATGGTTGGTTTGATGATTGAGGATTAGTGGTAACTGTCACATCATCTGCAGTTGTGGTACAATTGCTTTCAACATACTGGAATGGAAATGTTTGCATATGCTCCATGCATGGGTTTTCTGCTGTACAAATCCAGATACAACTAATCAATTATAATGTTGGGGTGCCAATGCATGGTAATTTGAAATCAACCTTGTGACTGTAGGTTTGTTACACCATGTAGAACTGAGTCTGTCTAGATGGTCACATATAATTTGCCTGTCCAAAAAAGATATTTTATCTTCTACCTTTCTCTCAATTGTGAATGACAAGTGGTTGTGTGGTTGGTTGAAATTGGTGGAAGTTCATACCTCCTGCAAAACAGTAGTTCTGCACCAATGTTTATCACTTCTGCTATGGGTATGTTTGTGTATAAGGATGAGACATCAAAGCTCACCAGTTCTTCATTTTCCTGTAGTTTGATGTTGTTAAGACTTTCGCTGATCTGCTTTGTGGATAAATTGATCTTGCATTCATCTACTACCGACAGCCAATCTGCTACCTGTAATGCTATTTGATAGTAGGAAGATCCTGGCATCGACATTACTGGACATACTGGAACTGATGTTTTATGTACTTTTGCAAGTCCATAAAGTCTGGCTGGTTGGCTGCCTACTGGTTTTAGTTTTCAGTATAACTCCTCACTGATCTGATCATCCCTGTACAACTGTTACAGCTTGTTGATAATTTGTACTTCCTCTTTCTACTTCCTCTTTCAATGCTGGGTGTGTCTCTTCAAATTGTGCTAAGTTGATGATAGAATCTAATTTTGGCTCATATGTTTCTCTTTTCATAACACAAGTCACTATACCATTGTCAAAAGGTATCACCAACAGTTTGTTATCTTTCAGATTCTTCTTATTTTGATATTTTTTAAGGATTTCATCTTCTTGCATTTTTTGATGTAATTAAGATCTTTAATGTTGATATTATGTGATATCAGCTCACATTATTGTTGTTACAATGTTTTAGTAGTTTGTCTAATTCTGGTAGAATGACCTTTGGGTCAAAATAATCTAGTACTTCATTTGTCGGTCCCAGCGCTAAAGTTTTCATGACATATTCTGCAGGTTGATTTTCAAGCTCATACATCACTACAATGTTTTCTACATTAAATAATGGGCATTCTTGTTCTGTCGCTAGTGCTGTTAGTTTTTTATTGTGTGTTCTGGACTGTTCTTTAAACACTTTATTTCTGCTGATGCATGAATAGAGAATGACGGAAGGGATGACATACTGTGGTGCTTTGGCTTTAGTGGCATCTCTATGTTTGTCAAGCTTCTGTTTTTTTGATTTTGTGTTCTTCCTTTGCTTTGATGATCTCTTTGTGCAAAAGTTTTTGTTTAGAATGACTGACTTGGTGTCAAAACATCCATTAGTCAGTATACTGAACCTCAAGAGCTTCAGCATGGTGTCTGCTTGTTTGTAATTTCCAAGGAATTTAATTGCAAACAATTTGATTTAAATGCAGAGCATTTCTTTTTCTTTAAAAGCACCATCTAGCTTTATAGTTTCTGAGTTCCTGTTGATTTCTATTAATAACAGTTTCTGTAGATTGTACAAAAATAGAACAATTTTAACAATACAAAGTAGTGATAAACTTGGACAATCACATGAGAGGCACGAGTAAAATTGGCTAACATTGGTCAAGAAGACCTACCTTTTATGGAAAAGGAGTTATACCAGAGTAAAATCACATCCCAGAGAAAAAAAAGTTGTTTGTTAATCCTATTTTAGTCAGATGCATTGGTGTGCAATTCACAAAAAAGATTCTACAAATTTAAGCCTTTGCCTTTTTGTTAAAAGTTTTTATGTATTTTATACGTTGTTTTGGTATTTTGAGCTGTGTTTGCTGACTTGACTGGAAAATAAAAAGTACTTGTATATACTTTTTTCAACAAAGTATTTATTTATGTTATTATGTATAGTATGTATTATACATAATATAAATCCCTGTGTTTAAGCCACCTACAAATAGACCCATTAAAAACAAATGCACTTTTGGAAAAGCTTCAGTGTAACAGCCTCAGTACTTATTGATATTGTAACAAGGAAAGTTACAAACAAGAGCTCCCCTGTTTTTCATAAGAGAATTTTTCTTTGCATATTGAGTGAGGAATGGAGTTTTGACATGATTAATTTGGTCCATATTTGTTCCATTTAGATATCACCCCATTTCATCATCCATTGAATTGCCTTCTTATATTCATTTAGGCACACAACTAAAAATGTTTGATACCTAGATGTACATTGGCTTTTTCTTGACGGTTTTATGATGTTAAATAGTTGATTAGATAGATAGGTAGATAGATGGATAAATAGATAGATAGGTATATCTATCTATCTATCTAGCTAGCTATCTATCTATCTATCTATCTATCTATCTATCTATCTATCTATCTATCTATCTATATTTATCTATCTATCTATATGATAAATATATATATATATATATATATATATATATATATATATATATAAAAAGATAGATGAGGGGATGAACACAAAAGTAAAATACTAATTAATTCATTCATTCTGTTCAGTGGTCACAATAAAATAAAGCATCTTGTTTTACAAGCACTGCTTTATTTTTTTATTTCTTTCCATGGACTGACTTGTCATTTTCATTTTTATTTGTCTTTTAATAGGAAATCACAAAGCACTCAGTGCACACTTTGGTTTTCAGGTCCATAAAACGTACACATGACATGTTCCTTGCTGATCATGCTCTTGCAATTGAAACAGATGATAAAAGGTTGGTTTAAAGTTATTAAATAAATATCATGCCATGGGCAAACGTTCACTTTATTGTTTTTTTGTTTCAAATATGAAGTGGTATAAAGTAGAATATTTATGTGTACATCTGCACCCCAATGCCTTTACCGGTTTAGTTTTATAACTGATCTGTAATGTTTGGAGGCTTCTCTCAGTAACAAATAGTTTGATGCACTGTTAGTTATGTGTCATAAATAGTTGTGCTAAACTTACATATAACAATACAATGCAGTTGGTATACTGTTACACAACTTGATATGTAACAAAGACCAGGCATAGTAGCAAGCTTGTTTGTAGATGCCATATAGTATTTGTTAGTATTTTTTATTTTTAAACTGAAAAGTTTGTTTCATCATCATCATCATCATCATCATCATCATCATCATCATCATCATCATCATCATCATTTGGTTTAATGTCTGTTTTACATGCTAGCATGTGTTGGACGCTTTCTTGAAATTGACTTCCAAGTTATCCTGTCCTTCACCAGGTCTCTGTTGACACCTTTTTGTTTGAGATCCATTTGTTTAATGAAAGTTTATTGTATGAAAACAATTTTATGAAGATTACATTTGTTTGTAGCGTCTTATACAAGAGTCCTTGATGTATTTTAGATTATGGCATCATATTTGGACATTTTTTGCCCCAAGCCTATTTTCATTTGGTAATACTAAAAGCTAATGACTGGGGTTATAAAATATTTGAGTACATCAGTCATAAAGTTTATAGTTTGTATTTTATATGCAGTTACTTTACAATCGTGGTGGCATTTATGCTGTATTAAAATACCTTTCTTTTACACTCCAATTACTGTGAGCCATAATGAAAATGACTAGAAGGTGACCTTTCATCATTTTAATAAGTAACCTTCCATTGCTAAATGGCCAGCTCAACTTTTCAATCTGTACTGTATATTACCACTTCATAGGTGGACAGCAATTTGGTTCAGTTTAAGTAGAAATGGATGTTTGGTTCCAAAAAGTTGGTTTATTGCTTGATATTAATAGGAAGAAATGACTGGTTATTAAAATCAACTAAATACCATATATGAATTGTCTACATTTACATAGCAGTGGCAATGGAGGTTGAGTACACATTAGGTTCTAAGGCAGGCATAGGCCTTCCAATTACTTTGATTTATTTGATATTAAAAAATTTTCAGCTAAATTTTAATTTATGATTTTGGTGCTGTATTTTCACTATCATTTTGACTAGACTCAATAAACACAAAGTTTTAGTTTCTAAATGATAGGGTTGTGTTGTTTTATACTTTTTTTCAATCTTAAGGATGTATGGTTCATATACTAGGCATCACTCCAGTACTTAAATCCTTATAGAACAATACTGAAATCTGTGGCATGTAAGATGATCTTTGTGGATGAACAAGAATGAAGAACTTCTCATAATGTAAAAGTTTTTTTGGCTGCATTTGGACATTAGCATTCAGAAACCACTCTGGTAATTTAGGTTTTTAATTTGGTGCAAACATGCCCTCTCCTATGTAGCTATAGGTATACAGAGTACTGAATGCTCTATGTAGCTTAAATTTGAGTTTATATTTATGATGAGGGTGGATTTTGGAAGATTCAAATTTCTTGACCTCTGTCTTATGACACTCAAAGACTTATTACACTCAAAGATTTCTTTTTCTTTAATTTCTATTGCCTATTGTTATTTGCCATTATCCTTTGTTCATTTATTTATTTATTCATTCATTAATTAACTGATTGATTCTATTTATTCATTTATTTATTTATTTGTTACCACACACAAAGCCATTGTTGGCAAAAATATAATTAATAACTCATCAATCAAAACAACAAGCTTCTCAGCTTGCATTAATTGTAACATCTCATTTTTTATATGAAAAAGTGCCAAATTGAAAATGTTGTGCAAACAGAGAGATGAATACAGCTCCATAAAGTCTGCAATTGATCATGGTGGATACAATGGACCAGTCTCAGGATCCTACAATACCAGTTTAAACTCAAAAGGTACAGTTAATTTCATTTTTGAAAGCCATTATGTAAAAGGGTAAGCTAGCTTTTGGAATAGCAAGTCATACAACCATATAACTTTCTACTACTACTAATTTCTGTTCCTTTCAAACTGTTGGAACCCATCTCCCTTATTTTGTAATGGTGACTTTTACAGCTTTTTGTTGTACATGATAGTCAAAAGTAGCTTCCTTTTGTCTACTCTAGGCAAATAATGTGGGGCAGTGGGGTTGCCATAAGTGATGGATTCTTATTTTCCCCTTTAATTGTTGGCAACTGAGATAATTTTTATCACTCTTTCAGTACTTTGAGGTTCATCATTGTGTAGTTATCTTCTCTGGCCCAAAGTACTAATTTTCAGGTTGTCATCTGCTTAGACATTTTGGAGTACAGGTTTATTCTTTTGGTTTATATTTTTGTTATGTTTATACTTTAGTGCACTACTTCTTTACAGTTCACAGTTTTAAGGCATTGTTTACTATTTTAATAATAAAAATAAACTGCAAAATGGATGGGTTGTAAATAGATATCTTTACTTGCAACATCAACTAAAAGTACAAGATGCACTAATCTAACGATTCAAGAGATCCATCATTGCAGGAGAACAGTCTTTGTGTAATAACTGTATTCATCGGAAATACCATAGAGCATGTCAGATCTCCAGCAAAAGGAAGTTGCTATCACTTGTTGTTGCTGTTAGTCTTGGGGCTGATTTTTCTTTTAGAATAGTTAATTCTCATGCTGTTCAAGAATAGTATTCTTGAACTAAATGAGAATTAGGCTGCCTACAGTTTTATGTCATTACTTCTTTTATTTCTATTTCACGTTTCACAGCGAACAAAAGCAGGAATTCTCTTGTTGTTTTTCATTATAGATTGTGTCAATTCTTGTTTTGGTATTCATTTTTTTAATTTTCACAATTCCAGTATTTAAAAACATAGGTTCAATGGTTTTGGCTACATCACATATTAGGCTAGTCGACCATGGTAATTTAAAGTTTGCATGAATATTTTTATCACAGAAAGCTGCATCTGATAATGTGTGGCTTTAAAGTCATTTGGTAAAGTATATGAATACCAGTTGTTGTGCTTGCATGGCTTTTTTTACTAGAATATGAGAATTGCAAAGAAGTAAAACCTACAGCTACTTTGGTATGATGAGTTATGAACAGCAAATTTAATATCAGTAGTTGTTGCAATTTCAATGCACTGGGTATTTATATTTTTATTTGTTTACTGAAATGACTTGTTAGCAGCAATGCTTTTTCCCCATTTTGCATAAAGTATTTTATATGTGTGGAAATGTGTTGTCTGGGACATGCTTTATAAATGAGCTTGTTTTGGTAATCACTACATTTTTGTGAATATTTTAAGTAATGCTATTTAGGTATATGAGCTAGGTAGATCAGTTTCAAGAAAAACATATTGCTTTGAACGCAGTTGTTGTGACTGATTAATACTGCACAAATTCCCATAGATGATGGAAATTTGTGGAGTATTAACAGAATCAGATGGTGCTTCTCTGATACTGTAAAATAATTGAAACATTGGATGCACATTAAAGAGTCCAACCAGTTTGCAATGACTTGTACAATCAACAAAACAGACTACAGCATAAATAGTTAAGGTCAAGCTTAGCAATCTCATCTATTAATGTATCAGTTTTCACCTTTGCTTTTGTGCAGTGGTTGCCTTTCAGTTTCGTACAAAAAGGGTGTTGCTTAACACCTACACCATCAATAAGATAATTCAAGATCATTTTACAGGAAGCCTTTCCATTGCATTTTTTTACATATCGAAATAGTCGTGTATAGATCTTTACCCTTTGATATAAAAAATAAAATTTAACAGGACTTTTAATTGTATTGGTTTGATTGTTGCAGTACTGTATTATTTTGGAAATGTTTTAATAACCTTTCAAACCCAACTTGTTTGGATAAGGTTACTAACTTGTCTCTGGTCTGAGTTGTTTTTTAGAAAACACAACATTGGCAATCACTGGATCACACAGTTTTCCAAATGCACCAGGTAAGCACAGGTTACGTGGAACTACAGAAAATTGCTTCAAATTTACCAAACGTTATGCACAAGATTATTCCATGACGTATCATACCTATCTTGTAAAGTTGGGTGTATAAGTGTGTTGTGATACCCCAAAATATTAAGCCTGCTTGAAACCTATAGGACCGTATGCCACATAAAATGTGCTTCAAGCTACATAGGGCACTGTTTACCTCTGGCACCTTTGGATTTGCTCAAGAGCTGGTCTTTTAATCAAAAGACATCAAATTTATTTAATAAGTAAAGCTCTTAGTCAAGAGTGTATTTGTGGCCTAAATGAGTTTCACTCAGATTCCAAGCATTTAGACCTTCAATTCTAGATATTCAATTTTAGTTTTTTCTTTGTATATATTGCATATATATATGTATATATATATGTATATATATATGTATATATATATATATATATATATATATATATAATTTGCAGAAGGTGCCTCAGGGACCACTTNGGTGCTTCAAGCTACATAGGGCACTGTTTACCTCTGGCACCTTTGGATTTGCTCAAGAGCTGGTCTTTTATACAAAAGACATCAAATTTATTTAATAAGTAAAGCTCTTAGTCAAGAGTGTATTTGTGGCCTAAATGAGTTTCACTCAGATTCCAAGCATTTAGACCTTCAATTCTAGATATTCAATTTTAGTTTTTTCTTTGTATATATTGCATATATATATATGTATATATATATATATATATATATATATATATATATTGCAGAAGGTGCCTCAGGGACCACTTACATTCGATGGTTTACGAAAGTGAAGAAATACAGTAAACGTAGGCCTCATCAGTTTACCTTTTGATTTGCCAAAAATGTTACACTAGTTTCTCGAATTTGGGAGGCAAAGAATTGTTATTTTCACCTTTTCATGCTAGATGTTGGGTGTATTGGATGATTGTGTATGTAATATGCCCAGTGAAACGTGATGGTGTGAATAGCATAAAAGACTGTATTAGGTTAGCTGACAGAGTAACTAATGAAATCAGATAACAAGAAAAAATGAGACAATAAGAATTGATGAAAGTTTTTTTTACCGTAACGAGAATTCTCTTAATCGATTTAACTATACAAAATCGTATGCTGAAAACAATGTAAAATCTATTTGAAAAGCTTAACTAGCGTTTTTGACAAGACCATTAATTTTTTTTACTTTGAACTTTACACACACAAACGCACGCGCACCAGGACCCAATATGAGGTTTGTAATAATGGAATGCATTAAAATTCTGTCTTATATTGCCCTATATTGCCCCTATGTTGCCCTCTTATATTGTATTTCCAGTATACTGGCATTTGTCCATTTTAAGTAGCTGTTGTGAATGCCTTATAATAAGTTTCTTTCTTCATCCGCTTTATATTCGGCCAGTTATTGTAAGATGTTCAAGCCTCCCATTCCTAATGTCATGACTGAAAACGTGTGGCTGCTTTTTACCGACTACTGGCATCGGGCACTTCAGCCAGTCCTATTCGCCAAAGGATTCTTAGTTAAGAATTATTCTTGTGTGATATGATCACCACAGCGTATTTGTAGCATTCTTTCCAAAAGCCAAATCGTAAAAAATGCAGTTTCATCGGCTTTAGTTTCAGTACTGCCCATTGTTCACTTATCGTTGTCATAACAAGATATACACAACATCTGAGGGTTTCTCTACTTGTTTCCGTGTATAATTTAGTATTTCAATGAACTTATTTAATGCGCAAAAAAGAATAGATGTAATAAATAGATATCTGTTGGAATTCAACACTGTTTAAAGAAGATTTTTTAATGTTAAAGGCATAGACGCACACACAGACACACACACAGACACACACACACAGACACACACACAGACACACACACACACACATATATATATATATATATATATATATATGAAATGAAATGAATTGCACATGTCTTACTGTTATCCGGTGGTGTTGTCACCCTCAAACTGGGTATTATTTTACATTTCTCTGGCCTTCTAAGGGCAATTTGCATGGTATTTACGACCACTAGTGAGTACTCTCGGTTCATGTTCTGAAACAAATGAGCTAAATGACAATATAGAATGTGATGAGCTTTGTTATGCACTCGAATATTTTTGATAGGAAAAAATGGGTAATGTTTTTACCCGTTACCCAGTTATTTATTTCCTGACAATGTTATCTGCGGCATTTTGGAAAGTAACAATGAATTTAGCTCTTTGATTATCATATATTGAAATGCCATACAGTATATTACTGGTGCAAAAATTAATGTGTTGTAGAAAATAGGATTTGAAATGTGATTAGAGTAACTTTTTTTTCCCGGTATTACTGCAGGTGTTAAACTTAGCTCGGATACTGCAGTCAACAAAGAACCATCAGCTGAAGGTGCAAATGTTTTATCACAAGCTCTTGCTTTAGCAGGAAGTCAGTAAGTATTTATTATAGTATGCGATTGCGCATGTTTTAGGTGATATTTTGACACTAGAAAAATATTGTTACCTCATATTGTAAAAGATAACATCGAAGCATAAGTAATTAACTGAAAATGCTAAAAGCTCCAAAGGAGCGAAAAAAAAATTAAATGGAGAAAAATACCTAAAGTGGGCATTGTTTGTATTGAAACGTCTACCACCTACCAATTTCTTCATGTCGCTTTAGAGATGCACGACAGAAGTTTTCCATCTGCTGTGGTACTTAACATTAGCTTGTCTATGAGGTGAAAGTATTACCAATGTTGGTCAATATTGCCTTTATATGTTTTTCTTAAAATCCTTTTTTACCGTCACCCAGCAACTGTTCAGTTCAAGGATATGCAAGATATATTTATACTGCGCACTGTATGTTACAGTATCCTGCAGAGTATATGCAGACATCTTGTTCCGAGTAAAACTGTTACTGTATTTACTTTTGCACGTTACTCCTCCAGGTAGTTATGTGTTCTTAGATTCCTGTTTTAAAGCTAAGATAGGTAAGAGTCGGCGCTGATTCTTTTCCCGTAATTGTTCTTCAATTTACCCATACATATCATTTTTAGTTCTAATGGAAAAGGTTGGAGGGCGAAAAAAAAGATTTCAAACGATACAAAATTTAAGGGTACATGGTTCTTGTCATAACGCATAGTAATTTCCAAGTGTATGTCATGTAGATATACAGTGTTACATTCTAACAGAGTCCGGCCCCCACCCCAATGCAACACATATGAAATTGTAAATCAAAACAAGTTTATTGAGGTGAGAATTTTACACCTCAACATATTATTTAGGCTACTGCTAGCTTTGAACACCAACACCTGTTCCTAACTATATGAAAGCATTAATGTCCATATTTTCCCCTTTTTATTATCAAGGAACCAACAGGGGACAGCATCACATGGAATACTAGACATGCAAAGTAGTATTACTCAAGAAAAGAAAAGCTCAAAGGCTTTGGTATCGACCGGCGAGAGTAAAGTGCCCTTTTCTCAAGGGATTGTTCCAAGAAAAGCACCAACCATGCCCAAACCGTCTTGGCATCCACCTTGGAAGCTGATGCGGGTGAGACATACAGGCGTTTTTTCTTGTGAATGTCACTATTTTGATATTTAGCAGATGTTTATTGTTTTTTTATGTGTGTTACGAGAAAATCTGGAACCCTTTCTTACCCTACCTAAATATTTTTATTTATTTATTTATTTACGTTTTTATTGTTTTAATGAACATAAAGGCAAAAATTGCGTTATGATGGATATTTTCCCACTTGTATTTTCTGTAACAACGCTTCTGTCTTTAAGGCCTATTTCTTTAACTGAACCGGCAAGAGTTCAATTTAAAAATTGAACATCTTGTTAAAATATTTTATGCCAGTTTATTTCAATGTAATGATTATTTCAAATGGATACTCACAATTGATTGTCAGGTTAAAGGCTGACAGTAACGTTACCTGCAACTCGTTGACAACTTTTTTTCGCTTGAAAATTCACGTTCTTCACTAGGCTTCCTATGGTGGCCTCTTTGGGTAAATCAGTTTTAATACACACATGTATTTTGGTACTTTTATAACTTATGGCTCGATATATTATTGACCGTTGTGTTATTTTTAATTACAAAAGTGTCGTGCAACGAAGTTATTCACCAATGCTGGGGTCCAGGATGCAATTTTGTGACCTTACTCTAGTAATATTTTCACTTTTACTCATTCACCGTCCAATACTTTCGTTTTTGTCGTTTTGTTCGAAAATCAGGCAGCAATGGTAAACTTAGATGCCTGACCCCTTAAGTATGATTTTGGCAACATCATGTGCTACAACTCTGCCCGTGGCCTCTCCCATGTTTTCTGTCTCAGCTGTACTATAAGCTGTGGATGGAATTTTCAGAGTGCCAAGGCTTTTCTGGTTAAAGCAGGAGTAAAGTTTATTTTATGGTAGTTCCAAATATTGTAAATGGACATTTTTCAAATGTCACTACGGGCTTTCGTAAATCTTGTTGGCCCTTATCTTACTGGCTTTTGTTTTACTGCCCCACAGTGGAAGATATTCATTTGTACGCCCTTCCCATAGTCTCCCGCAAAGGTAGGGTCGTAATTTTCAAAAGTTTGGTTGCTACCCATGACTTTTCGTGAACTTTTTCTTGCCCTAGATTTCTAGATTTTGCCATTACTACGACAGGTTTTGCTACGTATTAATCAACTACAAACAAAACATTTTGAAATTAAAATTACGAAATATAACCTAGGTTCTTTCTAAAGTAGAAATCAGCATCATTATTTTTGTGAACATTTATTTTTTACCTCTTTCCTCCTTAGGTCATAAGTGGACACACAGGCTGGGTTCGTTGCATCGCTATTGAGCCAGCGAATAAATGGTTTTGCACAGGCTCCAGTGACAGAACTATTAAGGTTAGTTGTAATACATGTATGAGTAGAGTTCATTCTGCATTTGAACTCAAAACCTCAGAAGTAAATCCATTGAAATATTGCTCATGTAAAGAGTAAATCCGTATTAAAGTTATTGGAGTTAAATATTTTGTACTTTAATCAGAACCGTAAATTTGTTTTCTTTATTTGAAGGGATAAAAGGGGGTGTTAATTTCTTCACCAAGTGGAAACTCTAAAGGAAAAAATTCTAAACTCATGTCTTGGATGTACTGTAAGGAGTTAAGTGATGCTAAGGTTCTGCTTGAGCATGCTGAATAACGTTTTTTTAAATACAAGAATTTCTCTTAGATCACAAGATATATATTTCTGAACGATTAAGTGTAGCGCCTTTAGTCTGACAGTCCGCTTATACAAGTAACTTTGGTCTTACAGTACGTTCCGCTTTCATTATCATTACCTTGAAAAGGGAACTAAAGATGATCTATTTTCAAATTTTCTTTGTTGTGTGTGTGTCAATACAACTTGTAGTTTGGGGAAGATTTGGAGCACTTTTTTTCGTACCCGTCATTGCTATATCACGGTTGCAATTTCCTTAGATCATCTTTTATTGTAGCTGCAATATTGCTGTGGTATTACGCAAAGGTTACAAGATCAAAGAAAGCTTCTTTGAATATGAGTTACGGTATTGTGAAAGCCATCATATACACACTTATCATCAACTCCTGCATATTGCTTACATCAGGTGGTTCATCTGCCAGAACTCTGCAACATTCGGATGCAACAATGTAAGGATATATTTTTTGCAGAAGACTTGAAGCAAGTATCCTCAAAACATGATTGTGTAATTTCGGGTTTATGTATGTTTCGTAGGTCTACTTTACTGGTGCGGTATCGCCTCCGGCTCTCAAATAGATAAGCTGTAAAAATTACCGTTTTGGCATTGTGAGGGTCATTCGAATGAGTTTTTTTGGGAAAAAGTGATTGTTTATTTTGTTTGCATCTCATGCCGGCTTGCTCCATCTAAAGATAGAGTAAAACTTCAACTATGTCATTCGAAGAACCATAAAAGAGACGGAAAGAAGAGAGGGTATTTTAACTTACGCATTTTTTATAATCCCTTGCCCTAAATTTTAACTCTGTAAAATATAGACACTGTACTTGCTGCCCGCTGACAGACTTAAGTTGCAACAACGTTGCGTTCGACATTGCTATGATATTGCCAGGATATCGTAGTGTCACACTTTTAAATTGCAACAGAAAGTAAGGTGTTCAAATTACATAATTACTAGTTGAAAGTACCAGGGTGCATTACAGAAGTTAATCCTCATGAGACCCTCGCAAGTTTTTTGAACAAAAGCTAAGAATTTAACAAATGTGATTTGAAAACTACAGCGTAAGAAGACGGTCAACCCTTTTTTAGGCTTTAAATCAAAGTGATTTTAAATCCAGTTCGCTGGATGAATGTTGCCAATGTTGGTGGTAATATTATTAGTACCAAACATTTATGGAGCGAAAATGGTACAACATTAAACATATATTTTAAAAGTTTAAGACAAAATATTGCGTTAATATTCATTTAATATTATAATAAGTAAAAAAAATATTTTTCCAAGACCCTCCTTCTCTTAGTTAGTTTTAGTTAGTTTTACCATGCCACACCATTTGAAACAGTTCAGAGCCTACCCGAACACTACCGAAAACAATTTTCCCACATTCTTCTTGATACTATCACTGCGTCCTTTCAGGTCTTTCTCGGCATCTCAAACATTCCGTCATTCCTTAAAATATTTCCATTCTTTTAGCTGGATTGTTTCCACAATTTTCATCATTTCGTTTGACGTTTTAGCCTTGGGATTTAGATTCTTTTGTGAGCCTACACTTCAAAGGCCTTGACTCTCTACTATTCTCCTCAGTTTACAAATCAGGAATCGGAACCCGGTAAAGCTGTAGGGAATACTGCTGTCCTGAATAATCGTACGTTTAGTAGATTGGAAATATGCTGCTTTTACAGCTTTTTTTGTGTATGCATGTGTGCTTTAACATCATTTTTCCACAGTAATTGGAGCTCAGACGGTGCCCTTAAGAGGGGCTTGGATTTGGCTGTGAGAATTGTCTTGGTCGGATGCCCTTCCTGACGCCAACCAATTTTTTTTTTCTTTTGTAACGTTACAACTTCGCACGGGGAATCGAACCCGAAACCTTTTGGTTACGGTGCAACTGCACTAACCATGAAGTCACGGCCCCGATTAAGATGATTACAGCTAATGTATTAAATGGAGAATTAAAATGATGTGATATTTTTTGAAAAGTTCATGTAAATTAGGACCAAAAAATACACAAGCACTTACATGATTGTGAACAGGGCAATAAAAACCCCACTTGTTCAAACTGGTTGCACAACAGAAACAATTGTTGAACGTTAACAAGGTTATTTGACAATTTCATGTTACTCTAGGAATAATACAAAAGAACAGATTAACTACTTCTACTAGGTGTTGCAATGTTATTCTAAATACTCAATCATCGAGGAAAGTCCATTACCAATACAGACAATCTTTGCCGACCGAGGTCAATTAAAGCATTTTACAAAGGTTCTGTGGTGAAGTGTCAATAATAGAAACAAGTGTCATGCTGACGAATCAATTTATGTCTGATTTTTTTGTCTTAGCACATTTCAGACATCTATTAAATTGAATAATGTCAATGATTTTTCAGGTGTGGTTTAATTACGAAAGTAACGGTAAATCGAAGGATAGCTTTTTCAAACAATTCAGGTTAAACACTGCTGATAACGGACCCCCATTGACTGAGAAGGGTAATAGGTCACTTTACTATAGGTAACTGTATGTAATCATGGAAAAAAAATAATGGCTCATTGGACTGTAATATGATTTCACAGTATACGTGTTTGCATAATAATTTGGGTGTTAAAAAGAAAGTTGAAAGAGGAAAAACTCCCATTATCTGCACTGGTCATTGCTTTGAAAAGGGATATGAATTTTGAAAAATCAGCAAAAATATGGGCGGATTTAGGTCTCTAGCTCCCACGGAAATTGCGGACCTTATTTTTATATTGCAAATGTAACTCCTTAAAATACAGCTTGTCAGATTAAACACCTAGCCCTTGGATCCGTCACCAACATCTTCTACTTCATCAAAGTACTGTCATTTTTTAGCGTTATGGTATTAGCTCAGGAAACTCATAGTTTCATTACATATATCTTCTTGCTGGACGAAATTATCAGAAAAATAATTAGTTTTCAATCAAGGATTTCAATAATATTTTTAACCCATGGCCCACTAGTAGTTAACACTTTACATTTTCAGGTGATGACTGCTTAGTCTCTCTCCGTGTTGGGAACTAACATTCAGAAGATGAGAATCCAGCAGCATTATTTGAGAAGTTTGCGACAGCTGTAGAATGTGGTAATGGAACCATACCAGAAGTTAGAAAAGAAGCAGAACTGCCATGGACGGCTGATCATATATTGCAGCTAATGGAGTAATGTAATGAACTAATGGAAGACAATACAAGAGGAATAATGTAATGAGATGTAGAAAGGAAATGTGTGGAAGAAAAGAAAAAGCGGATCAACGATATATGTGCGGAAATTAAAGCTATGAATATGAGAGATCATCAGCGAATGTATTAAAAGGTGAAGCAATTAACATGTAACAAAAGAAACGTCACCGGTAAAGCAATTAAAAAAATTTGATGATGAAGGCATTTACATAACCAAGGACGAAATAAGTGCAGCAATAAATGGTGTAAAAAAGGAAAGTTAGTTGGAGATGATGGTTTTGCTGTGGAGATGCTTCGGGCACTGGAAGAGTTTGGAATTGATGTTGTAACTCAGCTGGCAAACAAAATATGTCACACGGGTGACGTCGTTCGGCAGACGTAGAGCTCAACTTTTATTACTTTTGGAAAGATATCTGGTACAATGAAGTACAATAGACACAGAAGATTAGCATTATGAACGTGATTTATAAGGTAATATTGGAAGCGATATTAGATAGGATAAGAATTAGAATCATACCTGAAGTTAGTATGGAGCAGTTCGCTTTCCTGAAAAGTAAAGGTATAGCAAGTGGAATTTTTTCATTAAGAAAGTTAATGGAGAGAGCGGTAGAAATGCAGAAAGAGCTTTACCTGCGCTTTGTAGACTATGAATAGGGATTTGATAGAGTGCAACTCGAGAAGCTCTTTAAGTTATGGTGGCCGTCAGGAAGGAACCAAGCTTATATTGCTCGCTTAGTTAACAACAAGACAGTGAAGCAAGCAGGAAATTTCATCTATATTGGAAGTTTGGTCACAAGTGATGGACGATGTGAGAGTGATTTAAGAAGGAGGATCATTTTACCAAAGAACTCTTTCACAAGAGTAAGAGGAATGGTAACAAACAGCAAGCTTGCAATGTCAACAGGGGTGAGATTTTATAAGTGTTTTGTATGGTTTGTACTGCTCTATTGGTACGAGGCGTGGACTTTTTTGGAAGGATGATGAAAGAAGACTAGAAGCTATGGAGATGTCGCGTCAGAGAAGAATGTTGAAAGTTCCCTGGACAGCCAGAGGAACAAATGAGAAGGTGTTGGCCCAGGCTGGCGTAAGGAAAGTCTTACTGTCAGTCATGAGAGTTAAGAACTGCACTTTATAGGATATTTTGTTAGGCATTGAGAGCTGGAAGAGCTATACCTCAGTGGGAAGATTGAGTGGCCGGGAGGAAGAGGAAGATCACGAGTACAATACATGGATGGACTGGTTAGGGTAACAGATGGACGATGACTAGCTCCTCAAATGATCAGCATGATGAGAGATAGAGATGCGTGGCAAACCGTGGTAGCCTACGTCCAGCGGGATATGGCGGGGTTTTCAAACTGAAAATATTTGAATTAGTAAAGCGTCGAGAAGCAGGCTGTTGTATTTCTGCTACATATTTTCTTGTGTTTGTTTGTAATTTTTGGCAATAAAAAATAATTTTTTATAATTTATTGATACTCAGATGAGGTCTTTACTTTTAATCATTTTAGTTTTACAAAAATATTGGTTTTGTTTGATTACATGTGGATGCTTTACGTCCCTTTTCATTAGATCTGGGACCTTGCAAGTGGAAAGCTTAAGTTATCACTGACGGGGCATATCAGCACTGTTCGCGGTTTGGCCGTTAGCAGTCGTCATCCATACTTGTTCTCAGCAGGTGAAGACAAGCAAGTAAAATGCTGGGATCTTGAATACAATAAGGTAGGACAGACAAAATGATTTCTTTGAACTTATGTACTGCCAATATGGCTAAGGTAGTTGTAGAGGAGTTTCCAGTTAGTGAGCACTATGGGTGCAATAATTATGGCTACTACGTGGAAGGACTTTTTAATTAGAAACTCGAGTTTTTTCCCATTAATAGTCCAAAACTATTAACAATTTTTAAAAGTGATTTTGTGACACATGTCAGCTTGCCCCACTGGGGCTTTCAAAATCAAAATCAAACCACTACAGTGAATTTTCAAATATTTTATGCAGTTCAAGTTCTGTTTATGGAAAAATGAAATAGAAAGGTGAAGTACTTTTCGAGTTAAATGCTTCAATCTTGTACATCCCAGTGTTTGAATTTTACTTTTAATAGCTTATGTTATAGTAGCATTCACCTAAACCCTGCATACCAACAAAGCGTTAAGTATTTTCAAAGACTCTCAAATAATTAATTCATTATTCCTTGCACAAGCTGGAAATGGTAGACTTCATTATATGTGGCCATTGCAGCGTTCGTAAATGGGTTGAAGCGAATAGTATGACCGTACACGACTTTTTCAAATAAGCAACTCGTCTGTAAGCAACAGAACTGGATTTTGAAAAATTTTATAACCAACTTCAATTCTTCGCTGATATGAGCATAACTAACTAAAAATATATTATTTCGTGAAAATAAGAAACACCTCTCCATTTACATGTCGAAAGTAAACTTTGATCAATGATATTACGTATCACTGTTCACAGAATCGTGGGGTGCTCGAGAGCGATGACTGCATGACTAATGGTGACGTTAAATACCCAATTCGCAATGGCTATGGTCTGTTCAGACAGAATAACAACGGACAGTAATATTGTGGTCGGAGTGCACCGTAAGAATCCACCTGCTTTTGATAAGCAAACCCAAGCCTATAACTCACTTTTACTGCCATAAGTTTCTAAGGTGATATTGAACAACTTTCTCGCTAGTGACTTACCATCTTGGAAACTGTACTTTTTAGAAATGATTAATTTGGTTGACTTTGAAATATTACTTGATAATGACTTGACTATTCGGTAAGCTATCTTTTGCCGGTTCCTATTAAAGTGAACGAAAATTAGCCAAAAAATGGTTCTTTTTATTTTACTGTAATTTATAGCCTAGTGACCACTATTTTTACCTACCTCTGGATTTCAGCTGCCGTATTATTTAAAGCAGAAGACAAAGAGCAAAATCTTTGGTTTCCATCACTTGTTCTCAAGAGACTGGATACTGCATTTATGTCTCAAAAATTTCGTTTGAATTTATCACCAATTTGTAGGTTATTCGCCATTACCATGGACATTTGAGTGCAGTGTATTGTATGGCTCTTCACCCAACAATAGATATCCTCGCAACAGGAGGTCGTGATTCAACAGTAAGGGTAAGTGAAACTAAAAATTGTATTAAAAGCTGTGTTGAACTAGCGAGTACTTATTGAGCAGGTGATTAAGCGAATGCCTTAAAATATTACAGAGTGACATTGTTGTTACTTTTATTAATGATTTCACCAGGGTCCAAGTATTACGGAGAATCCACGCGTTTCCAACATTAGGTTTTTCATGATGTTCACTTTTGACAAAGCTGAAAGTCACCTCAGTGGCCAAGGTTGCTTTTCAATTAGATTTCTTAAAATCGGTCTTATCGTATTACCAACTTCGTTTCCAAGTACAGAAACTAAAGTGTGCCATTTCTAAAAGGGAGAATTTTACGCGAGAACTTCTAGGGCCACTGTGAGATACGAAACGAGAACCTCTTGTATTGTACTCTGATGATTTTTACAGTGTTAAACTTCAGTAGGTTAAATATTTAACCCAAGGTATGGAAAACTGTTGACAAGAAGTACTGATTTAAAAGTACTAAAGGTAAAGGCATAGTGGAGTGTTGTTTAGTTGTGTGTTTCATAAAGTGTATCTAAGCTTTAATGTTTTAGCAATTCGAGACCTTTGTATATAATACTTTTCTCAGAAGAGCCTGCTTTTCGGAGTTGTGACAGTTTTTTTTACTTTGGAGGAGCAAATTTTTTGAAATGGCATTTGCAGCAGACAAACGGGTTTTTCTATATAAAACAGTTTTTAGCAAATCTTACAGTAATTGAATTCTTACAATGACTTATTTCTAGATTTGGGATATGCGAACAAAAGCAAGTATACATACGTTATCTGGTCACTCTAACACAATAGCAGATATTCAAGCACAAAGTGCAGAACCACAGGTATGTCAATCATTTCGCAAACAGAATATTTATGTCCGTTTATTCGGGTTCAGCAGTTTAAGAACCAGATTTTAACACATATACTGTCACTAAATTCCTCCATCCAAGCATTTTATAAAAAACAGTGGTCAACAAAAAGTGTAGAAAGCATTTGGGTCCCGGGGTTAGGTCATGTTTTGAAGATTCGTGTGAAGTAATACAAGGGTACTTATACATCGAAGGCTACTTTAGGAATTGGATGAAAATCGAAAAATATTTAATATTTGTCTCTTAGTTAATGAGGTATAAAAAGGAGGAGAATGGCTTGTCATGTTTCGAGATGACATGTGAGTACCTGCAGTCGGGTGGATTCAGTAAGACATGAGAGGAAAATATCAAATTTACTTGACGGAAAAGACAACAATATTTCCTACAGCGACACAGTTTTCAATTCTTTTCCCCAAGTTATTATTATGATTTTGACTGCGCCATAATTTGGATTTTTCAAATCAACGGTAACTTCCAGAACCACTGTCACTAGTACCACTAGAGGTACTATTATTACCATTACTGTTACTATTACTGTTTCTATTACGATTACGATTACTATTACTATTACTATTACTATTACTATTATTATTACTTTTACTATTACTATTACCATTACCATTACCATTACTTTTACTATTACTATTACTATTACTATTACTATTATTTTTACTATTACTATTACTATTACTATTACTATTACTATTACTATTATTATTATTATTATTACTGTTACGATTACTATTACTATGCAGAAGCTGGACTCTACGGGCCAAATTTCTGGATCACTACAACCTAAAACAGTCTTGCGTGATAAATCATTGCATGTTATATGTACCTCCTCCGGGGGTGGTGTTAAAAAAGTTCTATGTAGGTAGAAGGGCGGTGCAGATGTTCAAACCGACGAGGATGCTATTACTTACATATCCAGTTGGTGTTACGTGATACTAATATGAATAGAAAAATTTAAAGATCGAGAAAAAAAGAATATATTTAGTGTTTTGGTTGAGCTAAGTGCTGATTAAGTTTTTTACAATATTTTTTATATTACATGGTAATAATAGAGTATTTTTCTTTCAAAAAGCAATATTAAAACGACAACAGTTCGAGCACGCGCCTTTCGTACCATTATTTGATATTTCAAGTGGTAGTAATGACTACGTCTGTTTGTATATGAGATGATATGATATGATGTGCATCGGATAAACTGAGTATTTTTTAGTATTAGGCGTACTTAATTATGGTGTTTGCTAGGCACACTACTGTTAATTTCACTCGTATCCTTTTCTGTCCAATAAATCACACTAAAATGGATATTTTCAAGTTACATTTAAGTCACACTTAAACCGTCCAAGGCAGCCCGCCATTTTCCACTTTTTGTCACTGACAAAGAGAAATACAACTGTTTTCTCATAATTTTTGACTTTCCTCAATGAGAAAAACTCACCTGCCTTGTGTTTCCCAATATAAGCGTCTTGATCCTGTAGAGTATCAGGTCAAAAGAGCTTTCGACCCAATTATACGTAATTTTAATTGCAACATTCAAGTTAAGTAACATAAATCGTTCATTAGGGTTTGAACTGCTAACAAACGTGAAAAAAGAAGCCTTCTTAAAGTTAGACCCAGATATTGTTTGCTAGTTTGGTCAAGACTTATAATTAGCTTTGTTAGAGACACTTTTTCAGTAATACTTTTCTTATGACTCAGATTATAACCCATGTCACAACTTATTAGAGTTGTCTTTTCTAAAAAGAGTTCCTAATCCTAACACCATACACAGGGCTACCAAATTGCACCTTATGATTTCCCATGCCTCTGTAATAGAGAAAAATAAGTTTCTCATTCACTGCCTGTTTTTGGTGTACGCTAGAGTAGGGATGACACTGGTTATAATACATGATGACAGCATCGGTCCAGTTTAGGACTTTTTAAAAAGGTATTGTAATTTTCTTCATTATTTCCACGGTGATATGTATAACAAAAGATAAGATTCAAGGATTTATGAACTACAAAAACAACAGGAATGAAATTTTCACAGACTTGTTCACAGAATAGCAAAAGGATTGATAAATTGTGTGAGAAGTTGTTGTTAAAAGTTTTGCTTGCACAAATTTTTTTATGTTCTCCTTGAATTTCTAGTCAACAGATAAAACCAGACTGTGACGTATGTGATTCATAATGTACAATAATTTATTGTTTTATCCATTAACAAAAAATTTTTGTTTTCTTCTTTCTTTATTGCAAATTTAAGCCTTTTCTTTTATTTCACCCAGTATTTGTCTAGAATTTTTTGTTTAGGTTAGTTGTTTTTCTTTCTTTCTCGTGTGATCATAACAAGAGCTTGTCTATAATTTTTTGCAGATAATCAGTGGGAGCCATGACTCTACTGTCCGCTATTGGGATTTGGCTGCTGCAAAAACTAGAGTTACGTTAACCAATCATAAGAAAAGTATCCGAGGAATGGTCTTGCACCCTACACAGTATACAATGGCATCAGCTAGCGCTGACAACATTAAACAGTGGAAATTTCCCGATGGTGATTTCATTCAAAACCTTAGTGGACATAATGCTATTTTGAATTGTCTTGCTTTAAATCAAGACAATGTTCTTGTTTCCGGAGGTAAGAAAGAATATGAATCTTCTGTATGTATGCCAAGAATATGTAGTTATGACTAGTCTTGCCAAGTCACACAAATGCTTCCATACTGTATTACCCACAGGATTTGACAGAATTCACTTCTGTTTGTTTTGATTTAGTTTCATTCAAAATGGAATTTTTGGATTGGTTGGAGTCGTTAATTATAACGATTATGATAATGTCATATAATGTATGTCTAAAATATATGTTGCATACAAGTATCTTAGGCTTGGTCTTAGCTAGCTAGTCATGATGATAATTAAAGTAATAGTAATGATAATACTGAAACTTAATACAGCAATAGTAATTATCGTTATTTTTATTGTTGTTATTGTTATTATTACTTTATTTCACTGCTCTCTACAACTGGAAAAAGAACTGTGTAGAAACAGGTGATATTGCACAGCAGATGACAAAATGTAGACCTGACTTGGTTTTATATCCTGCTGCATAAGAGCATAGCACACTAAACTAGAAGAAGTCGATAGCATCAGGACATATTAAGGCGGCACACTATTTGGCTTTGATCCTATTAAGCCTAGTTTAAAGAGACACTGAGTTGTACTATGAGTTTAGCAGTTCTGAAAGGATTAACTGTAATTTTCATGGACTGCCTAAAACTTAATACTTAAGTGAAAAATATTTTGATTCCGTAGTGCATTTGATAAGGGTTTTTAATAAAGATACAAATTTGGAGTTTAAGAACCGTCTTTGATTGTCAGATTTTGGCAAAAAACCTCCCTGAAATAATAGCAGTAGTAGTAATGATGATGATGATGATGATGAGGATAATAATAAAAATAATAATAATAAAAATAATAATAATAAAATAATAATAATAATAAAAAATAAATAATAATAACAACAATAATAATAATAATAATTATTATAATAGATCTCAATTCTTGATGAATTAGCGAAAGGAACAGACGTGAAAACTATAAAAAGCAGGAAAGTTAAAAGGAAATACAATATTATTGATAAAGTTTCTCTGGATACGACCAAAGAAGTCTTAAAAGAAAAACTACAAGTGAAAGCGCATTGATTGAGAAGCTTTGATAAACGAAATAAATTTTGTAGGCAGAACAAGATCTTCAAAACTGATGCTAAAAAGCTCTACAGGGAAATTGAAAAGACTAAGATTGAGATAAATTAGCCACCTGAGAATAAGGACGTGGAAGAGTTTTGGAATGGCATCTGGGCTAAAGAAAAAAAACTACAACCAGAAAGCTACTTGGATAAGCAGAGAGGAGGAAATGATGAGTGAGGTCAAAGAACAACAGTGGAAACCATTTACGATCGAGGAATCGCGCATGGCCCTAGCGAAATCACAGAAGTGGAAATCCCCTGGATTAGATAAGATTCCAAATTTCTGGCTGAACTCTCTCAGTGAAATACATAAATACCTAATGGCATCATTAAATGAAATCGTCACTACAACAGAAGCCTTATCAGATTGGTTAACACAAGGCAACACATATCTTCTCCCAAAATCATTCGATACTAAGAACCCGAAAAACTATCGCCCTATTACGTGCTTGACCACACCCTCTTAGGTTTTAACATCAGTAATCAGTGACAGAATGTATAATTTCCTTGAGCAAAACTTGATTCTTCCTCAGGAACAGAAATGCTGCANAAACACCCTTGCTGTACCAGTTGTACAATACAGCTACAACATAATAAACTGGAACCCTCCTGACATTAAACGTATGGACTGTAAAACTAGAAAACTATTCACGTCAAATGGTATGCTCCACCCCAAAGCAGATATTGATCGTCTCTATTTGCCTAGATGCGGAGGGGGACGTGGACTTATACAACTTGAAATGTCTTATAAAAGCACGACAGTTGGAATGAAACAATATCTTGAATCAAAAGATGATTGGATGTTAAATCTAGTAAGCAGGCATAAAAGGAGTAAAAAACTGCACTCGGTTTACAAAGAATCCCAAAAATGTGAAAAGGAATTAGGTGTAGAAATAGCCAAAGAAGATGAAGATGGACGTGAAGCCACATAAACTGCGAGGAAAGTCAAAATGAATGCTATAAGGAAAGCACAGAAACAGCTTGCCGATCATTGGAGCTAGAAAGCTCTGCATGGACAGTATGCTCTCCAAAGCCAAGACGCTGATGTAGGTCTATATGCAACCCGTCAGTGGCTGAGGAGTGCAGGACTTAAGGCAGAGACAGAAGGCTTCATCATCGCAGCACAAGACCAAAGCTTATTTACCCGAAATTACCAAGCAAATTCTGAAGAATGGAGCTGACCCTAAGTGCCGGTTCTGTGACCAGCACACGAAAACAATAGACCACAATGTGTCCGGATGACCTCTGCTTGCTCCAAACGAGTAAGTCAAACACCACGACCGTGTTGGGCAGTATCTTCACTGGGGTATATCCAAACACTTTGGTATCGAAACCAACCCCAACTGGTATGAACACCATCCATTACCAGTCACGGAAGGAGAAAATACCACTATTCTGTGGGACTTTACGATCAACAATGACCGGACAATTCAAGCCAACCGTCCTGACATCATAATTAAATAAAGGAAAAACAAAATTTGCTTCAATTGACATGAGTGTGCCAAGTGATAAAAACATTTCAGTTAAGGAATTCGTAAAGCTAAGCAAGTATAAAGACCTGGAGATAGAAATTCAAAAAATGTGGAACGTCAAAGATAGAACTGTTCCGGTAATTGACGGGGCGCTAGGGATGATTAAGAAGGGAACTCAAAAACATATAGAGAAAATACCTGGAAAGCATAGACTACAAGAACTCCAGAAAATTGTCCTCACAGACCCTGCTCATATTCTTCGAAAAGCACTCTCAATTTGATACTGCAAAAGTCATAAACATTTCTGATTTTTTTTTCATTGAGCATTTTTACAAATTTTTTATACTTTTAATAGTTTGCAGTAATATGACAAAGGTCTTTTAATACTCGTGCCAATTATGCTTTTACTTCCTTGTCATAATTATTTTTATACTCTTTCTAATATGTCAATCGTCCCTATAATTTTCGTGTCATGTCTCATAGGACCTTTATCTGCCCCAGGTCACTGGGATGACCCGGTAGGTAATTGTACTGAAACGCATACGTAAAGAAATACTTCAATAATAATAAACAAAGTTCATGTCCAGCATGACAGCCCGCACAGGGAGATGGTATTCACCTGCCAGACGAGAAAACTTAACCCCGGCTACCGACCAGTAGCTTTAGAGGTTAAGCACCTTCCTCAATATGTTGGTAGTTCCAATGATGGTAGATGTTTGGAGTCCACCCAAGACATCAGGGATGCCCAACTCTTTCAAACTGCGCTCCAACCGCTTCGTCACCACTCCTAAGCTTCCCACGACGATTGGGACAACGCTGGTACATACGCTATG
>RDPX01000270.1:9446-42102 GCA_003991215.1 Morbakka virulenta
AAAAAGTAGAAAAGTATCAAGATCTGAAAAGAGAAATAAAAAGACTGTGGAAACTGAAGAAAGTAGAAGTTGTCCCTATTGCTATTGGAGCTCTGGTATCTGTGACCAAAGGATTTGAAAAGTGGGTTGAAAAGCTTGGGATTCACTGCAACGTAGGAGTACTTCAAAAGACAACGTTGTTGGGAACAGCCAGGATTTTGCGAAAAGTACTGGAGTTGTGAGAAAGAAAATGCTGGTAGCCCATGGTCATTTGTTATGACCCGCCTGTCAGCATAGAACTCGGCAATAAAAACAGCCAGACACAAAATGTGAAAAAAGATGATAATAATAAAAATAATACTCAAGGAAAATGAATCGAGAAAGGACTATGTAATATCTACCTCCAGGTCACCCTTGAGCTAGATGTAGTACCTGTTAGCTCCCTGAGACTCAGTAGGTGGAGCTCATTAGCCTCGTTTGGCAGTCCTTTTAAAAGAAGAAGGAAAACTCTGAATAAAAACCAAATTCCAAGGTTTGAAATACTCAGTTGATGTCTGGCAAGTTTATCCAATGTGTTATGGCCAGGTAGAGGTTTTCAGCTCTGATCAGCAATCTTCCTGGAGATGGTGTCTGGAAAAATATACTGAAGGTAGCGAAACCTCATAAACACTAACCTTCCTATGAGTGAAAGTATGAAAAATGTATTTGAAATAACGACGTAAATGGCACTGGAACAGCATGTAAAGGTGCCTTGTCCGGCAGGTGCCCCTACGCTACCCAAGCGTGAGGCAGGTTGTCATCATACCACTACTCGAGCAAATAGGTCAAAAGAAGTGAACAAGGTAGTAATGGAATGTTTCTATCGAAGCAAACCTTTTGACAGTTGTCGTAGACCTGTTGGAGACCACATACAGTGAATGTTCAGCAAATGGAGAGAGCGTGGTGTCTTAGAAAGTGGCTGAACAACGATTATGTGATCAGACGAGGGTTATAAGGAAGAATGGCTGGGTCTCTGAACTTGAGCTCGAAAATATCCAAAGGAAAATTAAGGAAGTAGAGGTGGTCAGCAGCGAGTAAGATTTATTATGGATCCACAAGAAATGAAGAAAATATTGATGATCGTACACCACAGAACGATATCACGAACGACAGTAATACTAAAAATAATAAAATTGTAGACGAAAATCATTTTGAGGTTGGCAAGTTTGTACACATTCAAAAAACACAAACCACAACTGATCAGTTGCGATAAATAATGGCTAAAAGTAGAAATACTAACGGTATCGCAATCAAAAAGGTTGATAAGAGTTCTCTTAAAAGTCAAAACAGTTAAAGTCAATGCAGTGGTAAAATAAATCCGTACAAGCAATATTACACAAACCAATAATCTTATTAGAGCTGTGAGCGTTTGGGTTGCAGACCAAATGGTGCTAAAGAAATCGGTTAAGGGTAAAATACGAGAACCATGGAGGAAAAGGCGAATAGAAAATGATATAAAAGAACTGAGAATGGAAGTAAATGTCTTGGAAAGAGAATGTAAAGGACAGTTGAGTGAAAAAGCAAGGAACAACGTAACTTCTTAGTAACAAATTATAGAGTTATAAGGAAACGATTAACAACGGTGCGTGAAGAGTTAAAGCAAAAAATATTGACTGAAAGTGCCCAAATCACCCGTCATGAACAAAGAATAGATCAGTATAGGATCAACAGATTGTACTCTGTTGATCAAAAAATGGCTGTAATACACTGAATTCAAAAGAAGGAAGAGGAGGTGAAACTCCTGATCCAGACGAAAGTAAGACGTTCTGGAGCAACAAATGGAGTCTACAAAAAAATCACAACCAACAGACTGAGTGGCTTAATAATATGAAGAAGAGAATCAATATCAGGCATGAGCAAGAAAATAAGATGATCAATAAAGATAAAGTGAAAAATCAGTGCAAAACAATGCCAAACTGGAAGACACCAGGAAAGGATGGAGTCCACGGTTACTGGATAAAAAATATCCACAACCTGCATAAAACAATAACCAAACAAATATCTGATATTTTGGAAGGAGTGACTGAAATAACTACCTGCCTGGATGACATACGGAAGGACTGATTTGTGCGAAAACGATTCTGCACAGGGAAAAGCTAATGACAACAATGATAGCTGAAGAGATTTACACGTACTCAGATAACGAAAGTATTTTTCCTGGAAAAAGCTGTCTTATACGATTGCAAGAGTTCGAATCTAGCTGTGGCGTGGATCGATTACAAAAAGGCTTATGACATTATCCCCCATAGCTGGATAAACCAATGTTTGGGAATGTTTGGCATAGCTAAAAATGTTCGACAGTTTTTAGAAAGAAGCACGAAACAGTGGAGGCTCTTTCTTCTAATGGAGAGGAACTATGTGATGTAAATTGAGGAATCTTTCAAGGAGATCGTCCTTCTCCCTTATTATTTTCTATAACAATGATACCTCTTTCTCTTCTGCTGAGAAAGATTAGTGCGTTTTATGCGTGGAGAGAAAAGGAATTCCAATTGAATTACCTTTTTCTTATGGATGATCTTAAAGTCTTTGTGAAGATCAAATTGATTCTCTTGTAGACACGGTTTTTGTTTTAACCCAAGATCTTGAAATGGATCTTGGTTTAAAGAAATGTGGAGTTGTGACGAGGAGAACGTTTAAAATTCGATGGAATTCAGCTTCCAAATATGGAGATGATGAATGAAGTGGATGGTAAAGGCTATACATATCTTGGAATACAAGAATAGGATAGGATCAAGGAAAGTGAAATAAAAAAGAAATTACCAACGAATACACGAGAAGACTTAGATTGATCCTTGCATCAAAACTGAACGGGAAGAAAAAATTAATGCAATCAATATCTGGGCATTTGCTACAGTCAGAAAAAGAGCTTAGCATTTGCTACACTCAGATATAGAGCAGGTATTATTGATTAGAAAATCATGAATTGAATAACTTAGACAGAAAAACATGGAAACCATGACTATGTGTGGCGCGTTTCACCCTAAAAGTGATAAAGACAGGTTGTATCTGAAGATAAGAGAAAGAGGCCGAGTATTGATGGGTGTGAAAATGTCTGTTAAAGGGGAAGAAAATTGCCCTGGGCTATAAGTAAAGAGCTCTACTGAAAAACTGATAAAAAATTGAAAAAGTTTAGGAAAATAAAAAAGTCAAGACCTTGTGGGACTTTGATATGCAACCTGAAGAATGAAAATAAAAGGAGGAATTTACTAAGGGGGCAGTCTATTCCCTCTTTTTTTGTTATCAGTTTGATTCCTATGTCACTTATTCTGCGTAGCCTCAAAGCTGGATATGAAGCTACACAAGCCAGCCCAACAATAAACCATCTATTATATATGGCTGACTTAAAGATATTTGAAAAAACTGAAAAGCAGCTTGATACACTAATCCAGTACTAAGTCCAGTACGTATTTTCGGTAAGGACATAAGAATGGAATTTGTCATAAGTGCAGGGTTTTAATCATAAAGAAAGGGAAAACGATTCACAGTGAAGGTATCGGGGTTCCTTCAGGTGACAGGATAAAGGCGATTAATGGAGCTAACAGGTTTACATACTTTCTGGAAGTAGATGGCATTAAAGACTGAAATGAAAGTAAAAATAAGATCGGAAGATGTCCGGCGAGTTAGGAGGATTTTGAAATTTCATCTTAATAGTCGAAAGTGATAACTGTCATCAATGCCTGAACAGTATTGATTATAGAGTATAGTGCTGGACTTTTTAGACTGACTGAAAAACAACTGAAAGCCCTGGATAGGAAAACAAAGAAAGTTGATGACACTGTATTGTATGTTCCACAAAAAAGGAGAGTTTGATAGACCGTATCTAAAAAGACCAGAAGGTTGGCAAGCACTGCTGTGTGTAGAAGATAGTGTTTTGATTTAGAAAAACCTGCTTGAATGTTTATATTTCTAAATGAAAGGAAAAGATGCTTAAAGCAGTTAAGAATGAAGAAAACATAAAACACAAAAACCAATGTAGCACGTTTTTCCAAAAAGATCGGAGTTAAAAAGATGTGGAATTGGTTGAGAAATGAAGACTTGAATAAGGTCAAAAGGGGAATCATTCTGGAATGTCAAGGACAAGGTCTGTTAGATATTGCATCGACAATGTCAATGTCTCCCCACCACGTGGGTTTTGCGGAAAGAAAGACGTAACAATGTCCCATTTGGTGTCTGGATTCAAGATCCTTTGTCAGATACTTTGCAAGAAGTGGCGTCATTAGAAAATTGCTCGGGTTATTCATAGGTAATAATACAGAGCTCATGACCTAGAACTCAAGGAAAAGTGGCACAAACATTAGCCAGAAAAAAGATAACAAGAGAAAATCCTTTGGGATATGAGGAAACAAATGGATAAGGTCCTGGAGCACTTAAGACCAAACATTGTAGCTGTCGAGAAGGAGAATAGATCTTGCAAGATACTCGCGTTGATGAAAAAGAGAGAAAATAGACAAGTATCAGAATCTGAAATACGAATTGAAGGGGATTTGGAATTGTGGTGAGGTGACAGTGATCCCTGGAGTTATCGCCGTTTCGGGACCCATCTTAAAGGATTTTCATAATTGGATTAACAAGATCAATCTACTTTAGAAGCTTACTTGGAACAGTAAGGGCCTTGAGATATGCTCTGAATATCCAAGGTTGTGGATACCAGCTGGAAGTCAAGCAGAATAAAACAAGGTATTTTACATCATTGAAGCAGAGTCGTTGCAAGACAACGATTACAAATATATTAGAATATTAACGGTAGAGAGGATAAAAGGACAAAAAATGAAAGAAACGATTACAAAGGAATATACATGGAGAATGAGAAAAGTTGAGTAAAAGTTGAATAGGGAAAACATGTTAGACGGGATCAACATCCAGTCATTCTCTTTATTAAAGTAATCAGCTGCCTTTTGAGATTGGACCAGAAAGGAGAAGCAGAATGTTGACCGGAAAACAAGAAACTTAATCGCAACGTTTCAGGATGCAATTACCACTACTAACAATTGTGTGCATCACAGTTAAAAATAATATAATATATAATATAATATAATATAATATAATATAATATAATATAATATAATATAATATAATATAATATAATTTAATATAATATAATATAATATAATATAATATAATATAATATAATATAATATAATATAATATAATATAATATAATATAATATAATATAATATAATATAATATAATAATATAATACTTTTAAAAAAAGGTGGTTTCTTTACTACCACTCATTTTTCATGTATTATTGTACTTAAGAAGGGAATATCAGATTGTACATTGTATATTAACAATAAGCGAGCAATAAATTACCCTCAGCAAAGTAGAGTATTTTGTGTAGCCTTTTCCTTCGTTTTCCAAATGAATCTGCTCTAAAGGATCAAGCTGTGCATCCGACTTTAAACCCTTGAAAGGAAATCAAAGGAACATAAACATAGTCTTTCTATCAATAGCAAACGTGTATCAAATCAGGGGAAATCTATGCTTTAAGGTCGATGTAATGCCACTCTGAAGAGGCAAGGGTAGTTTTTAAAGTAAAAGTCCCAAAGAAGGGGCAAAAACCCAGAAAATGCATGCCAAAAGGAATAAATTCACTTTAGGCGGATCCACAACAGTGTTTGAATATAGGGACTATGAATAAGTTGTCAGGTACAATGGTTAAAAATGATCTGCACCCAAGACGAAAGTTCAAAAAAACGTTCAAACTAAACAAAATTTAAAATAAAAATTTACCCCCAAAATTTTAAATTTTAAATTCAGATTAAAAAATAAACTAAATTTACATTTAAAAATTAATTCAATTTACACATAAAAATCAATTATTTTATATTTAAAAATAAATTGATTTTACATTTAGAACTCAAGTAAATTTCAATTTAAAAATAAACTAAAGTTACATTTGGAAATAAACTAAATTATATTTATAAATAAATAAAAAGAAATAAACTAAATTATATTTATATTTAAAAAAAAACTAAATTTACATTAAAAAAATAAAATAAATTTACATTAAAAAAATAAAATAAATTTACATTCAGATAAAAATTAAATAGACATTCAGAAATAAACTAAATTAAGATTAAAAAATAACTAAATTTACATTTAAATACTAATTCAATTTACACATTAAATAAATTATATTTATATTTAAAAATAAACTAAATTTACATTAAAAAGATAAAATAAATTCAGATTAAAAAATTAACGAAATTTGCATTTGAAAATTAATTCAACATACAAATAAAAATTATTACATTTATATTTAAAAGTAAATGAAANAAGATTAAAAAATAACTAAATTTACATTTAAATACTAATTCAATTTACACATAAAATAAATTATATTTATATTTAAAAATAAACTAAATTTACATTAAAAAGATAAAATAAATTCAGATTAAAAAATTAACGAAATTTGCATTTGAAAATTAATTCAACATACAAATAAAAATTATTACATTTATATTTAAAAGTAAATGAAATTTACACATAAAAATAAATTATATTTATATTTAAAAATAAACTAAATTTAAATAAAAAGAAACTTAATTCAAATAAAAAGTAATTAAATTTACATTAAAAAATAAATTACATTTACATTTTGAAATTAATTAAATTTACATTTAGATAAAAATTAAATTGAAATTCAGAAATAAACTAAATGCAGATTAAAAAAATAACTAAATTTACATTTAAAAATTAATTCAATTTACACATAAAAATAAATAATATTTATATTTAAAAATAAACGAAATTTACATTTGAAAATTAATTCAACTTACAAATAAAAATCATTAAATTTATATTTAAAAACAAACCAAATTTACATACAAAAATAGATTAAATTTACATTTAAAATTAAATTAAATGTAAATTTAAAATGGTAAAACATGAATAGGCGTACTTGCTTTGAGGTGCTACGGTATAACATTGCGTATATTATACATAGCACACAGTAGTACCGTATTATTTACCGTTTAAATATTAAAATGTTTAGCCATGTCAAACGTTATCCAAATGAACGAATTCTGTCTCAAGTAATGATGTACAAAACCCCTCTTGGGATGAAGGAATAGGCTATGTGTGAACGAGACTTCAGAGGTGTTCGTGTTACAAATAAAAATGCAGGGCAGGTTTTAAAACATACAACGTGAACTGGACTGCTCAAAATGAAACGGCTAAAAATATTTGGAGTGGAATTACGACCTATTGGGGTTGCAGACTATAATAAGGATAATAATGCTGCTTCTATTACTGACTATAATGTTGTGCTGATACGTGTGTATTTCAGTATTTCATTGGTTAAAATTTTTTATGCATACAAAAATTCTTCAGAGCCACAATCCTGAAATTTGCAAGCATCGTTATTATAACACTTTTATTATGCAATATTCCATTACCTTTCCTTCAAATCCAATTCCAATTCGCTATTTAACGATTAAACAGTAAAAAAATGATTCCTGATACAAATTATCAAGTATCCTGTCTAGAACAGGCATCGTTGATCATTCTTTTCCAGTCCTCAAGATAATCTGCTAGTTTTATAAATTCGTGGTAAGTAAAATCACGTCCATTTCTGTCTAAAGCTTTTTCGCTGACACTAGACTGAATAATACGTAATACAGCTCGTATTCTCAGCAATGAAATAGACGGAGTTAGGTACTAGCGAATGTGGTATTTTGGTAATAAAAAACGGGAAATGGTAAATTTGGAGGGATCGAAATTCCATTAAGAGAGGTCATCAAGAAGAACATCACTAAGGGTAGGTATAAGTGCTTTGGAATTCAGAAAGCGGAGGTTATAAATGGAAAATTATTCCTGAGCCAATCATTACCAAAAGTGGTCAAATGACCTATGTAAATTAGATATTAGTCTACAAAACTTTTCTTTACTATTTACTCTTCAGGAAGCAGCTGATACATGTGGCCTTTCAAACTCATAACTGTAAACCTTTTTGTTATGTTTGAAACATTCAAATCTATACAATATACGAGTGGAAAGCAAAATATCAAATAATATGATTGCTTCACCTCTTAATGATTATACCTTATTAGCAGGTATTCAAGGGAAGCACCAATCTATGAGGACGGCATGGTTAACAAAAGTGGGGTGGGTGCCTTTGTATTATTATGGTTACCTTTACACTGAAGGTCAAAGTGTGAAGCAGAAGCCATTTAAAATGAAAGAACATATTAAAGCTTACACTACATTCAAACTCACCTCAATTTCAGATCTTAAATCACTTAGTTGTTTCTGAAGATTTTGGCTTTTTTGTAAGTACTCGACCCTATGGTAACAACAAATCACAAGTTTAATGATTCAGGTTGCTTTTGAAAACATACGAAAACATGAAAAATTGCGCTGACAATTAAAACGTCAAGGCTTGTTTTAAGGATTTATTTTCTTTGAGTCTGTAAATTAGAAAACGATCCTTCACTGATGCATTACAGAGTGAGTGCACGAATCAGATTGTATCCGTTGTCGAATAATCCCTTTCCACAGAAAGAACGTAGGAAACCAAAGTTGTAAAATTTCTATATTCTGGGCAATTCGAAAGTAAGCAGTTCATAATAGCTGATTAAAGTGGGTAACAAAAAAAATGTCTTTATTGCCAGCAACTATAAGGAAACTAGGTACTCTTGGTCAAATGGAGGGGGTGAGTTTGGGTTTGGGAGCTTTTAACTCAATACAATACAGCATCTTGCTCGATTCTAAACTGTGCAAAAGTACTTTTTGCCTGGGCTCAGTAAAGAGTTTAAGAAAAACTCTGCCATTTGTTTTGGCGGGATACTGGGACAATATTTGCAAATAGTTACTTTTACACGAATGACTGAAAAAGATTTTAGCATCAATAAATTCTCGTTTATTTCAGTCTGTGATGCTCTTTAGCTGGCACATTAAAAAGGCACCAGAACAGTAGTTGTATATAACCTTTTTTTTCAAGCATTCAGAAATGCTCTCGGCAGCAAAGTTGTTACTACTCTTTTTGTTAACAGCTAACCTTTTACTACCCCTCCAGGTCTTGCCAAGCCATTTAATTCTTCTTGGAACGTTCTCTGTCGCAAGTTTTTGTCTTTTGTTTGTCTTGGATATGTTGTCTAGCAGTTAACGTTCTACGCCAAGCGTAGATAGTCAACTGTCATATAGCGGCGTCAAGTGACAAGAATTTCTTTGGGCATGCATCGTCTAAAAATCTCTTAATCTGTAACATTCTCAAATTTATTGTTAGAATCTTTACCAGGTTCTTATGACATAAGCTGTCCAATTTTCATGTAGCCTTCGCAGAGATTTACCGTTTCACTACCATAAAGAACTGCTGACAGCTCAAACAAATCGAACAGGCGGATCTTGACAGCTGTGCTTATGGTCAAAGTTCTCCAGATATACAGAATTTCTTTGGAATATCATGTGCATCTTTAAGCTGCTCAAATCTGTCTGTGGGTAAAAGCTAAAATAGTTATGCTGTTCTATTCCCTTTAACTTTTTACCGTAAAAGGTTTATCCATGTCTTTTCTCGTCAGTCTTTTCAGATAAAGCTTCAAGTTAACTTTTATAAGATGATGATTTGAGCCAACATCAGCGAGTCTACAAGTTCTTACATTTTGGACTGCACTTTTGCAATGCTTACTAAATGCTGACGTAATTAGTTTGGTTGTTAACGTCTTCATTTAGGAATCTTTAGATTTTTCAGTGAATTTTTGTGTCTGTAAAAAAAGTATTATTCTTACTGGGGCTGTACATATTACAGAACAAAAGGATACTCTTTATTACAAGTGGTAATTTTACTCGCTGAGTGTTGTCCAACCGTATCTTTGATTTCTTTCCTTTCCTTATAAATTTCAAATTATTTTACCGCTTGAAGAATAAAACCCGGAGCTTCTGGGTTATTATACATTCGTGTAAAACGATAAACCACGTCTTCTTTAAGAAATGACGAACAACAAGATGATGGGTATAATGCAGTATCAAAGTATTTTCAAACTCGAGTTTTAGTTCTGCTGATACGAAGATAAAAAACCTCTATAGACTGATGATGGGGACCAAAGGGTTGACTCACCAAGGGAATACCCTTCTTGCAAAACAAAAACAGTATGTTTTTTCGGCCTGGCACAGATTAACTGACAAAAAAGTGAAAAACACCAACAGCCAGCAAGTCTTAAGTCACACCATAAAAAAATGTCCCACTTTTAGTAGTGGCAGATTTCAAATATAATGACAGGTTTTCCCTCACGGAAATTAGTTATGAAAAACATCACGTCTATCTATTCATACCACTGCGTGGTGAATTTGAATTGAAAACTTTGCTCTAAATTCATTTACAATAAAGCCTCTGACATTCTTTTGTAGTCGTTCTGTCTGCATTATATCTATTCGCTCTTCAAGTAAGTCATTTTTATCTACAACTAAACACTTTGTTGCTGTTGAATTTTGTTGCTACTTCAGTACCTCACGACGTTTTGCAGTTTAATGTACACTAGTATTACGCTATCAAAACATGACGAAAAGTTTCTCTTGTACATACACATATACATACACACACACACACACGCATAAATAGTGTAAGTAGCATTTGCTTACAATTTTGTACAGGACGATATATAGCTGGTAAGCATATCGACCAACTTTTCCAATTAAAAGTATTTTTATTTGATTTTGTAGGTCTTATTGAATCGACACGTCCGTATGACAAATAAGACAGCAACTTGCAACACCAACAAACATCAAACAGTAATGAAGGGTGGTGGGAATTCCACAGAATTTCTTACTAGGCGATTATGTTCATGATGAAGACAATTGCTACTTTATTTATGACGAACAACTGAACACTAATTTCAGGTCTCCGACAAGCAATAGAAAAATGTCTCCTGAGATCAGACAGTGAAAGAAAGAATAACAAACTCCACTTTGACAATGCTTCAATCATGTAAAGGAAAATTGTGTATATCAAAGAAGAAAAAAATACCAGTTTTGAAAAGAACTGTCAGATTCTATGAGCCCCTTCCCCCCTTCCCTATATATATATATATATATATTTCTACAGAAGAAATAAATCTGTCCACTTAATAAAAAATACTTCCAAAGCTATTGAGGATATTTGACACAAAAATGCATCAAATCATGCCAAGACCCTGTGTTTGACGGCTAAATGTTCAAAGAATTTAGATTTTGATCACAACAACAACAAAACCCGTCGAAAATTATGTATTTTATTCCTAAAAACATCTGTACGATGATACACAAAAAGATATTTGTACCAAATAATCATTATTTGGTACAAATACCAAAAAGCATAAACCAGATTTAAGTTGTCCATGAATAAGTCACTTGTACTATTTTGTAATGTACAAAATACCTCAATTTTTGCACCACACCCTTTCAAATAGTTCAACATTGTGAATACCCTTTTTTTAACGTTTGATTCTACACAGTAAAGTAAAAATCAAACAGTTACCTTTATAGCTATCAAGGTCAAGAGATATTCATTTTCAATTTAGCAGCTGGCAAAATTGAAGCATTCTTCTTTGCGTAGTAGAGTAATAAACTTAACCCCATTTGTTTGTTAGAGATCATGTGGTTTTCAAGCAATGCCTTAAAGGTAATATGCATTTCAAAGACCAATGAACAATGTCGGTCAGATGCCTGAATTACCTGTTCTGGGAAATGGAAAGGTCAGAAAGTTCGGTCAAAAGAAGGTACCATGGACAACTACCTGCTGTAGTATGCAAAATCTACTAGTTATTGAGATTTTAAGGATCGAAAAGCTACAGGTAACAAATACCCTTTGAAGGATCAAAAGGCAAAACAACAACAAATCATAGGGAAACCAAACAACATAGATAATGAAAATACTAACTATAATTACGTTTGTTTGCTTGTTTTTCTGCAATGCTGTTATCTTTTTAAGGGAAAACAGGAGATAGAGAAAGAGACAACCAAAGACAGAGAGGCAGTAAAAGAGAGATAGAAGTTTTTAGAGAAATTTTAAACAGAAAAATAATGAGAGTTCTGTTGCAGAAAGAGGGTATGATCTCTAAAAATTATGAAGGCAAGAAAACGCATAGCTATACTCAGTAAATCATCTGACATATTCACCACGTAAATACAAGCATCAAAATATGGATTTTTGTTGATTGATCTATTTTGTGTTAATCTATTTCATTTTCACTTACATTTAGAAGAGACTACAACATATCTTATTGCCTTTTTAACCTTTTACGACCATTGAATTTGTTTTCATAAGTATTTATAAACTTTTAAGCTAAGTGAAATCACAGTTGCTTTTAAACATTTGTAATGTATTGCAGTTAAACAAGTAATGTGTCTTCTCACATTTTCCCCTCTGTTATCTTTCTCTCCTTGTTTCAAATTTCATTGTACTTTGTTTTCTTGGCATTTAAAAAGATGGTTCTTCAACAGCAGGAAAATTCCCGGTGCAACCTACCCACTTGGTCACAGATACATATTGCGGGGAGGCGTTGCTGTGGACTTTAGATATTCACTTGTTCGGTGGTGAGGGGAGGTTGGTTTCCCGTATCACAAGGCCGGATCGAGCTTACTGGGGTGGTCTCTCAATCTGCCTCTGGCAGCTTACACAACAACAACAATAACCACGCCTATTACGAAATCAAAGTGCATACATACCATTAACAATAGCCCAACATTACTTCCCTGAAATTTATCTTACCTTTCTTTTTGAATAGTTTTAGAAAGTAAAGCCACCCGGTTTTCCGTAAGAAGATCGCTTGATCCTCTTGTTGGGTCATTTTTGTGCCTTGAATTCATTAGCTGGGGCTACACAAGAAAAAAAGAAAATCGGTGGCACATACTCTATGCCAAAGTATGCTGTCAAGATTTAAAAAAAGGAGTTTTAAACATTAACATTCTAAAAAGATGATCTTTACGACTTTTGCTTTTTATCAAATACCTATTCAAATAAACACCAAATTTTTAAAAACAAAATAACTTTGATTGGTGCAAACAGCAATGCAAACTCAATTAATACCTTACTTAGGAGCCATGGCTTAAAGGTTAGTGCAACTGCACAGTAACCAAGAGTTTCGGGTCCGATTCCCCGAGCTGGCGAGGAGAATTTGGAACTTTACAAAAAAAAAGCCATTGGTTGGCGTCAAATCAAAGTCCCTCTTAAGGGCACCGTCTGAGCCCCAATTGCTGGGGGGAAATGACGTTAAAACTAAAAAAGAAAAAAAAATTGCTCCAGCAAAATACAAACACTTAAATAAAATTACTACCATTTTAGTAAATCTAGTGAACGTTAGTTGCCCAAATATGACATCGGGTTACCTAAAGGCAATATTCTTCCTTTCCTTTGTTTCACATTACTTCACTTACCATGTGATGAGATGCAGCAAATTCTATAAGTTTCTGTTTTGCCTGTGTTTCCTCAAGCCGTGCGTTTTGTAATTCTTGTCGCAGTATTCCAGCTTCTTCTGTCCTTAAAAATTGAAGTGGCAAAAGACTGTCTCAAATGTAGTTCGTAAATTAACACCTCTACTATCACCCCCATCATTACCACCACCACCACTACCACTACTACTACTACTACTACTACTACTACTACTACTACTACTACTACTACTACTATACTACAATATGGTATACTATAGTATAATATAATAATACCATATAATATAATTAATATAATATAATATAATATAAGATAGTATAATATAATATAATATAATATAATATAATATAATATAATACAATATAATATAATATAATATTATTTAATATAATATAATTTTCTCAATAAGTCATGACGTTTACGCTAAATGTGTTGAAAGTAAAGTGCCTTGCACGACAAGATCTTGAATAATGCTTTAAATAGACGACATGATCATCTGGGTTACGTAAAGTTGCTGATGAACCGATTTCCTTAATTCTATAACTTGAATGAAGGGGAAACCAACTTCTATTTTCGATCAATCGTATTAAGGCTATTTATGTAAAGCACTGGGTGATCACTCTTCCATCTGTAACACTGACACTAAATTATGCAAACTGACCAACAAAATTAAACTGTTTATGTATTGGAATGGCTACCCTTCGGTTGTAGCTGTAGCAATGCTGAAAACATTACAATCAACACCAATTGCTGACCGTGTGACCCAAGACAAAGAAGACACAAACAAAGTCTTCATCAAAGTTCCCTTTATCGGTAAAAAGGGTGAACAGTTCCTAAAATCACGTGTCAAAAAGTTACGACGATGTACGAGAGGAAATGTCGTTTTTTCAAGCTAAAAATGCGCAGGCTGTGATGAAGTATACCTTGGAAAAACTGACCACTATCTAAAGGTTGATTTTCTTGAAGACAGGACTCGTAACACTTGTCTCAGTGACAGTCCTTTCTTGATTACTTTAGAAAGCTCGGTGTCCCTTCGGCAACAGATACGTCATTAAAGTTGGAAATAAAATAACACATTAAAATCGCTCTTCTTTCTAACTGCTCGATTATTGATACTAATAGTAACTGGCCCCAGTTGTCATTTTTAGAAACATTATATATAAAAGGCCTATCTCCTTTTATAAATGCAGGATTAAAGGGCTCAAAGGAATTATGATTATTTTTTTAATAATTGTTTTCCTCGAGTCTTTAAGCTTTTGTTTCCATATAAAGGATATCTTGCAAAGAAAATGACTGCTACGTTGTCTGTCACGTCGATAGCTGATGATGATACGATAAAAAAAATGTCAAAATATTCTTTATAGCAGAAGTACCCGACGTTGCTCGGGTAAAAAAGTGCAGTTTAGTAGGCTGAAAAGGCACTATCAAGATAATTGTAAGGTATTGCTCGATTAGAAATGTGATGGTAGACCATTTCAGTTCAAAGAGCTGCAACTACCTTGACACTTGGGGTGTGGAATAGAAATAATAGGTAATTTAAACTTTGGTATTCTTACGAAAGATAATGTTAAAACTTCAAATAAAAAATGCTATGGCAATAGATTGGAAAAAAAGGAAGATTAAAAAAACAAAAAAGAAAGTCCTCCCCGGCGGGGAATCGAACCCTGGTCTCTCGCGTATCAAGCGGGGATACTCACCACTGTACAGCCGGGACTTGTACGGTCAAAGGGATTACTTTATAGTAAATAAACTTTCTTAATTTCAAAAAAAGTTTTAACATTGTTTTATTTTTGTTTTGGAATTTATTTATCACAAATAATCTTGAAATTCTCATACTTTTAATTTTATTCAAATTTTTGACTGGAGGCCTCCTCCACCTTGGGATTGGGCAACCCATAACGCCCCAGAATATACCAGAATCGAGGTGGATGACCTCTGAGGTTAGCCTTTGATATCTCAGATCCTCCCGCGGATAAAGATAGACTCATACTCCAAATTTCAGCTTCCTAGGTTCAGTAGCTTTCTCATAAATTTACTTCAAACAGACAAACAAACTCACTTGCATATAAAAAGATAAGATCAAAATAAATTAAACCCTTGCATTTTATAATTCCACCCATCTTTCCTTCCATCAAAAAATCAAGATGTTATTATTCGGATTTTGTTTTGTGTTATTTTATGTTAGGCATAATTACTGTAATGCAGAGATTTTCAATTTGTTTGTGTGTATCTTCCCCATACCCTCATTTTCTATCCAAGTCCTCTCTATCATTGAAATGCATCAACTGTATTTCCAATTTCGTGTGACCTTCTTTCTCCTTTCTTCCATTTAGCTCTAAGGTTTTTTAACTTTAAACGCTTAATTCCAATACTTTCCCAATAATTCATTCTTTCCGAGATGTTTCAGGAGAAAATATTAAACTGGTGTTACCACGTGGCACATTGGGTAAACATAAGGTGCATGCATTGTGATTTGCTTTTTAAATTGTAGCAAACGTTTACATACAATAAATTAATGAAATCTGCTGACCTTTTACCCTTACCCTGCTGACCTTTCACCCTTACCCTTTTACAATTTCTTTACATCTAAAGTAAGCCCTTTGTAAAAAGCATCGTGAGGCAATCATCAAACTAATATTGTTGCTGTCATTCAAAACAGAGAGGAATTAGAGAAAAATCTGACAAATGGCAATAAAAATAGTAGTAAACTGTAGTACGTCACAGTACAGCTCAGTCATTTCAACTTTTCAATCCTCTGAAGGAAGTGATGTTACTTATTAACTTGGAAAATTCAGAGAAATTTCTTATTTATGCATGATATTCCTTTTCATATGAAATAAATAAAACTCTGAAAATCGTACTTCAGATCCGAATCTTGTAGAACTTTATGTATTCGAAATTCAGCATCTTGAATTTTTGACTCTAGTGATAACTTTTCTTCTTTGGTCTGCAAAAAGAAACAGAATGTAAGGTTCATGTATAGTTTTAAAAAATCGCGAGTTCTGCTTGATTTTGTTCAAACTGTACTTTACTTTACATGTTTAAAAAAGCTGAAGGCACTTTGGAAGAAAATATTCCTGAGTTTCGAGCTAAAAATACGGACTTTTACGAGAGTTACATTGGATAAAATCAACAATAAGTGAAAATAAAAATTCAGCTCCCACACACTAAAAAGTGTTTATCTGTATTTTGCTATCAATTTTATCAGAATATAGAGGAGGTCATTATATTAACAAAGCGATAAGCCAACATTAATCAAGTTTTAAACAAAGCGAAAAAGTTAGCTTTTTATTTACAGTATTTGAAACCTGTTGTCAAATATTAAGCTAACCTTATAATGTTGCTGCACTTCATCAACTTCAATTTCAAATTTACTGTAACAAACTAGTACACTAGAAACTCTAACAACTTATCACTAAAGCCCGGATATTTATGCACTAAAAAAATCCAAAATATGCACATAAAAATGCTCTAAAAAACCTCGAAATATGCGACAAAAACCTGGAAATGTGCACTAAAAGCTCTCTAAGATCACAGGGAATAGCTAAATATAACCAACCTCTTATGCATTGCAGAGGGTAACGAGTATCCAGGCGAGATTTTTCATAGTAAATGAGCGTCGCTTGTCTGGAGATTTGAATCATTCACTTTGTTTTCGGATTTTATTGTCAAAATGTGCATTAAAGGTTCTATGTTTTTAAAAAAAATGCACTAAAAACGCCAAATTATGCAGAAACATAAAATACACTAAAATGCCAAGTTATGCAAAATATGCACTAAAATGCCAAATTATGCAGAAATATGCACTGAAACACCAAATTATGCACTATCCCGTAACCAAAAGGGTATATATGCATTTTATTCATTTAAAAAACCTTCCTTTTGCGTTCTTCTAACAAGAAAGACGGAAATCGGAGCTGGTACGAAAATATTCCTAAAAAAATATATATGCATTTATGCAAATGCATAATTGTCCGGGGTTTACAGTTATCACACTAGCAGTTCACTACAAATGTGATTTACATAGCCAGTAAGAAGGAGATATGAAAGCAATAATCTTCATGGGCGGCTACATCTAAATAAAAAATATGGGTGTAACAAACACTCATGAAATGGCAAAAAATGAATAAAGATATAGGAAGCATATATCCAGGGACTATTACATATTACCTATAGCATATTTAATCAGTATGGAATTCAGAGCAAAATCAAAACATGTCGTCATAAGGCGGTTTACTTCTCTTTTTTTGATAAAAGGAAGCCAAAAACGTATCATTTGGGCTACCGGACAGTGCTTATTAATTCCAGAATACCTCCTTTAAAATTTTTGGTCCTGCTGTAAACCTATTATCCATTGAGAATACAACAGTTTTCTTTAAAGCCTAAACTGAGTTGAATATGGAAAGTTAGTATGCTAAATATTTCTGTTAAAGTGATCCTAATACCTTTGAACTATGAACCGTACGACTTTACGGTCGAGCGCCAAAAATGTAACGTACCTTATTTTATCGTAATTTCTTTCTTACTTACCCTAAGGATTGAAGACTGTAAGGCTTCAACTTCGTTTTCCAGATCCCTTGCCTTTCTTAACAGCAAGTGAGATTCTTCTTCAACTATTTTGGACTTTTCAGCAAGCAGCTCAGTTGTCTGTTCCGATTTTATCTGTATAAAGTAAACGGAATGCCTGTTAGTTAATAAACAAGGAAAGTGGGAAACGGGATGTATCGTTGTCATTAAAGGAAAGCATGATAAAATAATCTTTCCCTGAGCTATAAAAATAACTCTCAAACATAAAGAACGAGAAGTCATGGTTTGCTGGTTAGCTTAACAACTGCAAAATAACGACGGGGTTCTGGGTTCTATTCTAGTTCCATTTCCAATAAAGGCATTTAAAGTGCTAGTATCCACGATCTGGGAAATAGGGAAAAACGAGAGACGACGAGACGACTTCAACTAATTTCCGCAACTTGAACTAAATACTTAAAATTTATGTACTGAATAACAGTTTCTGAATGACCACTTTCTATCTGACGTTGAAGAGCTGTACAACAGGAAGACTACAGTACTTTGGGGCATGCTTGCGTGTAATATGGAAATAAAAGGCCAACAATATGCATTGTGATGTTCTTTATTTACAATAAAGGCTGTAAAACAATTATGTTACTTTAGAGAACCACGCTATGACATGAAAAAATTCCAATCAAAAAGACATTTCCACAAAACATTCCTTAAAGAATACGATAGAGAACTCTTTGATTACCCCTCCACAAAATGATGAATCTGATAGCAAAGGGCAAGAAAAGAGAAAAAGTGCTGGAAATTCAGCACTGCAACTATAATTCGTCTGACACAGCAAGGATCTGGGAAGTTTATGCGGGACAAAGAAAAATACGCATTGGAAGCTTAATAAATTGAATAAAGGCCCAACTACGTAAATGGAAAAAACAATATGTAGCAAGCTAAGTTAAAATAGACCAATAAAGGAATACTCCAGTAAAATTTGGAACCATACGAGGAAAGCAGCTTACCAGTTGGCAACACTAAGTGGTTAAGGAGGTTAGTTTTACACCCCTGTCCGGCAAAGCAAAACTTGTCAGCTTTGTTTTGCCACACATCTTCTTAATGTTGTTTTTCTTCATTCTTAAGACACCTGTTACGTACTTAACCTCCGAATTACCTTTTGAAGGCATGTTATACATGAAGAGTGATTAATTGGGTAAGGATAACTGAGATTGCAAAAATTGAGACGATATTGTTGGTTCATACCAAAAGCTGTCGTGCTTTATCCAGTTCTTCTTCATACTCTTCAATTCGTTTTCTTAGTTCATCTCTTTCCAGTGCCAGTTGTTCTTTCTCTTGCCTTTCCTTCAATGACCTTCTTCTCTCTTCCTTTCATAGCAAGACAAGATTATATACCAATGTCAAACAAAGTAAATAGTTTAGTTTTCATAAAATTTACAGCTTACAATACTAGCATTCAAAGGAAGGAAGTGTACCGACACTCCCGTGAATGGTAACCTTTTTCTGAGCTAAGTTTCGTGAGATACTTATCCCGTGGCCAGCCTGACCATAAAAGTATCTTTCGAAACGTAGCTCAAAAGGTTCCGAGTCACATGATAAAAATCCTACATCAATGGCTTCCACTAGTACCTAGTGGGTATTGGGTAGAAGGGAGAAGTTCATATTCATCTCATGAGGTCTTTTTGTAAGTTGCTGACCCCAGACATCGCTTCAGCTGCAAAATTAAACGGTATGATGAGGTAGTATTACCAATGCACTTCTGACCAGAGGAAAACATAACAAGGGTCAACGATCAGGGAGGTGATATTTACAGTTTAGAGACCTTGTCTCCACAGCCAAAGCAAATTTCAAGTATTTCGGGTTCGCAGTTAGGGCTGAAGACCAGAAAGATAAGCTCAGTCAGGCCACATGGGCCAAGGCACACCAAACGATGAAGGAACCATATATTCAGACTATATCGGATAGTCGTCGGCGAAAGATGGGACTGATTCTGCAGCAGTGAAACAAGAAAGAGGTAAAAACTGTCTCAAAAGTAGCAATATGTGCTAGGAATAAAATAGTCATAGGTACATGATAGACCAGAGCATTGTGGGATAACAGAAAAAATAAAAAGCTAGCTCAAAATAAGAAAAGAAAGACTTAAAACCCTTCGGATCTAGGTAAGACCTGGTGAGCATTTATTGGCAAAAGTGAAAACTACAGTTGGAAGCAAGCGGAGCATGAAAACCCACCGAATTCGTGAATATAGTTAGGGGGTGCTACAGGGATTCCTACAATAATGCGAAAAATAAAAGAAGACTCGGGTTACACCAGTTTGGTGTCATTAACAACTTTGTCGTAAAAAAACTCTTCGTCGATACATTGCTTCAAGAATAGGAAGATGAAGCAGCCCTGGCAAACAGTGAAAAAAGAAGATCAAGATTTCATTTCAAAAACGTACCCCTCAAGGCATCAACCTCAGAGCGACATACAAGTTGTCTGGGTAAAATATTGAACACTGTCAAGGGCTGGTGGCAATAACACCATCAATAATACCTGGCCTAATGGAATGAATTAGGGCAATGCTGGGTCAAAGTTTGGACCTGGTGCAATTTTAGGACAAAGCAATAAATGCAAGGCAAAAAATACTTTCAAAAGAGAATGGTGGTTAAAACGTTTTGGGTCAGAGATGACATTTTTCAAACATTGAGACGAGCGACTTGAACTGAAAAGAGAAAAGAGCAGCCCAGAGCAATCTAATAAAAAGCAAGAGATGAACCGAAAATAAAGTAACATTAGAAAGGAAGAGAACTTAAGAAACCCGAATCAAACATAAAATACAGACTTATAGGAAAACCTGAAGAAAAATAACAGCAAGTAAGTTTTACAAATATTTAAAGATATGAGTTATCAAAAACATTGAACTCCTACCCGCATAAAAAACGTATCCGGCAAATTGTTTACTGTGGATAGTAACATTTTTGACGGATGGAGAGAATACGGTTTCGAATTCTACAACCATCAGATCAAAAGTAACCCTGCAGTACAAAATTTTACGCCATTATGAACAGACCCCCGTTCAAGTTCCATTTCCGTTAAATCAAAGCACCAATAAAAATATGAAAAGTCCACAAAGAAGAGGAACATACGCAGTTGATCCTACCCGGACAAGTAACAATTATAAATGTCCCGACTGCCATCTGCAGCAAGATCTGGATCACATGAAACAGGATAGATCCTCGTAAGATGTCACGTATTAACAAACTTTCCAAGGCCGGCAACCTACAAAAGTGCTCGAGCTACCACATCATATCTCTAGTAGCCCACTGCAGTCAAGTCATAAAAAGAGTGATATAAAGTAGACATAAGCTACTCATAAAAATTCTAGGTGATAAGGAAGCACTTTTTGGGTTATTAGTCCGAGCGTGCGTATCGAGTGAGGACAGCTATATTACAGTTAAAATTTGTTTAAATATTTCAGTTTAAATATTTCAGTTTCTCCTTTTAGGGGTTGAAAATTAGCCCCACATTTTGAATGTTCCACGCATGGAAAATGTTCCACGCATGGAAAATGTTCCACGCATGGAAAATGTTCCACGCATGGAAAAAAAGTAAAGAAAACGACGTCTAGCGCATTGTACAATTGATTCTGAGTAGTTAACACATCGACAAACTGCACAGGATTGCAACTTCAAAATTCAAATTTTCTTGCTTCAAATTGTGATCATTAAGCATTGATTTCACGAGGCAACAGGTCACTGGTACATACAAAGTCAGTTCAAATGGCGCTTTTAGCAGGAAATCAGAAACCTTCAACAACTGGTAACTGTTTATTGTTTGCATTTCAAAACTTGCCAAGGCTTATAATCATCAAACTGAACATCTTTTGATTTCATATGAAATCCCGAATTTCAACTTCTTCAGTCTTAAATTTTGACACGAAGTTTCAACATTAGCGAGGACACGTTACACACATGCTAGTGTGCACATCTATTTCCTAGTTAAATTATATGGTCAAGAATATACAAAGCTATTGCTATATACAAGTGAATAGTAGGTATACCCTAAAACAATGTTCAACAGAAGCAAATTGCTTTTAAATGAGGAATTGAATTTTTCATAACTGCAAATTATTGAAGTTGTAAATTACTGAGAATTCTTCACTCCCAAAAAGATTCTTTTACGGAGCTAATGTAGTTAATATCAAATGGCTTTTTCCTCCAATCATAAGTCACGGCTTAAAATAAGTTTAAACATCTATTTTTGCAACTGAAATTAAATTACAGGTTAAATTATCTTTTTGTTTGAAGCAACACATCCCATTTTCACTCTAATTTGTTTCCAGAAGAATGCGATACGAAAAACAACGATACACCTTCTGTTTACCATAATGATTCATACTTGTTTTACCAGGTAATATAAATCTTAATCATTTTGAACCAAAAAGCTCCATTTTCAGTAATGAAGTTATGCTGTGTGCAGTACATGTGCGGCTTGTGTTAAATGGGCAGCTTTGATTGTTTTCTAAACTCTATTCAGTAATCAAAGGTGTCTTAAAGAATGAGAGAAGTAAACAATTGACGAAGCACACATGACAATATCTTAACTCTTACCTCTCTCCTTAGTTTTTCCTCTTTTGCATGGATTTTCATTTGTTGCACTTCGATAGAATCTGACTGCCTCCGTTTCATATATAGGTCATGGTTGCCAATGCATAAGTCCAAAATCTGATATTACAAAGAAATACCAATGAAAATCTGAAGATCAAGTTGTTAAAATGACCTAGTTAGTAAAAGCAGAGAGCCAATAACTTACTTCCAAGAGCAAATCTGCAAAAAGCCCAAAGGTTTTGGTTCAAATCTTGGTCAAAGTACCTTATATTTTTCTGAGATATTATTCTGAAAATTTTTCTTGTTCTCTTTGCGCGTGGGGATAACATATTTTTGCTTTGATGTGGAAATTGTCGTGTTTTTTTAGGGGGGCAGGGGGAGTGGTCATATATATATATATATATGTACATTTGGGTGAGATTTGAAACAGGGAAAAGAGAGGCGCAAGGAAGCAAAAGATAAGGGTAAAAACATAATGTAGTCAAGAATGTAGCACCGATAACTCGGCTGACAGATGAACGGGGCATTAAAACTGAATGCACTGTTTCGAGTAATATTTTTGACTTGATTTTTGTCGGAATTACGAGCACTCACCTTTGATTTTCTCTTCACAGTTTGATACTACTTTTACAGTTCAAAAATTCAAAAATAATCACATAAACAAGGAATTTAATAACATGCCCAAATACTAAAGCATCAAGATGTTGGTAATTCTGATAAAATGATGGTATACAATGAACAGCAAAAGGAATGCTGACTTCTTGCCCAACATAAATATCACTTCTTTTATCTTTGTTTTTAACGATAACGTTTTGTTTCTATCTACCCAGTGTGGTACTTTGTGTTCTCGTGGACATTTCCGAAGGTGATAAGAAATTCTATTTACATATAACGCTCAACTTCTGTGCCACAAAACTGGTAGTTTATACAGGCCTAGTGATTTTAAATCCAGCACTTCCCGTACAAGAACGTTGTCTGGCATATATTTATTTATTAGTTAATATTTACCCAGGGAAAAAAACTTTGTTAATATGTATAATATTTGCAAGAAATATACAAAATACTACTGTTAACGCTTGTCCTGCTAGTATTCAAAAATACAAAATAGAACCGAGATAAATTAGGTATGAAGGTGAAGCTATTGTTACCCGTGGAACACTCTACTTTATGAAGATAAAATTAGATGTTTGGGTCAAGAACAAATTTCAAAATATTTGTGCCTTTTCCTTTTCCGACAATAAGTGGTAGTTCGTGGAACATTTTTGTACCTAGAAAGTAGAAGGCTATTTGAGCAGCCCCCTCCGAGTCTCACTTTTGGTAAACATAAAAGGGTTTCGACTGTTTTGGTGATATTCATGTTTCGAAGTAATCTCTGAATTTCTCGTTTGCATCTTGTTTTATGCACTGATGGGGTAAGTACGACTGTTTTTCTTCGTTTTACGCGTTTTAATTGGAGTAGGAGTAACACGTGTCAAACGAATTGAGATGATCTTTAATCTTTTCTGATCGACTGAAAACTAGTTTACATTTTTGCGTGTCCGTAAACAAGAAACAAACAGAGGAACAGAACGTCAGAAGCGGTATAATCAAGGCTAGATATAATGTTACTGCAGGATTAACAGTGAGATGTGGTCTAGCTTTTGACAGAAATCTCAATCGACTAGATTCATTTTTTCATTCATTCATTCTCGGAGTGGTTGTTCAATAACAGTGTCGGGTCCAGGAAAATGCCTAAATATTTGTATTATGTGCTTTCAGTGACATTTTTGTTGTGGAACGATACATTCTGGTTCTTGCTTTTCAGCTTTAAAGGTGTTCCCTACACCATGCATTCAGTTTTTTGTTTTTTGACATTTGGTATTAACTGATTTTGGTTCAGCCAGCTGGAGATATATCTGGGATTTTCATTAAGACACTGTTCAATTTGATCTTAGCTTCGACGAGGCAAGTATCACTGTGTCGTCGGCGTATGTTAAGGTTTCAAAGTTTTTGCCACATTCGTGGATGCCATTGAAAAGTGTCAGGAACAAAAGTGGACCAAGCAGGGGTCTCTGAGGTACACCACAAAACACCGGTTCTGTATGTGATAGATAGGCATCAAATAAAATATGCTGCATTCTCTCGAAAAGGTAGTTCGTAAATCATTTATTAGGAGAGTCTTTGATACCATGGTTTAGCTTGGAGATACGTGTGCGAGTCATGACTAACGGTATCAAATGCCTTACTTAAGTCAATGTAAGCCACAACTGTCAATACACCTTTGTCCATAGCTTCCCTGATATGATCGATGAGTAATACTGCAGCGTGTTTGGTGGAACGAGTGGGTCTGAAGCTAAACTAGTACGATGAAAGTAGTTTGTTTGATTCGAGGTACGCAAGCAGTTCAGAAACTACCGCCCGTACAGATACTGGGCGATAGTTTTCGACGTTTTTTGTGTCCCAAAACTTGAATATGGGTGAAATTTTAGTGATTTAAAGTCATTAGGCCCCACGCCCAAAGACAGAAGACATGTTAAATTCCTTTCAGCTATCTAGGAAAGATACCGTCTAATCCAATGGCTTTGTTGCTTTTAGGGTTTTATAGGTGCCGATCAACTTTGCTTACAGTTACTTGTTTGAAAACAAGTGTTGGAAAAGTTGAATACTTGTCTGTAGTTGCATCACCCCATATCAAGTTAGTAATCAATGATCAGATGGCTATTCGAAGGGACTGCACAACTGTAGGAAAATACTCAAAGAAGAGTTTGGCGATTGTAGGTTGTAGGTGGCTTTGGTCTTATTAATGACAAAGGATGATGAGGAGCTGAAAGACACATTTGTCGGAAACACTTGCTTTTTAAAAATGTTTAGAGTTCTTATGTAGCAAGAGTTTATGAAATTTACGTTTAGTAGACTTGATTAGATTATTTATTTTATTTCACGGAGTTCACTATAAAGTCCAGTCTTTGGCGTTTTTTCCATTTACTAGCCGGCCGAAGGAGATTATCTCGTTTATTCATCTGCGCTCATAGGACCGTCAAGCCACTGGCAGGGTTTTCCTCTGCACATGACGATCCAAGACATTTAGTTAAGTGGTTTTAAAAAACTTCCATAGAATTTTGGGGTCATAAGACTGATAATAAGACTGCCAATTAACATTTCTTAGCTAATCAATGACGCTATCAGTGCTAAATATAGTCTTTATAGTTTCTAAAATTGATGGTTCTTGAGCTAACCTTTTGTTGATTTATTTTACGCAAACAAACAATCTTTTTATGATCGCTGAGGTCTGTAGGAATTGCTCGTTCTTTGTGAATTTTGATAGGGGAATTTCACTATATGACATCAATTAGCGTTTATAAACTGTTGGTAATACGCAGGTTTAACTAGCTGTTTATAGCCATGCAATTGAAAAATGTTTTGAAGTTTTTGTGATTGTATTTAATGAGATATTTACAGTTGGAATCTTCCAGGATAATTACTTCTTTTTCAAAGTGTGTGATTTTTGAAAACAAATCATAAAGCAGTATATTAAAGTTGATATTATAGAAAAGCGAAATACATGTGGCTCAAACTTGACTTGAGCCAACTCTTTTTGCTTTCATAGCAACATGCTCTACCACATGAACTATCAACGCCACTCGATCGCTTCTCGGCCTTTTGGCTAAGATCAAGTGTAGAGCTCTGGTCTCTCCTTGGTCGGGGCTTCGAATATAGGGCCCAACGATGCAGGACAGATGGTCTCGAGATGGTTGAGCACCGGGTGAAGACCAAACCACGAGGAAGAGCCTTCCCACGGAGGGTCCTGGGGGGGGGGGCAATCCGTATGTCTTGCATTTTATGTTGTCTTGCGTGCTTTCTGTCCCACTTCTTCTCGATCTATTGCTTTCCTTTGGGTCATTCATAGATAGGAATCTGTTAAAGGCAAAAATGGGCCCACTGTTTACCAGGGGTACTATCAATGAATAACCCAGTATAAGGAAGGGATTGCCTTATTATCGTATTCTAGACTGACGCCAAAATACGGTCCATCCACATGTCTTTCTGTAACCTTAACAAAGAGAATAGGAGGTGCCACGACTTGCAATAGGGTAACAAAGATTCACTTATGACAAAGGATAAGCTTATTTTACACGTCAAAACCTCAAGCCAGATACCGTTTTACGTTAATTTACAAGTCAATTCCTCCGCGTAAAATTTACCAACTGTAAATAAAAATGAAATACGTCACTTTTGCTTGCCTGCCTGTTAATCTGTGCATTCGGTGAAACAAACACAAACTCAGCAGCCTCTTTGTCAACACTTTGTATATAAAACTGTAAAAAAAATCAAACCGACCTGCATTACTTTTACAATAAAAACAACACTTCTGTTAAATACTATTAAATTAACAAATACAAAAGCTGAGTGAAATAAGACGAAATAGAGCTTTTATCAGAGATAAACATTTATAATTTCAGTTCATTCCTAATATCTGTAAAGTATACACTCATTCTAGGTGTACACACCCTGGTACACATAAACCCTGTTCTTGTTGAGGATTATACAGTCAAATATGAGCATTTAAATTTAAAGGAGACTTGTTTTAATTAGCATTCTTTTCCACAATAAGTTGGATGCTAGTGGTCACAGTTGTACATATTAGTTGACTGTGTTTGACATTTAACACTCGAATACGTAGTGGGCGTGGATTTTCAGCCCTCTTATTGCTTTGAATGCCAGGTAACATCCGATTTTCAAAAAAGGAAAAGGGTGGTATTCTTTTTTGGAGAATAATGAGAAATATTGCCGACGTACAGAGTATACTGGGAAAAATTAAACAAGATACCTTGCCCCGCCGCACATAGGACCAAGGATTTCTAATTTGACAATAGGATAAAAAGTTACATACTAGTACCGGTCACGTAGATATTTGATTTTTGATACAGAAACTCCCACTTAATTACAACTGCAGTCGACATGAACACTGCTAGTTACACGAGTTGGGATCATTTGTTGGAAGTTTAAGGATTACGTTTTCCGGATATTTTGTAAAACGTTTCATATTCAATGAGCTTCAAAATGCTAGTGTCCGCTTATAAAAAAACCATCAATACTCTACTCTGTCAGCAGATATACTTCGCGTTTTCTGAGAATGTATTCCAATTTTCTACTCAACCGTCAACAAAAGGTGTGGTTCCACCTTCTCTTTGTTATACAAATTAATAAAAACGTCGTCATTTCATAAAAGAAGTGGTCTATACAATGAGAAAAAATGTAGCATGTATAAGTTTATCCGGAAAAATCCGTCTCTCTAAGTTTTAATAATAAAACAAGAAATACAATAAAAAAGAAATACAAACCTTTTTATTCCTGAAAGAGATATGTTTTGTCTCGCTCCATGAAAACGAAACCATAGCATTTAATGTATTATTGTTTTCATAAATATTTATACCTGTTGGGTGGATTCCTAACCATAGCTCCGTATTTTTTCTATTCTGAAACAAAATCAAAATACATAAATTTTGTGCATGGCAGGATTAGCTGTACTTTGGAGAAAATATCAAACTCTTGGTCCGGGGATCCTAGCATACAAAGAAAACTAGACAATACTTCGCCTTTGACAGAAGTTCCTTATTTCAACAAAACTTATCTAACGGCAGAAAACGAATTGACAGTCTCAAGAAAGAAATTAATGTATATTTCAATGATTCAAAAATATAATTTTTGTCTTCGCTTTTTGGTGGTCGCAACAGAAGTGAACTAACTCCAGAGAAAGCTCTAGTGTTGATGGAACTCTTTATAGCGTTCTGAATTCAAAAATTAATTTAGGGGTGAGACTGGAAAGTAATTCTACTGACATCCCTGAACAACAATGGGATTATGTAAGTGTCGATGAGATTACCAAAGCGCTAAAAACTCGCATAAATGGAAATATCCTGGAATAGACCAAGTTCCGAATTTAAACACTTCAAACTCTTCTTATTGTGAACTGGCTCCGAATTTTAATAGATTGATGAAAGAACCAAATTCAACACCTAAATGGTTCTATCAAGGCACTACCTATTTACTTGCAAAAACTAATGACACTGCAACCCCAAAAACTACCGTCCCATTACCTGCTTGTCGACCTCCTATAAGTTGTTGGCATCTATATTATCTGAAAGAACATTTACACACATGGAGGAAAATAACATCTTTCCGATAGAGCAAAAGGGCTGCAAGAAAGGTTCCTATGGCTGTAAAGACCAACTTCTTATAAATAAAATGATATTGAAAAGTGCGAAATCAAAACATCGAAACTTGAGTACTGCATAGATCGATTATAAGAAAGCCTTTGACAGTGTACCTTACGCACGGATATTGCGTTGTTTTGAACTGTTTAAAGTATCCCCCACCCTTTTTAATTTTTTTAAAACATCTATGACACTATGGGAAACCAATCTCCTTCTTTCTCACTCTGATGGTGTCTCATCTTCCATTGGTATGCGAATCAAAAGTGGAATTTTTCAGGGTAACTCTCTATCTCCCCTGCTACTTTGTATGGCGCTAATACCTTTATGTCGACTATTGAAAGAAACAGCTTATGGAGATAAAATCGATGAAAGTAGAATAAATAATCTCTTTTACATGGATGATCTGAAACTTTATGCTTGTAATGATGGAGAACTTAAAGGACTGTTAAAAACAGTAAAAGCATTAAGTGATGATATAGGAATGGAATTTGGGTTGGACAGATGTGCAAAAGCCACATTTAAGGGCATAGAGAGAAAGAGAGAGAGAGAGAGAGAGAGAGAGAGAGAGAGAGAGAGAGAGAGAGAGAGAGAGAGAGGGAGAGAGAGAGAGAGAGAGAGAGAGNGAGAGAGAGAGAGAGAGAGAGAGAGAGAGAGAGAGAGAGAGAGAGAGAGAGAGAGAGAGAGAGAAGAAACAGTTGGAGAGATATATTATAAGAAAGCTTATGATTTTGTTCCTCATAACTGGAGCTTTCTAATTTTTTCTCTTTGCTATTTCCGTCTTCAATTTTTTATCGGTGATTTCAAAATCAGCAATTTACTTTTTCATTCTACTCAACTTTCACTTCCTCCATTCACGACATATTTGGTGTTGGCTCGTTCTGCTCCCAAATTCCACTCCAGAATTGTAAAACCTTACAATTTCTGGCATTTCACCTTCGTATTTATCTGCTCCTTCAAGTTTCCGAAAAAAAGCTTCTCTTATCTCTCTGGAGAATGATATTGTCCTTCTTCCTTTGTCCCTTTTCAATATTTTTTTATAATTTGACTTTCTTGCAACGCAGTTTATCAAGCCACTGTTCTTTCGCATTTTGCAAATTCAGGGTCCTTGTCTCTTTTTCATTCATACTTGGGGCCAATTTCTTTAAAATACTATTTCTATTTTTGTTGCTTTCTTTGTTGTCTTCTCCAATGCAATTCATTGGCCGTACGTGCAATACCCTGTCTCAGCTCTTTTATCTCAGTTCTTAGTTTACACTTTCTTCTATTTCCTCCCTTTGCTTTCTTTTTGCCATTCTGATTTACTTCTTTTGGCTTAATCCAACTTCCGGAAGCTACTGCTTTTTCCCATTGCATATATAATATCTGTAATTTCTGGGATAGTGTCAGCGTTTGGTAGGTATAGACTAAGAGTTTTCATGTTGTCCAATTCTGTTTGAAAATATCGTTCTAGTCTTTTGCCTGCTTCTGTAAGGTCTTCATCTTCAATCACAATGTTTTCATTCACTTGGTCATCCCCTTCTTCGTTTTATTCATTGCCTTCAGTATTTAACTCATTGTTGTAGTTCTCCTCTTGATTTTTTGCTACTCTTGTTTCTGGTACCTGTAATACCTCCCCCTGTCTCGTCAAAATCACGTTTTTGATTTCCGGATCTTTTTAAAATGTAGCTGCATTATCTCTCAATTTTTGTCAACTTACTGATTGGTACTCTGGGAATATTACATCCCATCTCGCTTTAACACGTTTTAAGAAATCTCTACCATTCGCCCGTTCCTCTTCGTCTATGTTGAAGAGCGTGACCTCCGTTGTCCATTCTAATGATTTGCGCTGTGCGTCTTCCACTGGTTGGTCTTCGATTTGTTCTAATATTTGGTTTTGGTTGCCAAGTTCATTCTGCCTTTCCCATCCTTCTATTTTGAATCTTCTTGCATTACCAATCAAATCCTGTGTTGTTCTTCTATTCTCTGGATACTCTGCATCCCAACTGTCTTATAAAGTTATTTCCTCTTTTCCTTTCTTGTGAATCTAATTCAACTATTCTGTGTTTCTGTTCTTTGGTCCACTCACGGTTGTTCAATATTTGAACAATGCTTTGATTGTTATGAATTGCTTCATTTTCAGCATACAATTGCGCTACTGTATTATTAGCAATATCATGCATTAGTTAAAACTGATTATTATCTAAGTCCTCCATAAAATGTTTGATTTTTCACGGGAATTAATCAGTCCATCCAGAATTGCCCGGTTTTCTCGATAAGGCTTATAATTTTGATAGGGGCGCCACTTTTACCAGATTCCGAGATTGGTGACCTCATAACACTGTGGCCATTCACCCATATCAGCACGGTACCTTCGGGTTGCGGGCATAATTGATCGTGTAACCTCCACTAGACAGACTGTTAACCAGGGCTAAAGAGCCCCATCTGCCCTGGATTTGAAATCAGAGCGTTTCCTTTTCCTAGGACAGCTGCTTGCAATGCTAACAAGCTTGTTCTACCCGGGTTTTGAAGTCAGAGAATTTCCTTCTCCTAGGATGACTGCTGGCAACGCTATTGAGCTCATCCTGCCCAGGTAGATAGGTAGATCGGTTATTTAAAGGCCCCCAAGACTCGCCTTTCGCTTCTTCTCCTGTTAGTTTGAAACAGTTCTGCCACGTGACGGCCAGGAGTTGGACTTGACTAACAGAGGCTGTGTATTACGCATGCCGCCTGGGACATTTTATAGTCATTGGACCCTTACTTTCCAATATCACCCCGGCAATAGTAGTCCTTCATAACCGTATTATTTCTATTTCTATTTTTATTATTACTGTCCCTTCTTTACGCCTTTTGTTGTTTAGCGGCTTTTGTCTGGGTAGTGGATTAAATACCTAAATCTTAGACGTCCAGAGTCCTTGTAATTATATTTGTTGTTCCAAACACACAAGGCTTTTGCAATAAAAATGTCGACTGTGTCATCTCAAGTTGTTTGGAACATCTCTTAAAGCTTTTGATCAGAGTACAAAGAGCTCCGAAGATGTTTTGTATTATCACTACTTTCCTGAAACTTTATAGTTTTGCCACTTCTTGTTTAACGTCGTCGCACTTTTCTCTCTTCTCTTCTTCCCTTTCGGCCACTTTTGTATCAAACAGGTAAGCGAAATCAATGATTTAGCATTCATTTTTCTCTTTATCGTGCAGGAAAATGTCAGGTTGGTTGTGCTTCAACTGCTGATCTGTTTGAATTCTAAAATCCCGACTGCTAGAATGAAATGTTTCATCTCATTCTAACAGTCGCTTGATGACGACCGAGGTCTGGTTGCTGTACCTTTGAACCACTGTCAAATGTGACACTTTCACCTTTTCTGGATCCATTCTCATTTACGTTGTTTTTTCTATTATTTGAATGATTTACAACACCTTTTCGAGGGTAGTGAATTTAAGGATACACTACCACCAGTAACACTAGGGGGTTGCCAACTAAGGCTGAAGTTTCCCTTCTAACCATGACCCAGACTAAATTCCGCTGGACGCCAACCCGGTACTTCAAGGTCTCAAGATAGCCTGACAGGCACTACAACTTACCCAATAGTGACTTGGACGCAGTTGCACAAAGAGAAACTCATTCTTCTACGTCGAAACTGTGCAACCGGAGACATTTCGAAGCCATACCAGGACTAAATTATTACTATTATTATGTTTAACATATTTTTATCTCAGAATAAGATTATATTATTCTGGTCTTCATTATACTAATGGAAGCAGGTGACAGCAAGTCACCAAAGGTCCCAAAAGTCCTCTTTCCAGGTCTATAAAGACAACACTTTCCTCAAAATTCTTGCCGTTCCTAACAAAGCCGTTTTTTGCATTACCTCTATCCTGATTTTAAGACCTAATTTCTGTATATAGTCGTCAAACTTCTTTCCTACTGCACCTAGAGCACCTATGACAACAGGTATGATTAGAACCTTCTTTAAGTCCCATAAACGGG
>RDPX01000270.1:45786-87424 GCA_003991215.1 Morbakka virulenta
GAGCTTTGACCTGTATTCGCTGTTTCAAAGTTTCTTTAGCAGTGTCTATTGACGTCTGGTCGGTGACATTGTATTTCTTTTTAATCCTTTTACTTTTCCGAGTTTTTACTAATGTACCTCTTGCTATTTCATCTAATGTTGATATCTCCGCCCGCAGAGAATCAATTTCTTTCTGAATATTAACCTTCCATTTTGGGGGCTTGTTGGTGTGTTTCTTCTTGTTCTTTTTTATCTTAATACCTATGTCAATTGTAGCAGCTTTAGCGGTCGAATACAAAATATTATTCAATGAAGTGATATCATATTTTTGAGTTTTCAAGATTTCCTTCACGGCAACGTTAAAAAGTTTAATCTTTGCTTTTGCTCTAGAGTTGTTCACTATTTTTGGAAGCGTTTCTCTTTCTTCCATTGGGGTTTGTTCGGTGATACTAAGTTCGCGCAAAATTTCCGTGCGTGCATTTGCGATGTTCTCCCTATTGTTCTCGATAAAAGTTAGGTAACCTTGGTCTTCACTAGGTTGGCCAATTTCAATTGGATTTCGTACTTCACGAATCATATTTTCAACTTCAGCTGCACCCATTAGAGGGACATTCAAAACAAGCTCTCGTTCAGGGTTTCCACCATCTTCACCTACTTCTTCAATTACATTACCACTTTCCTCTCCTACAAAATTCGCATCCGATCTCCTTACCTCATCTCTTATTTGATCAATTTGAGCATCAGTCAGACGTTTGTGATTTAGAATATCTCGTCGTATATTTGCTAATTTATTAGCATCTATATTTCTTCGTATATCAGTTCCTACTATTTTGCGCCATTCATTGTAAGTCTGTTCGGTTAAATTTCTCATTGGTCTTAACTGAGAAGTGTAATAAGCTCTCAAAACATTTCTATAATCCTCAATGGACCATTTCGTTCTTTTTTCTTTTTGTTTTTGGGGTATCACTGGAGGATCAGGGTTAGGAATATCCTGGTTCTGATTACCTACCAAATTATTTTTTGAGGAGTTTATTCCAGTCGTATATTTTTCGACCTCAGGCTGGTTTCCTCCTGAGGGACGCGACCCTTGGTTATCCGCGCGACGTCTGATGCGGTATTATTTGTTTCTTCTGGTTTGCATTTTGTTTACAAATTGGTTTATGTAAGGTCTTCCTTCCCTGGTATTTTTATTATGACACCATCACTAGGGAGGTTGCCAACAAACGCTAAAGAGCCCTCCCCTACCCATGAGGCATACTTAGCCCCGCCGGATGCCAATCCGGTACTTTAAAATATCGGGGTAGGCTGACAAGTGCTACACCTTGCCCAAAGGTGACCTGGAGGTAGTTGTGACAAAGGGTAACCTCATCCGCCCACGTCGAAACTCCACAACCGGATGCAGTTTAATGTCAATACCCAGGACATTTATTATTATTATTATTATTATTATTATTATTATTATTATTATTATTATTTAGTCGATTTCTTTTGATTTGCTTTTTTAAGATCAAGCATGAGGTCACTATCAGTGATCTAGGGTGAATGAAATGTAAAAATGTAAAAATCATTTTGTGTTGTATCCTCATTGTATAAAAATAGAATTTGTTTAAAAGTAAAAAAACAGTATAAAAAGGTAATGTATAAAATATAACAACATTTCTGACCAATATTTCGACAACATTTCTGTTCGATCGGGAAAAAATTGTGATCTTCCATGTGTGAAAAAGTTCTTTCAGTGATAAAAATTTTTTAAGATTTTTAATTTCTTTATCAATTTTTACTTGCCATTTAGGTTTACTTGCTTTACGTACATTATTTTCTTTCGTTTAGGTTTAACACCACACTTTTTCTGGAGTACTTTTCCTGTCATATATATTAACTCATCCAGTTCAGTTAAATTTGGGTCTATTTCGTTACAAAGTTTTTTTTAGGGCTGCACTGCCAACATCAATGATATTTCTGTATTTGTTGGCATGACGGACTCTCGATCCTTAATGTTTGTATGCTGGGCAATAGACAATTCCTCCAAGATATCAGTTGTCATTATAATCACTTCCTCATGCTTCAACTCCTGTTCCCATTCTTCATCATTCTCCAAACCTTGTCTAAGAACATTCTCATCAGCATTTACAATCACAACACCTTTCTCTTCTGGTTTCTCTGGGCCATTTTCTCGAGTATCATTTAAAAGTTTCTTTAATTTGTGCAATTTTAACATCTGTCAATTTCTTGCTGCGCATAATATATCTTCCTATGTTTGCTAAATTATTTGCGTCCAAGCCTTCCATTTTGTCACTCCCACTGTTACGTGAGCACCATGTAATAAGTATATCCTCAGTGTTGTTTGTTTGAGGTTTTTCAAATGCGTAATAGAAACAAAACATTGCTTCCTTGTACTCTTCTCTGGTCCATCTCTTTCTTTTGTCCTTTTGAATTTTCTTTGGTGGTGAGCCAGCAAGGTCAGGGGTAGGATTTCTCCCTTCCTGGTGACCGCGCTGCCCGTTGTTTGGGTAAGAGATAGACCTAGTATCAAATTTTTCGAAATCCTCAGCTTGGTTACTTACTGAGGCACGCGCTCTTTGTTGATCCGCGCGACGGGCGATGCGGCATGATTTCTTTTTATTTCTGGCTTGCATTTGACAAAGGCAGCTGATTATTTCGCATCAGTCGCAACCTGGTATTTCTAGTCCACGCGGATAAATGGGACAGACATAACCCCGCCGATTGTCAACCTGGAACTTTAAAGTCTCGGCTTAGGCTTGCAGGTGCTACACCTTGCCCAACGGTGACCTGGAGATAGTTGTGGCAAAGGGTAACCTCATTCGCCCACGTCGAAATTCCACAACCGGATGCAGTTTAATGTCAATACCCAGGACATAAACTGTGCAACCGGGGCACATCAAAGTCATTCCAAGACTAAATAATAATAATACTACTACTACTACTACTACTACTACTACTACTACTACTAATAATAATAATAATAATAATCATCATCATCATTATTATTATTATTATTATTATCTNAACCTCATTCGCCCACGTCGAAATTCCACAACCGGATGCAGTTTAATGTCAATACCCAGGACATAAACTGTGCAACCGGGGCACATCAAAGTCATTCCAAGACTAAATAATAATAATACTACTACTACTACTACTACTACTACTACTACTACTACTACTACTACTACTACTACTACTACTACTACTACTAATAATAATAATAATAATAATAATCATCATCATCATCATCATCATTATTATTATTATTATTATTATTATTATTATTATTATCTTCATTATTATTATTACAATTATTTTTATACTTATTTTTATTCCATATTTTGTACGTATACTCTTTACTTAGGTCCATAAAGTTTAACTGGAAATAAAATTGTCTTTATGTTTGTTTGTTTTTTTAAATTCTGTGATTTGTTCAAGCATGGACAATGAAATTTCAAAACCAATAAATATACCCCTTTGATGAGATAGGCAAAATATTTGAAAGAAGGTAAGACTTGGGGCTGTAGTAGCCACTTACTCTTGACTTTGGTCCTGATATCAAGAAGCCAGCCAGAGGATTCGTCATTCTCTTCCTTAATCTTCTTCTCCATACTGTGCAGTCCATGTTTGGTGCCAAACCTCTTTAATAATTCCGCCTCCATGTATTCATCTGGATTTCCATCTCCCTCTTGGGCCATTTAGCCCCTTTACCATCAACCAAAATATCCAGTAACCTTTTTGTGATTCTATTCACTACTGACCTACAAACAACTCTAAACTATCGCAACTTGGCTTGAGCTAAATTGTCTTTTGGACTTAAATTGTTGTCATTGCTCTTATTTTAAGATACAGCTCTAATATTAAGAGACAAGCCGTATATGGAATACAGTAATACAATATGTTTGTGGATGTTACCAAATAAAAAAACAATTAAACAAATATACCTGAATTTTGTAATAGCAGATACCATACATATCAAGATCTTGTGCTATCTTCAAATATTCTAGTTTTGCATCGCATCTACAACAAAGCAAAATGAGAATTTAATTATACTTTTTTTTCAATCACACACTTTCCCTGTAAATCAAAGGCTAATACAAGTATTTTTAGTTGTATTTTCGTATATTTTACTGGGTCACTTGCAAATTAGACGGTTGACGGAAGTCGGTCGAACATTACGCCATTAAAATTTTGGTAAAAAACTTCTATTAATTTTGTTTACTTAGGTCGTACGATAGCAAATGACGGAAGGAGTGACACAGAGATAAAGAAACGTAAAGGAATTGCAAAGAAAGCATTTAAAGATCTTGCAAATGTTTTAAAAAGCAATAAAGACAGTTCAAATACTAAAAAGACGAGTTCAAATGTTACGTGCAGTCTACCCTAATGTATGGATGGGAATGCTCGACCATAAGCTATGAAATTCAGGAACGTCTTGATGCAGCAGAAATTTGTTTTCTTGGGAGAGTGCTTTGTATATCGTAAATGGACAGGTTGACAAGCGAATCAGTATTAAGATAGGCAGATACAGGAAGAGAAGATATGAAGCTTATAACTGGAAGACATCTTTAACTTTACTTACAAATTGCCGACTTTGAAAAACAATTTACTCCCGAGAAAGATTGATCACCATGTCTGCTTGTTCTGCTTTACAGTACAAATCAAGAACATGTCGTCACCAGCTGCTTCGCTCACTTTAGTTACGTAAGATAAAACTGGCGTCACGTTTAGTTGTGAAAATAATAACTAATTTCCAGTTAACTCAAATCCACTGTCATTTCCGGGTTATTTAAACCTTGCTTTTATAACCAGCGTTGAATTAATTCCAGGCGTTGTAATAAAACTTGGGAACGTGTTGTGGAATTAAAACCTGGATTTAAAACAGACGTGAAGTTTATTTTTTGTACAACAAAAATTTTGACAAAAAAAAATAATTCAAAAACAATAGCATTTCCATTGTTATTCAAACAACACATTCCATTTTCTGTCGACTTGATAAAGATTGCCTGTGTCCAGAATCGCTTGTCTCGTGATAACTTCAACGTGAATAATTATTCACTTGGTATGGTTTTGAATACAAGTAATGAAAAGATATGGCAGCCTGTCAGAATGAAGTAGGGTGTGCCTCTTTTCCTAGTAAGTATCCTGCTGTAATTTTTACTAGTGATACAAAAATAAATCATTTGACATTTTAAAAATTTAGAAGTTTATTATTTTTATTTATTTTCATAAATTTTTTTAAATATCATTTTTAAATATCGCTTTCATCCCTCGTAGCATTTTCTTCCAAAATCTTTATTCGCTAATAGTTGTGCTTGTTTTGTAATTTGTAATATAAGCGGTTTTTTTCATTCCTTCGTACGTAATTGTTACGGTGGAATTTTTAATCTAACCTTTCATATCACACTTGAAACAGAATTTCTCTAATCACTAACATTTAAATCACAATTACTACTAAGGTCTGTTCATGCATGATAGCTAATAATCAACTACAGTCGACACTCGCTATCTCGAACTTTCACTTTGTGTCGAACTATTTTTCCCGGTCCCATGAACTTTTCAAGAAACTCTAGGCTACAAAACACTCGTTATCTCGAACTCCGTTATCTCGAACTTTCACAATCTCGAACCAATTATTTGGTCCCTTGAACTGTTTTTCACTCGTTATCTCGAACTTTCGTTTGAATTTCGTTTGAAAATCGAATGAAAAACGTTCCATTTCTATTGTTCGAAATGTAGAATTCTTTAAGGACAAGTTTTTGGTATTTTTCGTTCCTTCAAAATAGCAGACAAGAGAAAGCCTTAGCTATAAAATGCCAGGCTTTAAAGGACTTGGAAAAAGGCGTTCCAAATAAAGATGCTGCAGAAAAGTATGGGGTGCCAAAGAACACTATTTCTACTTGGGTTAAAAACAAGGAAAAGCTTCTCTCTGCACTGGAAAAATCAAGCGAAAAAAGGCAAATAAATACGCCGATGTGGATAATGTTGTCTTTAAGTGGTTCTTGTCTCAACGAAGTAAGAGTATATTAATCGATGGGACCTACATTAACAAAAAAGCGGTGAAGTACGTAAAGGAGTTAGGTGTGACAGACTTCGAAGCTTCAGATGAATGGCGAGTATCAATTTTCGGGAATTTAACCCTAAATCGTGGTATTTTTTTTAATTTATAGGGAATTTTTAAACCTTCTTGGAAATTTTGTATTTGGCGGATACGAATTTTCGCGAAATCGGGCAAAATTCTGGGAAGGTGCGAAAATTAGTACCCGAGAAAGTCTCTACTCCTAAGGTAAAAAAATACCATGTATCTTATTTACTACGACTTCGATAAATGTGAATGCCTCGACTCAACTTCTCTTTCCTTCTTTGATGTCCAGAAAAATCTCTTTGGGTTTTATAAATGACGTGATCATATAAACTGATTTTGATTTTTTCACTCAATTTCAAAACTTTCACTATCTCGAACTTTCACACGGCTTGCATCCGTTATCTCGAACATTTGCTATCTCAAACTTTTTCGCCGGTCCCTTGAGAGTTTGAGATAACGAGCGTCGACTGTATAATCCGACAAATTTTTCTCCCGTTGCATCTGCTGCCAAATTAGTAAATATACCATTTTTACTTTCTTACCTGTGTAAACCCCGATGCCCAGCATACCAGTCTATTATTTTTTCCTCCCACATTTCACGAGTCAACTGGTACTGCTCCAACACCTATACGGGTAAATAGAATTGACAATGGTTATCTAATGTAATATCACTGGTAATCTATAATAGAAATCTAAAAATATATAAAAATTGATAGAGCTATAAAGCTCTCTTTTTGCTCGTTTTAGTATCCGATCCGTATGTCTTGCATTATATGTTGTTTTGCGTGCTTACTGTCCCGCTTTCTCTTGGTCTGTTGCTTTCTTTCGCGTCTTTCACAGATGGGAATCTGTGAAAGACAAAAATGGGCCCACTGTTTACCAGGGGTACCATCAATAAAAGACCCAGTAGGCGCAGATATTGCTTCTCGGTCTTTTGGCTAAAATCAGGTATAGAGCTCTGGTCTCTCCTTGGTCGGGTCTTCAGTTATAAGGCTCAACCATGCAGGGCAGTTGGTCTTAAGATGCTTGAGTACTGGCTGTAGACCAACCCAAGACGAAGGGTCTTCCCACAGAGGGTCCTAGAGGGGCGATCCGTATGTCTTGCATTTTATGTTGTTTTGCGTCCTTTCTGTTCCCCCTTTTCTTGATTTGTTGCTTCCCTTCGGGTTTTTCATAGATGGGAATCTACGAAAGACAAAAATGGGCCCATTGTTTACCAGGGGTACCATCAATGAAAAACCCAGTATTCAGAAGACAGTCCATGTATTTCCTCTCGTAGTCGTACAGTACTGTCAGATAATTTTTCCGCTCCAGTAATGCCTTTGACTACTGCTTCCTAAGTGCCTCATTCTTCCTCATTTCCTGCGCCGTTATCTTTTAAACACATATCTCTCCAAAATCGGTTCCAGACTGTTACCTTCTTAATAATTGTATCATGTCTGTACGATCTTGCAGTTCCTCTTCTGTTATAACTTTATTCTTTTCACTTTTCAATTTTCTCTTACATTAAAAAAATCACTGTAAGCTGACTGTTTTTACTGACCACACTATTCTAATTGCCTTTCGTCTCGCCTGATTATATCACTTGTATCTACTGTACCATTTTGGTCAGCTTCCTGAGTAGTGTTTTTACCCCTTCTCTGAGCTAATGTTCTGTCACTAAAATCTACCAAAGAACCGTATGGGAAGTAATTACAGATATACAGTGAACTGTTTACAATTTTAGTAATTATTATTTTACTGAGCTTTGATTTTTGAAACCAAAAGCATAATATTGGAAGGATACAGAACAACAGTTAAGTAGACAAATGTTACCTTAGAAAATCCGAGAAGGAGAAAGATGAAAAGCTCTTCGACTTTAGCTTTAACTTGGGGAAGAAAAAAGCCTTACCCTATTTGGAAGGAGCACCTCATCTGACAGTGATCCGGGCTTGTGTATTTCTGGGTCATAATCACCATACTAAAACGAAGAAAAAAATAATCTTTATAAAATATTAATTTTGATATCTCTGTTCAACAATAATATATCGAATTGATGCAATAATAGTTTTTATGTCCAGCAAACTCACAACTTTATTATAACTCTTTTTTAAAGGGCTTACTTAAATTGGCTATATATATATATATATATATGAAAAGTTTTTTCAGGTGGTCNAAAAGCTCTTCGACTTTAGCTTTAACTTGGGGAAGAAAAAAGCCTTACCCTATTTGGAAGGAGCACCTCATCTGACAGTGATCCGGGCTTGTGTATTTCTGGGTCATAATCACCATACTAAAACGAAGAAAAAAATAATCTTTATAAAATATTAATTTTGATATCTCTGTTCAACAATAATATATCGAATTGATGCAATAATAGTTTTTATGTCCAGCAAACTCACAACTTTATTATAACTCTTTTTTAAAGGGCTTACTTAAATTGGCTATATATATATATATATATATATATATATATATATATATATATATATATGAAAAGTTTTTTCAGGTGGTCTGCTGAAATTCCTCCTACTTATCGAAAAACACTTCGAAAACGTTTCAACAAAATCAATGTTAAAGTGAGCTACAGTTGCACCCAAAACATAGGAACCTTCATCAAGAACCACAACAGAAACCAAACCATGCAATTGCAGAAAGAAAGACGAATGCCCCCTAAATGGCGGCTGCTGCAAAGAATCAATCATTTATAAATGTGAAGTAACCGATCCCAACTTTCCGAAGAATGTTTACATAGGATTAGCAGAGAAAGACTTCAAAGCCAGATGGAATGGCCATAGGCAGTCGCTGTCAAACAGGAAGTACAAAAACAGTACATCACTATCTTCCTACGTATGGGACACGAAAGATAATCACAAAACCACGCTAAAGCTGAAATGGTCGATAACTAAACAAGCCAACATCTACACACCCAATGCACGCACATGTTCACTTTGTTTACAAGAAAAGTTTGAAATTTTAAACTGCCACAACAAAAGCGAACTTTTAAACAAAAGAAGTGAACTAATTGCCAAATGTCGCCACATGAACAAATTCCTCCTCGCTAACTACAAATCAAAAGACTAACATATTTAAATAGTCATAGATGTAAGAGCTTAATCATGTCACGAGTCATAAGCTTTTTCCGAACTACGTTTCGAGAGATACTTCTCCCATTGTCAGGCTACTGAAATGACTAGATACGGCTATTTTTTATACTTTGGTAGTGCGGACGTACGTGTAGACAGGGCTCGAGTTGCGAGTCGGGAAGTGACACCATACCTATGTTGTGCTTGTTGTGTTTCTTTCTTTAGTGCTTGAAGGGTGTAGGATAAACTGTTGATGTGATTGCTGCATTGCAAGGAATGGATTGTTTCTTTTATTTTTCTTGTTGTTGTGTTGATTTCCTTGTCTATAATTCTTTTATTTTCCCAGATTCATGATTCTCGATGTCACCTTTCTGAACAGCTCTCTTGTGTTCTTTTTCTCTTTGACCCAAGGAAGGCTTTGATTCACCTATGTAGGAGGCAGGATAGTCCTTACATTGTAGTCTGAAAACTACGTTGTTCCTCTCCTCAAGTGGGACTGGGTCTTTTGGTTTTGAGAGGATCTTCCTTAGGGTGGATGTAGTGAAGGAGCATTGAATGTTGTGTTGTCGAAGAGTTTGTCTTAGGTGCTTACTGATATTCTTCATGTAAGGCAGACGTGTAGGTTTCAGGGGTTCTTTATCTTCATGATTAGGTCCAGTGGTTCTGTGTAAGGATCTCTGGACATCATTAGCGTGGTATCCATTGGATAAGAGAACCCTTTGAAGGTGTCTTTCTTCTTTTCTGACATCATGTGGGTTAGAAATAAGGCTTATTGCTCTTCCAAACAGAGTGGTGATGACACTATTTCGAGCTGAGACTGGATGGTGTGATGCATTATTGAGGTACTGGTCAGTGTGGGTTGGTTTCTTGTAGATGGTAACGGAAATGCAGCAATCTGCCTGCCTCTTTACTAGGAAATCCAGAAAGGGTATTTCTCTTTGTTCTTCTTTCTCCATGGTGAATGTGATATTTGAGTGCAGGCTGTTGATGTGTTCAAAGAAACCTTGTAGGTGATCCTTTTTGATGATTGTAAAGACATCATCGACGTACCTTTCCCAGACAGTTGGCCCTTGGTCTGCTGTTGATAATGCTGTGGTTTAAAATGCTTACATGAATATTTCAGCAATAACCGAGGATGTAGGGGCTCTCATGGGTACACCGTTGGTTTGTGTATAGATGTCATTGTTGAAGAGGAAGCACGTGTTGATGAGAAGTACTCGTAGTAGGTCCAGGTTATCTAAAAGTTTCAGTCTGGTTCTTGATGGCAATGAATCATCATGTTCAAGAAGGTCCTCTACAATTCGTTTCCGTTACCACCTACAGGAAACCAACCCATGTGTCATCACCAAATATGACCTCAGTAAAGAAGAAAGGCACCTTCAAAGGGTTCTTTTATCCAATGAATACCACGCCAAGGATGTCCAGAGAGCCTGTCTACACATACGTTCGCACTACCAAAGTATAAAAATAGCCGTATCTAGTCATTTCAGTAGCCTGACGATGGGAGAAGTATCAATCGAAACGTAGCTCAGAAAAAGCTTACGACTCAAGACATGATAAAGCTCTTATATCTATGGCTTCCTCGGAGTCCATAAAATTCAGTATTTTCAATATTTAAATAGTGTTAACAACCTATTATGTCCTGTTGTTCTATTTTTACCTATTGTTGTAGTTCTGAATGGCCTTTAAAATTTATATATATATATATATATATATATATATATATATATATATATATATATATATATATGTGGTTTTTGCAATGTTTTTAACCAGTATAACTGATGAGTGTAAAACATGAAACGTTTTGAGTTTTCTCTTTTACCTTGTATATATATATCTGGCGCCTAGGTCTTTCGTTTCCAGGTCGCTCTTTCCAGCAGCTCTTCCTGATACACGTTAATCTGAGAAGGGTGCTCATACACTTTTCAAAATCAAAATCATGCCCCTGACCGCAAAAATTTCAACTTAAACAACTGTATTGTTAGCAATATCTGGTTTAAATTCTATCACAAATTCGAATACATCAATGCGTAAAAGACGAGTTCGATATGCGGAGGATATATTCAAAATTGGACGAGAAGAAATGTAACGTAACTTCGTGTTATTTTTAATTAGCGTACTTTACAAACGGAAATAAAATGCTGATTGGAACAGTTTACTTGGAGTGATTGTTCTGCTCTGGCGGAACTAAAGGCTCCTAAAGAAACACGATTCAAACGTACAGTTTAAACGGGTCCTTTTTCTGATTACGCGTTCATTTAAAAAGAGCACTTGTTCGTTGAAAAAAAGTAAAGCCAGTTCACTCAGCAGTGTATTTCATACAAGTGTAATTTGACATTTAAAAAGCTTCGTATTACTCTTTTTCGTATATAATAAAAGTTCCCTACTTGGTAGCCATTAAAGCACTTTCTTTATTAGAGCTTTTGGCGCCTCAAGAACTCGGTCAATGGGTAAACTGTATTCAATGGGTAAACGAGCAGTACTGTTCAACCACCTGGGAAAATAGGCGCCCTGTACAATATATATATAATATATACATATATTTTTATACATATATATATATATAAATTGTTCTTTCTTTACCAAGCACCCCCACTATCAAGCCTCAAGGGTAGTAATTGTTGTGTAAAAGGTAAAATTGGCTTCTTAAGTTTTTTTAACATCTAGTTTAGAATTAAAAACTCTTGGGGTAGCTTGTATTATAGCACAATGTCAACCAGGAATTCACATCTGAAATTATTGCCGAGATTAACAACATGTGACTTGAACTTTTGAGAATTTTTTATGGTAGAGTACAAGATGTCCAAACCTAAGGTAATGAGGGAAGGATAAATGGTGACATCATGGGTACGCTCCTTAAATGACTAAATTATAATCCAACGACATACTGGTTAACCCGTTTGAAATTTGTGTAGGCCCATCCCCCTTCCCATAATCCTTAAAAAAAAATAAAGAAAACAAGAGCCAACAAAAAACAAAACAAATTTGGCTTTGTATGGGATGGGGGTGTTCAAAACGTACCCATATCGAAAAATGCTAGGTAAAGATTTCATATCTGGATTGGCAAGCATGACTCTCCTGAACAGTGCCGGAGCTTTGGGAAGAAAAGGAGTTTGTGACAAAATTTTTGACACAATGAACTTACTCTGTGTACTCTGAATGGAATCAACTTTCCATCGCAGGTTCTCCGTAAATGACTACTGAATACATCACTTTATTCGGTTACGCAAGATGTTACAATTCAACTTTACCAACACTCGAAAACCACCTCAGAAACGAATTTAAAAAAAACCTCACCTTTGCCTGTAATGCATATGATGCAAGAAGAACCGATGCTTCAGCTGGGCAATAGATGTCCATACTCAGGATAGCACTCTGGACTTGTAGGAAAAAAAGGTGCTGTGTGATATCTTGTGTAAGCTCCACCTCTACATCTTCGGGGTAAAATTGTATTTGAAGGTGCAGGTGAACAGGTCCATGCTTCCAAGCAACTTGCTTCAAAACCTAATAGAACAACAAAAAGTCAAAGGTTCTTGATAAAACAGAGTACCTTTTCTTTGTATTTCATAGTTTCATCCGTGGCCGACGTTACGTCGCTTACGTTTCTATCTCATCTAGGGTCATGTAACGATTTCCATTACTTATTTTATGCACTTTACCCACACAACTGGTGCAACAAATTAATGGAGTCCTGTGATACTGAACAAAACGAATATATTTTACTGTATACTTCTCATTTCACACTGTAGCTATTATCTAACTAGGGCCATTCGACCCTCGCCCTAAATTGCTTTTGCTGTGGTTAACAAATTTACTTAATATTAGCAGGTGGATAGTGGTCCCCAACTTATCTACGTAGAATAAACGTTTTTGGCCATGTAAAGTAAAACATTTAAACTATAAGAGTGGCAGTTTTTCAATGATGGTAAAATCACGAATCAGTTGTCCAAGTATGTCACCCTTAGGAAACAAATGGAAAAAAGAATTCGTGGCAGTTCTGCTCTCTTTTAAGTCGCATTGGCAACATTGAAATACTTTCCTGATATACATTTTGACCAAATTCTCCAGTAAACGGCTCTCTTCAATAATGGGTAGTAGAAACTCTTGTGGATCTTGCTACTGATTGTTTGCAAATTGGCCATTTTTCTGGCCAACTAGCCTACATTTTCCTCTCTTTCATTCATCAGTCCTTTCAAAGCAAATCCAAGTGCAGAATTGCTTTCTCCTGCAAATGTTTGGATGGATGTTGCTGACACCAGAGCATTAATCACTCGATTGACATAGCATAGTTTTTGACCACTGTTCTTAAGTCATTTGCCCTTCTTCTTCTTCTTCTTCTTCTTCTTCTTCTTCTTCTTCTTCTTCTTCTTCCTTCTTCTTCTTCTTCTTCTACTTCTTCTTCTGCCTTCATCCAACGTTTGTCAGGTCGGCCGCTCGACACCGTTTTCTCCATTTGACTCGGTCTTCCCAATCTTCTTCTCTCGCTCCCACTTCTTTTATGTCTCGTTCTATGACGTCCCTAAGTCTAAGCTTTTGTCGTCCCCTACTCCTCCTTCCTGTCAATGGTGCCTGCCATACTGCCTTCCGAAATTGTCATTTTCGCTCCTCATTACATGTCCATGCTATCTTAACCTTGCTTATCTTGCTTTTTCTGTTATTTTCCTTACCTTTTTTTATTATTAAATTTATTATTATTTGTTATTTACCTGCTGCTGCTGCTCAAACCCTTCCAAGCTGTAAAGAATGTCTCTCAGCTTTGACAATGGGCTTCCTGGGTTTTTGTTAAAAATCATGGTAGCAGGTTTTTTATCTTGATGTCAAGACAATTTTTATGACTTAAGGTGTTTAATTCTCCAAATGCCTTTTCCACAATTTCTTTTGTCAGTCCATACAAACTACGACGAATTGGATGGTTCTAGAAAGCCTTAATGGCTCTGCCTTGAAGTTCTCATTGCCTCCCAGTTTTGTCCTGTTTTTAAGATACCATTGGCTACTGGGTCATGGGACATGTCTTCGGTACAAACTAAAAAGTCAAGCTGTTGTTCACCTGACAACATAATTGGGGCGGAATTCATATTTCGTACCCAGGATTAATGAAACGTCCTTACAAAACAAGACTGAAACTTATGTTTAACCTAAGGCGGCAAGAATTTGGATATTAAATAACCATATNAACTACGACGAATTGGATGGTTCTAGAAAGCCTTAATGGCTCTGCCTTGAAGTTCTCATTGCCTCTCAGTTTTGTCCTGTTTTTAAGATACCATTGGCTACTGGGTCATGGGACATGTCTTCGGTACAAACTAAAAAGTCAAGCTGTTGTTCACCTGACAACATAATTGGGGCGGAATTCATATTTCGTACCCAGGATTAATGAAACGTCCTTACAAAACAAGACTGAAACTTATGTTACACCTAAAGCTGCAAGTATTGGGATATTAACTAACCATATAATTACACATCGTGCACACATGCTGGACTCAGTGTTCCGTTACTTTAGCGGCTATGGCAGCGTACAACAATGTTATATGCGTAACATATATTACTTTTTATTTCGGGGATGCTTAGTATGTTAAAAAAATGTACAAATAAAAGTACGAATAAAAGAAACAGCTGCTTTGGAATTTGGACTCGCGCCCTACAGATTGTGAGTCCAACTTCTTACCAGCTGAGGTGAATGTCTTCACGAATGGGAGAGGTAAAGATGGAACAAAGATTTTTTGAAAATGGCACGCTGTGAAAGGCCTGTTGTTCACTTCGCTCACCAGCAGGTCAATTAACAGCATTTGCTATAACGAGGGCTGTTTATGGATTATCAGGTGTCCTAATACATATATATATATATATACATATATATATATATATATATATATACATATATATATATAAATGTTGTATCATAAAATAACTTTTAAGTACTATTCAATTGGCATTTGCCAAAGAGACCTTACACTTCTCCCTTTGTCTATTAAGGAGAAAAATTGTTACCAAAATTTTGCATAGCTAGACCCCTAAAATGTTCTTTATTTATCATATCTTTTCCCAATTCCATAGTTCAAAATTACAAATCATTTACATTTTAACTCGAAAATGAAAAATAAAAAATTTACAATAAGTTAATGGTATTGCCGTTAATATTTCTAATCCCATTTCACTTTAAGAAGAGGCTTCTAGAATGCTTTGAAAAAATCTTGTTGGCGCATATTTTAAAACTAATATTTTGGGAGGGGGTTTAACGTCATTTTCCCCCAGAAATTGTGGCTCAGAAGGTGTTCTTTAGGGAAACTTTTGTTTTGGCAGTGAGGAATTTCTTGGCCGGATGCCCTTCCTGATCCCAACCAATGGCTTTTTCTTTTGTAAAGTTCCAAATTCTTCTCGCACGCTCGGGGAATCGAGCCCTGAACCCCTTGATTACTGTGCAACTGCACTAACCATTAAACCACGGCTCCCCTCATACTTTAAAGACAATGATTGTTAATAACACTGAAAAACATATACGTCATTATAAATGTTTTGCTGATACTAACTATATATATATTTATATTTTATTATATTTATATATATTTATATTTTTTACTATATACTAACTATATATGTTTTTAAACAATCTCCTAAAATATCCTTATCATTATGAAAAAATGGTGAAAGTAATACTGACAGGAGATGCTTATCGCAGTGGTTTTTCGTGTAACACTCACGACAGCCCACTCACCGGAGTGATTTCCTTTGAGAAGGGTACATTTATGATAATGGAGCTTATTAAAACCATGTTCTTCATTTCAAAATAAAACAGTACAACGAAATCCACCTGCTCTGTATTTGTAAAAACTTGACTAAAAATTCAATGAACGAAACCTAAATGTCGTAGTTTTAGACAGCGGAAGAATAAAACCATACTTAATATCTACAAAGGTGATTTTTTAGTATAGTTGTGTAGGAATTTAAACAACAGTTTGCGCCAAATGTCGAGCAAGTGCTGCATCTTCTTATGACTGAAGACATGATGAAAGCACCTGCCGTGAGTTTACAGATAGAACCTGTGCGCTAATTGGGTCCAACCAGACCCGTACCAGGCCATGCACCAAATAGTTAACTGTGATACGGCTACAGCGCATTATTTATTAATGAGCTGCGAGTGAATGAAACTGTACATTAATTTCTTTATCACTTTCTGTTTCTTCAATAGGGTTAAGCTTTCGCTGGGCAATGTCGTTTACTATTTTCTTAAGTCTGTCCTGATTTTTCACAAAGAGATTGAAATAAGGAACTCTTTGTCGGCATTCACAGATAATCTGTTAACAGACTCGGGACATTTATTCGTACAGTACACAAACTTCTTCTTCTTTTCTTCTTTGCGCTTTTCTCTTTAGGGGTCGCCACAGCAAAACTATCGCTCTCCACCTCTGTCTGTCGGTGTTGTCTTCTACAGAGGCCCCAACCACCTTCATGTCCTCGTTAACCTAGGCAGAGAAACGTCTCTCCGATCTCCCAAGCTGTCTCTTTGTTGGTGGTGCCATTTCCATCACCCGCTTTCCCACATACTCCTCATCCCAACACATCACATATCCGAACCACTTCAACCTAGACTCTCTCGACTTCTCCCTAGTCTGACCACCCCCAGTGTGTCTCGTACAGTACACAAACAAACCTCTTATATTTTTGGTTTTAATTTAGATGTTAATAGTCCACTCGGAAAATACTAACAAGGTTGCATAATAAAAACTATTTCCTGTTTAAAATAAGTGGGAAAACTTGATTTGAAGGTTTTTAACTGAATGAAATTGGATTCTACTGCGAAAATCATGAAACGAAAGATTTTACACAGATACAATAGAGCTTGAAAACACTGTCACATATATTTGCAAGTAATTTGAAGGTTCGCATATATAAATCGGCATAAAATATTCCATGATAACGTACCCACCCATAGCAATAGTTAGCTCGTCCAAATGAAAACAAGGACCATTAATTATGATGATATATTACTATTAGTAATAATTAGTCATCATCTGAAATGAACGGATCACTTATACCATATAAAGACTGACAGAACCTGTCCAATGTATTGATCCTGTCCAAATACAGCATTTAATGCCTTCCTCGCTAAGTTTGGGTACTGTCTTTGCCCAGGTGATGATCATATCCAACTATGATAGTTTGCCTGGCGCCTAAAGGCATGTTCGAGAAAAGCTTTAAATAAGTAGTCAATAGAGTGCTTTTATTTCTTCATTCTCTTAATTTTACTGTCCATTTATAATTAAAGGTAAATGGATTTAATACATTATTCGTTGTATTTTTGACTAGCTCCAATAAGACTTTGTAACTCCATTTCATCTAATAATTTTTCTCTTTCTTATGACTTGAATTCTTTAAAGTCTAAAATGAATTAATTCCTTTCCTTTTTAATTCTCCGTTCTTCAATCTCTTGTAAACAAAGTAGCTATACATTCTCTTTGGGGCTTTAACTTAAAAATATTTTTATATATTCAAAACAGAGTCAAACTATACAGAAGTTGGGAATTAACCGATGATGTGTATAGAGCCCTTAAAATACTAAGAAACAGCAATGTTACTATACATACGGGTTAAAAAACTACTGGAATATTAAAACAATATCGTAAAATATTGCTTGTAGTAGTATATCTGATACGTGATCAATACCTTTTTATCAATTCGGATCCATCTTTGTTCACCATTTTCATCTTTAAACAGAAGGCCAAAAAACCAGCTCTCTCTCAAGCCGATTGCTCTTGCCACTAAATCAAACAAATCTTTGCCTTTAATATTTTCCTACAGCAAAACAAAGAGGAGAAAGAGTTTTTAAAAAGTTGAAATAACTTTATTAAGAGCATCACTCTAGATCTGAAGTAAAATAAACTGAATCAAAAAGATATGGACGGTAGTACCATGTAAATATGTCTTATTAAACCTCGAATATGGTGGACTTCCGCTACTCAAAAGGGCAAAGGGCCAGAGCGGTTCAAGGTTACAAAGGGAGAATGATACTGCTCTGATAAATAAAACTGTGTCTAGGAATGAAGCCCCTTTTCTAGATGGTTTTGAACCATTTTTATAATAGTTTTTCCTGGGTATAATACGGTGCATCAGTTTTTCTTTAAAAAATACTAGTCTAGTCTTCCTTGCAATGGAATGTGCACTAAACGGTGCCACGATTCTTTAAGTAGTGTTATCTCTACTACATATATTTCCTTTGTAGCTTCTTCGTAAGATAGTTTCGGTAGACTTAACATCGCACTATAAAAGGTGGAACTGAGCCGTACAATCTTGTTACCTTACATGAAAATCTAAGAGAATCGCTTTTGGTGTAAAAACTGGTCTCTTAGCTCTCTGATATATAGCATTACAAGCATCCACAGCATCGATTATCACACTGAGAAAGATGAACATTGTGTACTTTATGATGGGTTGAATCATGGCAATGTGAATATAATGATGAACTGGCTTCAAAAGGAAATTTGGCTGGTGTTTTGGCTTCAAAGCTCCCTTCCTTACTATAGATGACTTGACCATAATACGGTCTGTCATCAATCCTTTGTCTATAACTTCGAGTCTAAGAAGCTTGCATGCTTCAAAATCAGTACCATCTTTCCTGCATTTATGAGGACAATGCTTTTTACCCCTTTAATTGCTAAAGGCATAGCCAAAGAGCTACACTTGATTACATTCTATGCAAGAAATCTCTTGAATTCGAACCTCATAACAGGAATTACATAGATGTGCTTGACTAACAGTTCATCTTCATAAACTCACTTTGTGATTTATTTCTTTGAGGTTCCTTCACGAATAACGCTTCTTATGTGATGGAATTAAAAAAAACAAAACGATGCAAAACTCCATTGAACACTAACAAAATTGCACAATTATCCCTCAAAGCCTGATATTTTTTACTAAGAGAAAATTCTCTCAGTTCTCAATGTTGATCTTAGAGTTAGTTGTTCCTATCGTGAAACAAAAAAGGAGAATAATTGCAATCACTTAAAAAGAACTGAAACCAACTGCACCTTCTAAATAGAACTGAGATTCAATCAACTATAAACAATCCAAATTCAGCATCTTCATTTAGAATTTGAGCCTGTCATTAATGCATGTCATTCTCTTGACAATCTTACACATGCCGCTAGCATTGCTAACAAAATGGATTAAAGTGACGGATAGGGATTATTCCAGGCCATTAACCCATAGCCATGGTTGAAATAAATTGTGGACATTATCTCTGTGAAGGTATTTAGTCACTTTTCATGCACTTTAAAAAGGTTTGAGGTAAGTAATATTAACAGAATCAAGGAAACATTTTGAGTGCCAGAAGGTCGATGGTTTCAGAATCAGGGGCTTTGCTTTTGCCCATCATCATGTGTAACTTGCACAATACCTCAGGATGAAGTATCACAACAGGCAAGAAAACCGATGATGCATTTATTTGTATTTGTCCCTATATCTCTATCATGGAAATGCTGCATGCTAAGCAAACAATTCGAATTGTCCAGGGAATCATGGATAATGAAAGTCGGAGGCATCTTGCTATTACAATTATTAAGAAGATTTATCTTGCTGATTCCAATGACCATGGGTGGAGATGGTTGTTGAAATGCATTGCTAGATTATGACTAGACTTCCAGACTTGCTTTTTCAATGGATGAAGCTTTCAATCCTAATGTCCAATGGCATTCTTACCTGGATGTCATCCACAGTCATTATTAATGGTGCTTTTCAAAGGGACGTATGAACAATTGCAGGAATAATAGGTTGGTAACTAGCAACCACTTTTCCTTGCTAAACGTCTAAGTAATTCCCTCTTTTGCCATTTATTGCAGGTTATACCATGGTGTGGGTATTTTGTGAGGGTATATTTTGCAGTACTACTGCAAAGCAACTGCAGATTATCAATGCTAGTATGGCTGAGTCTTGGCTTTTTAAAACAGTAGTATTAAAAGGTGGCCGGAGTGCTGGATAGGACTCTTAAACACTGGATCTTATTCCAGGATGTAACTTTTTCAAAGAGGGTCTTTCAAATTCAATGTTTTTTTTCAAACAGTCATTGCTATAAAGCTTTAACAATCTTAAAATTACAATCATTTATTAAAGTCTAAAAATTTCAAAAAGTTCCTGTCAAGCGTTTCAATTGCTTGTTAATGCCTTGTTGCAGAAAAATCATGGGCAACTATCTCATTCCTTTGTTTAATGAATATTGCTTGTAGCATTTTGATATTCACCTAAAACCAGTACACTGTTTAATAAGCTGTGTTGTGTATTAAGTGACAATTCAAAATAATAAAATACAGAGATTACAACAACTACAAATTGACATAAGCAAAAAACATAGTGACTGTATAACCAGAAATGTGAAAATGTACTAAATCCATAAAAATAAATTGTGGAACAAACATGAAATAAATTCTAAAAATACTACATGCTGAAAGATACCAGGTGAGACATTGGATAAAAAATTTATCCAAATGATATTTTCTTCAGCAAGTTTCAGAAAAAGCCTTTTAGAGTTCGTTTCAAGTGCCCTTACTCTTCTGAAGACAAGCTAGTATTTGGTATGTTTTAAACTGTTCTTAGTCACTCAATCTTATTCATTGAGAAAGCAGATAAAACTATTGTAAAGGAAAGAGCTGTTTGTCTTCAAAACAAAGTTAGTTTTCATCCTCCAAAGTTCCATCAATAAATTTCCAAATAGATTATTGTAATATAGTGAATATAGTGAAGAGAGCTGGAGCAAGAACAGAACCCTAAGAAATACCTTCAGATGTAATTCCACCCAGTTTGACACACATTTCATGATCTGAGAGAAAAGACCGATGAAGCTTCCATAAATATTTTAACCAGAGGGCTTTTGAAGCAAGCCAGCATACCACACCTTGTGAAATGCCCGAAAATACCCAGAGTTACATCAGCATTATTGAAGAAAACAGTGATGAAGAAAAGAGACCATGTGCATTCAGGTCATACAATAACATAACAATATCTTTCGAAGCTATATCCACCCTATTTACATGAGTGGATAAAATGTGGACCAAACGGAGCAAGAATTAGAAAGGTGCCTTTATGCAGCAGAGGACCCTATGCACTCATAGCTATAAATAAAATGCAATAGAAACAAAATATCATAGCAGGTCCTTCACCTGACATACCTGTAACCCTGAACATATACTCCATCATTAGATCCAAAAGGCACTAGTGAAGAGAAACACTGTAAACATGTACTAAACATCAACAGAAGGACTAGATCTGGAACAACTCTATCTATGCACTGTTGATAAGTCATTCAAAATCCTTATGTATGACAGAAAGAAGACCTACAGGTACACACTAGCTAAAATCAGATTGTTTAATAAATGGACTATATTAGAAACATTTTGGGGGTTAAAAAACAAGACATGAAGATATAAAGATATGAAATGAATGAAAAGTTTAGACTGCAATGAAGAAAGCTCAGAAGCACATTCTTTTAAAAGAACTACCAGAACCATATCTATACCAAGTGCCTTTCATTTAACAAGCATATAAATAACCTCTGCAATCAACCCTGAATATATGAATAACAGAGTCCAAAATCTGATCAATTTGTGAAGGCAAAGATGCAACAGTGTCATTTAGAGAAAAAATTGCTGAAAATTTTCGGCCAATGAGATCAGCCTTTTCCTTAGAGGACATAGAAAACCAAAGATCATAAAAAAGCAGAGGAATAAATAACTTGCCAGAATGCAAAGCACTATTGTAAATATCCCAGATATGATTAATTTTAAGTTTTTGTGAAGAAATAGCTTCACAAAATTGTCTCACATGGTGTGATTTAGGAGCAGAAATCACACTTTGACAAGGATTTATAGCCTGTCTGAAAATGTGTAGTAATCATTGGTTCCATCACATTTAAACTTGACATAGAAATGATTGTGATAAGCAATGCCTGACAAGCAATGAGCATTACACCATGGGAGAAAATGAGGTTTTTGTAAGTATGAATTCGTACAAATGTTTCAATAATAACCCGAACCCATTCTATGAGTTCCACTGCAGCATCTGAAGACATTTATTATGGAATGAATCCTGAGCAATATAACCAAGAAACTGTTTTAAATTTAGTCATCGTGTATCGTTTAAATGTCTTATGATGATGTGGCTTGCCAACAAGAATTGGAACAGCTGCTTATCCCCTACAGTGATGAAACACAATCAAAGGATCAAGGTTAAGGTAAAGATGAAATCATACAATGCTCAAGAACAGAAGTCAAACAGTGATCTATAAGAGAAGGTTCTCTTGATTTGGCACTACACTCTTTATGTTCTGTTTTGAACTCTATTAAGCATAACCCCAACAATCTATTTATACAAATGCAACTTACTAACATAACTCCAGTCTGGAATAAAAATGGAAGCGGTAGCCTAGTAAACAACAACATAGATAAAAGTATAGCAACCAGCAATGTACCACAGTAACTTTCATCAATCAGTGTATTGTTTCATGTGTAATACAAAGGATTGAATCCCTTTGAAATGGAACTAAAAATGACAATAAATTGAGCCAATGCCAGTAAAGTCAAAAGAAATCACTGTTTACACTATTTACAACACTAGCAGCTAGAAGATGCTGTCAGGTATAGCTAACAAGACCAAAAGAATCTCTGTTACTAACACTCTCATTGGGGCATACGTCGTTACAAAGTGCAATAATATGAGATAAGTCAAATTGAGCAAAAGCCTTCATAAAAGTAAAATTGAACTGATACCACTGGAAGCCAAGGCAAGAAAATATTTCAGATAACAAGTTCTTCCAGGTCTGTGTAAAGCCAGTACTCTCCAGGCAACTGGCTTAGCCCTGAAGCACGTATTTAATGCACACCAGTGATTAGTTCCATGTGTGCTGTGGTTGTGTGGATTTTTCCAAATCTTTTGAAATTTTTACCAAATTAAATTTTGCCTCACTTCAACTCTGACAGTCTGCTTCCGCCACTGCATTGACATTCCGTTCGGTATGCCACTAGGGCTACCATGTTTGTACTTTAGTCAAGAAAGCTCTACTCTATATCCTCAAATTACTGTGTTGATTCCTGGGTTGTAACCTGAACAACTGGCGTTGTGACAGACGATATTACTCGCGTCACATCCAACGAAGTTCCTGTTTACATTTCCATCGATAATTTGGCAGGATCAGGCAAATATACATGGATATGTCCACCGACAAGTTAGAAAAAATGGCTACACACAGAGCTCCAAAGCAATGGACTTTGACAAAAGTAGAGACTGTGAATAGCTTTGAGAACTGGAAAGAGAACTTAAAGNGTTTGTTCTACCATTTTTGTTTACGTTTTTCCTCGCTACCCTTACGGTAACCGAGTCGATGAACCTTGCGTTAATATAACTACGTTTGTACTTTAGTCAAGAAAGCTCTACTCTATATCCTCAAATTACTGTGTTGATTCCTGGGTTGTAACCTGAACAACTGGCGTTGTGACAGACGATATTACTCGCGTCACATCCAACGAAGTTCCTGTTTACATTTCCATCGATAATTTGGCAGGATCAGGCAAATATACATGGATATGTCCACCGACAAAGTTAGAAAAAATGGCTACACACAGAGCTCCAAAGCAATGGACTTTGACAAAAGTAGAGACTGTGAATAGCTTTGAGAACTGGAAAGAGAACTTAAAGTATGTATTATCACTGGATCCCTCGTTTGCTCCATTTATTGTACGCGGCTTCACTTGGGGAAAAAACCCAGAACAACACCTAACCGTCGGTTCACCGATGACCCACAAACTGTTGCTGAGGCAGTCCGTAAAACAGCTGCCCAGAAAGTGACTCAACTTGAATTAATGTTGGGGCAGATAGCCAACTATTGCCCCGTGATTTCGAGGAACACTATCGTCAGGAATTTAACATCAATTGAGTCAATTTGGCAAGTTATACGTGCCCAATACGGGTTCCAGTCAAGCGGAGCCCATTTCCTCGACCTCGCCGATATTAAACTTGAGCACGGTGAACGACCAGAAGACCGATTTCAAAGACTTATGGCCTTCGTAGAGGGCAATTTACTTACCCCCGGAGTAGGCATCACCCACCATGGAGACCAACCCACCGAAGAAGAGGAATTAACCCCCTCCCTCGAGAACATTGTAGTATTATTATGGTTAAAATCAACTCACCCAGACTCACCTAAGCTAGTGAAACAACATTACGGTACAGAACTTCGATCGAGAACACTAGCTAGTATCAAACCAGAGATTTCGCAAGCTCTAGAGACTCTTCTGGACGAGATCCATACCACCAGTGATGCTAGAGTTATGAGAACATTCAACAATCAGAGGACCCAATACCGCCCTCAAACGTTGTCGAAAGATTCCAAACGTTCCAAACCTACATGCCCCCTCTGCAAGCAAGCTGGACGTCGCTCTACTGACCACCTCCTACATACATGCACCTTTCTGCCAGAATCCGACAGACATTACATGACAAGAACCAGACTCCTTGCCGCCCTCGACGATTTGGACCTCGAAGACGATATTGATGGTCAATCATCACCGGAAGACCCGCCTTCTGCCAGCCGTTCAGTTACACTGGAAACACCCTCATCAGCTGTTCAACGTGTTAAAGTTGGTCAATCTCCCTTCATTAACGCCTATCACCACCATGCACCTGTCACTGTGATCCTCGACTCTGGAGCAGAAACCAACATGATTCGTGTGTCTCTCGCCATCAAACTGAATGCTAAATTATCCAAGAGTAATCAGAATGCTCTCCAGGCTGATGGTCAGTCACCTTTACACGTAAAAGGAGAAACAAGATTCACTTTATCTCGGGGCAATGAAAGCTTTCACCTTGAAGCCCTTGTAGTCGAAAACTTGGACGTAGGTATATTGGGAAGTGTCCCATTTATGGAAGTTAATGACATTACTATAAGACCTTCCAAACAACAAGTCGTTCTCACTAATTGAACCTCCATTCGCTACGATCTTCCTTCAAAGAATCCACCTCAAGTAAGTCTAACAACCACCACCTTGAGAGCCCCTTCGAGCATAACAGTTTGGCTAGGTGAGTTTATAGAGCTATCTTCTCCATTACCATCATTGTCTGATTCCGAAATCGCTCTCGAACCTCACATCCAATCCCCATCTGACAGCTGGCCATCCCCTGATATCATCGAAACCGTTGACGGGATGCTGCGTATTCCAAACAACACGTCACAACCAATCAACATCAGAAAAAGCCAACTTATTGCCCAGATCGCACCAGCTTACATCCCACCATCAACTACTACCAACACAAGCCAACCGTCACCTGATACACCAAGCCTCCACGACACTAAATCTCAACTACACTATAAAGCCATTCAAACTGACCCTGGCCACATCTTACCAGAGCCTTTTCGTAACAAATTTCATGAACTACATCAGTCATTGGCTGACACGTTTGACCCTACCTTCCCCGGTTACAATGGTAATGTAGGCCCCTTAAAGGCCACAGTTAACATGGGCCCAGTTGAGTCCCCTCAGAGGAAAGGACGATTACCTCAGTATTCCCGTAACAAACTTGAAGAACTTCAATCTGAATTTGACCGCCTCGAAACCCTTGGAGTATTTAAACGACCCTACGAATTGGGAATCACTGTCGAATACCTTAATCCCTCCTTCCTTGAAAAGAAACCTTCAGGAAGCCACCGCTTGGTCACATCCTTCACTGCGATTGGCACGTACTCAAAACTACAACCATTCTTGATGACAGATGTTGATTCCACCCTTCGCAAGATCGGACATTGGAAGTACTTGATAAAAACTGATCTAACAAGTGCTTTCTTTCAAATCCCATTAGACAAGTCGTCTATGAAATAATGAATGTCGCTACACCCTTCGTGGTATTAGAGTTTATACAAGAAGTGCAATGGGAATGCCAGGGTCCGTAACCGCCCTGGAAGAACTTATGTGTGCTGTACTAGGTGACCTTATCGTTCAAGGTTGCATAGTCAAAATTGCTGACGACTTGTATTGTGGTGGCGAAACACCCGATGAACTTTTGAGAAATTGGGAGAAAGTTTTAATTGAACTCTCAAACTCCACCCTTAGCCTCTCCGCTTCAAAGACCGTTATCGCACCCAGATCCACCACTGTCCTCGGTTGGAAATGGCAACAAGGTACCCAGACTGCTACCTCCCACAGATTGACAGCTCTATCCACTTGCAACACACCCAAGACTGTTAAGGATCTCTATTCCTTCATTGGTCCATTTAAAGTACTTTCTCGCGTTATTCCCAGATGTTCCAAACTGCTATCACCATTGGAAGAATCCGTCGCTAGGCGCTCCTCAAGTGAGACCATATCTTGGAACGACTCACTCCTCTCGAACTTTGAAAGAACCAAACAAGCGTTAAACGACCCAAAGACCATCCATCTTCCTCGTCCTGATGACCAACTGTGGATCGTGACCGATGGTGCTGTCAAAACCCATGGCCTAGGAGCTACTCTCTACATCACCCGTGACGATAACAAGCCCCTCCTATCTGGATTTTTCAGCGCTTAACTTAAGAAACGTCAGATAGACTGGTTTCCTTGTGAACTGGAAGCCCTATGTATTGCAGCTTCGCTTAAACACTTCAGCCCATATATCGTTCAGTCCACCCACAAACCCTGTGTATTGACCGACAGCAAGCTCATCAGAAGCTCTCAAGAGGATCGTTTTCAACCAGTTCAAGACTTACTACCTTCATGTCTGCTGCCAGCCGTTACCAGACATCAATCCATCATCTCAGCGGCACCGCCAACACCCCCTCTGACTTCAAATGTCGTAACGCTGAAGAATGTCTTGACGGGTCATGTCAAGTTGGTCACTGTGTGTCTGAAATCGAACAATCCCTAGTCAGAGCAGTTTCTGTTAAGGGCATTGTTTCTGGCACTGTCAAATTACCATTCACCACAAGATCCACTTGGCGCACTGTTCAAAGCGAAGATCCTGACCTACGCCATACACATGCCCACTTGACCCAGGGCACTCGTCCATCCAAGAAAGCCACCAACATACGAGACGTGAAACGTTACCTACAGTCCGCTACTATCGCCAGAGATGGTCTACTTGTCGTTCACCAAGAAGAACCATTTGCACCCACCATCGAACGCATCGTCATCCAACGAAGCTCATTTCCTGGTGTACTAGCCTCACTTCACATTCGTCTGGACCACCCTTCTCCCCATCAGATGAAGCAAGTCCTTCGCCGTCACTTCTTTTCCCTCAACATGGATCAACTCATTGAAGAAATGTCATTGTCATGCCACCTATGCACATCTTTGAAGACCATCAAACATGCAGCAGAGCCCCAATCAGTGTCTTCGTCTCCAACAAACGTTGCTTCTCAGTTTGCACCCGATGTACTACGTCCAAACCAGCAGTTCATCATCGTCCTACGTGAGTACGTTACTTCATTCACCACCTCAGTCATCGTAGATGGAGAAGATAAAGTATCCCTTCGGAACGCCCTCATTTCTCTTATCTCACAAATTCGATCCCCCAATGGACCCTAAGCAACCGTCCGTGTGGATCCTGCTCCCGGATTCCAATCCCTCAAGTCCGACGAAATCCTTCAAAAGTACAGTATCGTCATCGACATTGGATCTCCCAAAAACAAGAACGAGAATCCTATCGCCGAGAGGGCCATACAAGAACTCGAACTCGAACTGTTAAAACAAGACCCTTTGGGATCTTCCGTTGATCAAGCTGCTCTTCCAATTGCTACCGCACGCCTTAACTCACGCATTCGATCTCGTGGGTTATCCGCCCTAGAAATGCTCACACAACGCAACCATTTCAACAACACACAAATCACCGTGTCTGACGAAATACTCATTTCAGCTCAATCATCCTCCAAAGACGCCAACCACGTGTCCAGCGAAAAGTCCAAAGCCCACGGCAAACCACGTCGATCAACTCCGTCGATCCATACAGGTGATCTTATCTATCTACATCAAAACTTCAACAAACATTCTGCCCGTCCGCGTTATATGGTCGTATCTACTACTTCAACTCATTGCACCATCCGTAAGTTCGCCGACACTCAACTTCGTAACGCAACATATGAAGTCAAGTTGGAAGACTGTTTCCTCCTACCAGGTGACTTCCCTCCGACCACCCTCGTTTCAACAAGACAACATCCCGTAAACCAACTGGATTCAGATGACGACTCTACGACAGCCACTTCAGATTCCCTAATTGAAGAACGACCAACAACACCTGTTCCAAGTCCACCCCAACTTGTGGCCATACCTCCTGAACTGACTCAACCACCTGAACTGACTCAGCCACCTGCGTCGGTCACCCCTGCAACAGATGATGTCACACCTCCACTGCACCCAACACGAAAGCGCCAATCACCATCTTACCTCAAAGATTATGATTGCAATTGACCTTTCTTAAAAAGTCGATTAGCTTTATGTATATTTTTTTACAAAAAGACAGAAGGGAGTCACGCCACTACATTGACATTCCGTTCGGTATGCCACTAGGGCTACCATGTTTGTTCTACTATTTTTGTTTACATTTTTCCTCGCTACCCTTATGGTAACCGAGTTGATGAACCTTGCGTTAATATAACTACGTTTGTACTTTAGTCAAGAAAGCTCTACTCTATATCCTCAAATTACTGTGTTGATTCCTCGGTTGTAACCTGAACAACTGGCATTCCTTATCATTCCATTTTCAGTATGAGACTTTGTGACGGATTCACAACAGTGACACCCCATTAATAACATGACATATAAGTGTTACATGAAATGCAAGTGGTATTTAAGGCCCTAAAGCTAAAGATTTACATGGGCATGGTTTTTCAGTCCATCAGATAAGTGCTTAGGAAGTTTGTTAACCCAAAGGAGTGGCAATGGAGTTGTAATCTTTAAATATTTAGTAGGTTTGGGAAATGTTGCATTATTTGGAGTCTTGATAGGGCCACATGTTTTCCCAAATTCTCTCTGCAGGAAAAAACACGAGGCAAATTTAATTGAGTATGAAATCCCAACTGTTGTCCATGAAATTTTCCAAGCCAAAGAAAAGATTCTGGGGCTGCATCATCCTGCAAGATACCAACTTGGTTTTTAAAAGGCTTGGTAAAAGAATCTTGTTTTGCATGAAAAGAATGTTAAGGGTCATCACAAGTGCACTAGAAAATGTAATAAGATGACAACAAGAAATGAACTTAACTAGGTTTCAACTTCAGTATGTTATGTGCAGTCAACAGCCAACATAGCTGATGCCTTCTCCAAACTAACAATGTAGATTCTGTTGAGATGAGGGAACAAGCTTTAGCACAAGATAGGGAAGTACATATGACAAGAACATGTTTATATGAAAACTAAGAGAATTGATCAAAGAAGAAATTGGTAGAAAAAAACAATTTGACATATCTTGGATTAACAAAAAATGAAACAAAAATTTTTGCCCCAAAGAGATTAAGGAAGCATGTCAAGGATTTGCCTGATTAGGTCATCAAGCTAAAGTGTAGACTATGGAGTGGCTGAGATAAAAAATATGACAGCCAGGGATGTCTTGTGATGCCAAAAGAAAATGTTGAGTGCTGTAGATGCCAAGTAGTACCTAGGCACTACAGCCTACCATCAATAAAACCAATGATGGAAGTAAATATTATGTAATCAACCATAAGTAAAGAGACCATCAAGTGTCTAGATGGCCACTTTACCAGACACAAAATTTAAGGCTGTTAAAACCTGACAATTGCCCTAACTTGGTATCAAATGAGACAGAAAGTTACCTCAATGAGACTGGAATTACTCACATTTTGACAATGGCTGTAGAGCCTAGCACCCATGGAGAAGTTGAGAAAGAGAGTCTTTCATTACTGAAAGCTATGAAAGCATTTTACAAAAATAAGGACAACTTGAAATTTGAACTGAATTAGTATCTATTAGCATAGACATTGACCACACACTGAACAGCTCAGAATAATTCTTCTCAAGTGATAAACAATTGAGGTTTGAGCTCCAAGCTACACAATCTAGTTGAGCTTGTGGAATAAGGCTAGTCTTTTCAGGATGACAGACAACTAAATACAGAAAAAAGTAAGCTATTTTTGAATATGGAGGCAAGAAAAACAGTCACCATTTGGGGAATTCCAGTCAAGTGATTTAGTACCCTTGGAGAAAAGGAAGGAGAAACAACTTAACATCACCTTATGAGAAGGGCACATATCACATTATTTTTTAGTACAGCATGATATGGAGATTAACTTTATTTGTAGACATCTAAGGATATTATTTGCAAGAAAAATATTGGGCATGTTAAGAAGCACTATCAATTAAGCAAAGCACCAATCCAAGCATCAGTAGTAACACCAATCAGGAATAATTGAACCCAATTAAGTACAGCATAGTCATTGCCTTAAAAAACAACCCTGAAAGACGCAAACCAGAATTTATGTGGAGACACTGAGACTGCATATATTTTATGCATTGAGATAAAGACACCTGGGTGCTCTAAAGGTTTTGTGAGTTTATGAACTATCACACTTACACACTCAACATCATAAGAAGTCATGAATTATTTTATTAACAGTAACCTTTCACTTAAGAACATCAGATCACCAGAACACAACAAAATTGAAAATAGTATTAAAAACAACAATACTATGATAAAACAGGTCAACAGTTAATCACACAAAGAAAACATTATTAGTAATGATTGAAATGAAGGCATTACCCTGGCTGTGAACTCTAGGTCTGCATCATAAGTAGATACCTGTATAATGGCTTGTTTCCTTCGAAACATTGTAGCTCTTTGCCATTACTCACTGATAATATGGATATCCTTACTCAGTGGAAAATAAACCTGTGGACTAAAAAGAAGCTTAAAGTTAAAAATATTAATTTATTTATTTGATTTTTTTGTTTGTAGGAAATTTTTTAGGTTAATTTACATCATGTATTAGTATAAACATGTGTGATAGGACATCATTATACTATATAAAAATCATTATATAATTTGCAAGTGATTTTTCTAGTTAATTGCAGTCTAAGGATTAATTTATTTTTTTTTGAAATATACAGATGCAAATGTCATTTTTAATAACAAAGTAAGTTAGAAACATTTTTATGCTATTTCTGCTAGGAATGTAGCTCACCAAATAAAAATGGATCTACATCTAAAGTCACTTTAATGGAATAAGTTTCTAAAGTGAAAACCTGAAGCAATTTATAGCATACTACCAAACTGGCATGGATGTTAAAGGTATGAAATGTAACTGATTCAAGGCTGGATTTGGCTATAACTACATTATATAGCAGGAAATGTAGGGCAATCCATGTAGAAAAAAGAAATATGGGGTATAAAATCTTAATTTTAAAACAAAAGCATTTTAGGGCTAATGTTCAAGGCACACCTCATAGTCAGTGTTTCTTAACTTTTTTTTGTCATTATAATCTGAATCCAATAAAGCTACCTCCACTTTGTATGTCCTGGTAAACAGCCTTCAAAGCCATGGGTAAATGCTTGTTGATGGCCCACTTGCAAGACCTAGTACCAACTTAGTCCCCTGATGTGAAGTTATGAAAGGCCTGTTGTGGAAGAATTATAGAGCAATAAAAAATATTTTAGAGAACTGTTCAGCTTTTCAATTGTACCAGGCAGAGGTTATCAATCACAAGATACACTTGCTGTGGCAAACTACTCAGTATCAGCCCTACTCCTACAGAAAATTACTGAGGTATTATTGCAAAGAAAATCATGGTATTATAAATCAACAGGATGTCAATGAACAATGTGAAAGTAATTACTAGCATCTCTAGTACCTCCTCACTCAGTATGAATATTCATGTGCCACAACTGAAACCAAACTAGGAGTCACAAGTTACTGCCTGCAACACCACACAAATAAGAATTGGAACCTGTAATGTCTAAAAAGGATGTCAGTAAACAGTGTGAAAGGAATAAATAACATCTCCAGTGACTCCTTGTTTGGTAGGCATGGTCATGTGCCACTACTGACACTAAACAATCATCGAGCTATTGTCAGTAACATCACACAAGTAAGGACTAGAACCTAGAATGTCCAAACAGAATGTAAACAAACAGTGCTAAAGGAATTACTAGCATCTCTAACAACTCCTTGCTCAGTAGGGATGGTCATACATGTTATTTAAAAGGAAAACCATTTGATGTTGGAATTATTCAGGTATGATATCAAAGACTCTAAGGAGACTGAGACCTATTACCAAAATGTTGAAAAGGCCAAGAAGCAATTAAAATCTCAAGGTATTAAAGTATAACATGTGACTTTAATGCCTCAGCCAAGAAAGACAAAATAGAATAGATAGTGATAAGAACATAGTGATTACAAGCCAATCCACTGTGGTGTAAGGCAAGGATATATGATTTCATCTGACCTGTTTCATACATATGGTGAGATAATTTTGTGCAATATTAGCAAGTATGATTTCATCAAAGTGCATGGTGAAAACAGTAACAAACACATACATGCTGGCAATATTGTTCTTACAACAGACTGTGGTAAACTTTCAGGAAATTATTGATGTAACAGTAGAAAAGAGCAAAGAAAAATACCTGGAACAGAATACCAGGAAACAGAGTCTGTAGAAATGAATATAAAAGCCATTGTTCCAGACAGTAGTATTAGGTACATGAGTGAAAAAAATAAAGCAAGTCAGTGGCTTCCAGTACCTGGGAAGCATCATAAGATTAAACAGAAAAAGTGTCCAAAAAATAAAGGTCAGTTCTCCAGCATAGGTGTGAAAGCTGAACTTTTAAAATGGACACAAGAAGAACATTAAAGACAGTTAAGCTGTGGTATTTGAAAAGAATATCAAGAAACCTCATCTAACAACAGGTAATGACAATGGTCACTTACAAAAGATCACTAATCAAAACCATTAGAAAGTGCCAGTTTAAATTTCAAGAAAGATGGATTGGAAAAGCAGATGCTATGGAAAAGGATTGAAAAGGGGAAAAGCATAGAAAAACAAAGAAGTTGCTTAAGGCTATGAATAGTCTCAAGCTACTCAAAACACAATATGTGAGACTGAGTTTATCAGAAAAATGGAAAACTGTAGGAATTGACATGCCATGATTGCTGATGTCTGTTCCAGATGTAACACTTTAAGAAGAAGAAAAATCATGGTGCACCAGAGTCATAAAAACATGACATGCTACATTTTCTTAGAAAGTTATCTTACAAATGTAATTGTAATCAAGAAAACTACGTCCACAATAAGAACCCCATTCCTGACTTTACTGTCTCTTTTTTATGCCAAACAAGGTATGGTAACTTAAAAGAACCAGCTGAATCTCTTACTGATTTTCACTACATAAAGATTCAAAGTAGTTGGCTGGTATTTATACACATTTTGTGTATGGTGAGATATGCTCAAGTTTCCATTATTTCTAGGATAACAATACACAGCTAAGAATACATGATGGATCATGTCTAACTCATGGTGGATCATAGATAGCACATACTAACAATGTGCCTTGTTTAAAAGTAGGGTAATAAATATTCTGGTAAATCATATGCTAAAACTCAGTCACATCAAAATCAAATAAGTTTATGTAAAATTACATTTTATTTTGACCTAATTACACAAAGAATGTGAATTGTTTCAAGTAGAAAATTTTGGCTGTTGTACAGTTTTCTACACATAAAAACTATATTTCATTGTGAAAGATTATTTCTGCCCATATACTTTATCACCTTTCAAGACAAGACTAGCAATGTTAAACCAGATGCAAAGAATGATGCTCCACACTAAAAGTACTAAAACTACCAAAAGGACACATATAAAAAATCTAAACTACCAAAGAGTTGATATGGAAATATGTGGAATTAAAAAAAAACCTTTACTGACTTGTGAAAAAATTATTACTGGAATACTGTTATTTTAACATTATTGGGTCATACCTAATAGTATGCATGGGTACTTACAAACAGGAGGTGAAAAAATGAACAGTTTTAGTTGTTAATTGGAATCCAATTATAGCAGGTAAAACCACACATGTGAAAAGTTTTCATTCACACCTATACCTGTTTTTCCAAATACAATTTCCTAACAACTCTGGTCCTGGACCAATACAGTATGATTGCTACCAAGTTGTTGTCACTTGATCATCAAAAATAATGAGTTCCTTAAATCATTCCAATGCAATCTTATAAGACATATGTTTGTGTATGGAATAAAATCACAAAATGTAAAAAGGTTAAAAAATGAAATAAAATTGAAGTTGGGTTAAAAACTAGAAAATGTAATATGAGATGATGCCTGAAATTTCAATGCAAATGCAAGGTCAGACCAAAAATATACACCCAATAATGAAATTTGAAATCATAAGTATGAGTCTGAATCAGCACATCGCACTGGATGTCTCAAAGACATCCTGAACGTTCAAAAGGTATCCTTAAGATGTTATATGCCTCTTGGGATATTAGAAGAAAACAAAATGAAATGGTATATAATACTACATCTACAATACTATATGGGTGTGGTAAAACATTGTAAATCCTAATATGAACACAAAGTGTATTTTTCATGAATAACTCCTTCAAACCTTAGTTACCCATTTAGCTACCATTGAATAGGCCAATATCTAAATATATTAAATCCAATGCAAAAAAGTTGGACCCTATTATATTTTGATATCTAACATTTGATATCTCACATCAAGGATTGTCTCATTTATCTTCCTTCTGACCTAACTATGCTTTAAAAATGGCAATGTTGTACTGTGTAAATTTAGCTGTACTATACTGATAGGAGTTTTTGTTGCATTTAAAAGTGTATGTCATTAAGATCAATGAGAACAAAGGTCAGGGGCATTTGAGAGCGGCAGTGACAGATGCTGCTACGGATGACCTAAAATTCTGTTATAGCTGAAGACACAGTGTATAATTCTATCACTTTAAGAGCAGAATTAAGAGGTTAGCATAAGTAGTAAATTTGTGCTTAAAAGGAAAGAAGCCATTCTACTGAACAGTAAGTAAATAAGTTCCTGACACAAAAGCAAAGAACTACACAATAAAGGAAAGCTGACTGGTGTACCCTTTTCAGCAGTCTGACCAAAGGGTGGAATGCAGCCTTTACTAATATGCCATAAATTTTGATTGGGTCTTTCTGCATCAGTTCAGCCCTCTTGACTTAATCACTTCTGAGAACGTGGTTAAGGCTCGAACCACGAACCTCTTTCATGGAAAGTTGTCGATTATACTCCTTAGCTATTACTGTAATAACCATGTTCTGACACGCAAAATTAACTTCAATGCAACAGAGCTATATTGGTGAACTGTTCACAGCTGTTTACAAGTCATAAGCAGTTTGAGTTAGCTGGCAAATATGGAAGCTGTCGTGACACAGTTCTTAATAATTCAAAATAGTTATCACAGATTGCTAAATGTTAATGCATTAATGAGACTTACAGCAGCTCAAAATCCATACTAGTTCTTTACTGGTGTACCGTTAGCACTGTTGTTTCAATCAGAGATTTCCGGTATCTGGCCATTAAAAGAAGAGTCATCTCAATATTTATAAACATTCAAAAGCTGCTTTCATTAGGAGTCTCATTTTGGTGCTGAGACAAGAAATAAAAGCAAATATGTTGCCACCTTCAGAAAGAAAACTCCTGAAAGCTGGTCAATACAACATAACGTCCAAGTATCCTGATTCTTTCGGGAGTTTCCCGATTTTAGTTTTAGCCTTCCGATCTCCCGAATTCATATAAAATTGCACAATTTGTTTTATTTTCCCACTTTTTCGCAGTCTCCACCACTTCATCCTAATTTTGATGTAAGACAGTCAGAAATAAGAGGTCTACGTTCTTACTTTCTATGTTATCTAGATGCGGAGTAGCATGTCAGACACGCCTGTCACTGGGTGTTACATTGTATTTTTATGTTTCTCTTTTCCCTGCTCGGAACAGATCCCGTCATTTTAATAAGTTCGGGACGTAATCTTTAGTATCTTTATCGGCGCTACCTTGATAATAGAAATAAGATGAAAACAGACAGCATGACTGCGGTACATTTTGTCGATCTCTCTGTGTTTTCTGGTATTTCAAATATTGCGCAAAACCAATGTTCTTTTTCTAATTTTTGTGTTTTTATTTGCGCGATGAAAGCAGTATCAAGAAGTGAACAAACCGAATAAAACTACGAACTAAATCTTAAATATCATTCTCCCTTATGGTCAATTTTAAGCCAAGAAGCATATCATTTCAGAATAAATCTGCAGAGCTTCCAGGGGCTTTGCACCCTGGTTACCCACCAGGGCTCTGCCATGAACCCATTGGTAAGCTCACAACGCCCCCCCCCCAACCTGATCTTAAGTCTCCCGATTTTTATTAATGAAGACTTGGACAGTATGATACAAACATGGAGACTCATACTAATTCTTTGTCAATACCATGTGGAGCCGAACAAACGCAGTCACAAGGTTAACTTTCAATTAAGACAGTATTGATAGAATGTGGAACCGTCAGCTTCCGTGGAGTGGGTATAAGCTCTGTCACCTCACTACTGCGCTGTATTTTACTTTATCTGTTTTCAGTAGTAAGTGTGTAATACATAAGTTCAGAGGGATTTGAGTAATTCTAATGTCATGTACTCAGTCAGGTCTTGGTAAGGGGTGCTTTGTAGTTTATTGTCCTTCTTCGCATAAAAATTACACAAAAATATCCCCACAAAAGTTCTTGGCTTTTGGAAAATGGACAAATCCCATTTCAGCCTTCAGGATTGTTCAGTTCGTGCATGAAGTAAATGAAAAACAAAATAATTTAAAGTGAAATTGTGCAAAAAATGATTTATGAGCGATTGATTTTTCAGAGTACGCCCAAAATTGAAATTAAGGGTTTCAAATGCCTGCAAGGTCGCAATTAAAACAAGAAGTCTTATGTAGGAAGGCTTTACAACCCGGTACGAAGGACCAGAAGTTATAATGAATTTGAATAAAAGATTCATGACCCATAGGTATTCACAATCTGTCAAAATCAACAAAATTTACTGCGCTCCTTGTCTTCTCTTTTGAGGAGGGAAAAGACAAAAAACATGGACAACGATTGCCGTAATCTTGGAAGTAGTTGTCAGAAAAGGTGAGAAAGCACGTTGATTCCGTGTTGACGGAGAAAATTGCTTGAAACTTGCTTTATTTGTTAAGACTAGCGTCGAAATGAATACTGAAGTAAAACATATTGCGCGTCACTTTAAAACCTAACGAAGAAGTAGAAAAGAATTGGAATATCACTTCCAGAAAACCTGCATACATAAAATTTTGTAGAGCATTTAGGTTGGCATTCAAAGTGGCAGTTCTGATACTCCAGGAGAAGTTCCTGGTTTAGACTTTACAGCAGCATTAACTATATGCATTGTCTAAACTTTTGCATTTTGCCACTATTTGTAAATGCATATTCAAAACAATACCATGTGAGACAGGTTAATACTTGGTAACAAGGTAACTCGCTTTTAGGTCAAGAGGTGGAGTATGGAAGTCACGGGTTTCCTTGCATTTTCCGTTTTCACAATAAGTACTTGATTAACAAGTACTTATTATTTCAATTCTTATTTCAGAATATGTGCGGTTTTGTATTCGTGTTAAGAGTGCTAACATACTTCTTTAATCTTTACATGTGGCCATTCTTCATCCCAAGTCAGTTGACTTAACATGACTTAATGCTTTCCGACAGCGATTGGAGACGTTAAATAGCTGGACCTAAAATACGAGTATTTAGAGGTTAGACCTGTAGATAAAAATTGCTACATTCAGGCAATTGATCTGTTTCTGAACACCGGTAAATTGGAAAATCTCCAAAACTTCAATGTAATAGAATACCATGTGGCTTTGAGAAAGACAATTGTAATTTTTTTTACATAAAATGGAAATCTTAAAAACGATAACCCTTGGTTAGTATGTTTCCCAAGTTTCCTTAATTTCATCTTCATCTAAATTTTTCTAAAAGTAACATTTCAAAGTGTCTCNAAACAATACCATGTGAGACAGGTTAATACTTGGTAACAAGGTAACTCGCTTTTAGGTCAAGAGGTGGAGTATGGAAGTCACGGGTTTCCTTGCATTTTCCGTTTTCACAATAAGTACTTGATTAACAAGTACTTATTATTTCAATTCTTATTTCAGAATATGTGCGGTTTTGTATTCGTGTTAAGAGTGCTAACATACTTCTTTAATCTTTACATGTGGCCATTCTTCATCCCAAGTCAGTTGACTTAACATGACTTAATGCTTTCCGACAGCGATTGGAGACGTTAAATAGCTGGACCTAAAATACGAGTATTTAGAGGTTAGACCTGTAGATAAAAATTGCTACATTCAGGCAATTGATCTGTTTCTGAACACCGGTAAATTGGAAAATCTCCAAAACTTCAATGTAATAGAATACCATGTGGCTTTGAGAAAGACAATTGTAATTTTTTTTACATAAAATGGAAATCTTAAAAACGATAACCCTTGGTTAGTATGTTTCCCAAGTTTCCTTAATTTCATCTTCATCTAAATTTTTCTAAAAGTAACATTTCAAAGTGTCTCTTTGTGTAAATACTAGCAAAAGTTAACACTATAGTGCCAAGCCTGCAATTTTTGTGCAAAAATGCCTTACATTCAATGGAGAAGTTCTCAAATCAAGCTTGTATTTATTATTGTTCCGATGAGGAATGGAACTCATCAGATTGTTCAATGGCTTCAGTCACAGAACTGCCTTGAAGAATCAGAGCCATTTGAGCACAATATGCGCAGGTAGGGCAAAATTAATTCCCCAAACTAAAAAAACAGAGTAATGAAAAAACACAAGAACTTTGCGAAAACCAGTTTTTAGACAAAATTAAAATTTCAAAGTCAGACCTCAGTTACAGGGGGGATGACAAAAGGGTCACACTTCGTGTGTCCAAAACTAGGTTTTTGCCATTGAAACTCTGTAGAAACAAAATAAACAAAATTTTCTGATTTTTAAAGAGTTTTTATACCAAGTCTAAAAGTTTAAACGTGGGGGACTTAAGAGGACTTTCTCTTCTCGTATCGTAAGAGGGAAAAAACCTTAGAACAAATGTTTTCCATTTTCATAGGATTTCCAAACAATAACTGTTTAAAAAGGCTATGAAATTTTTAAATATTGTACCAAAAGTTCTATGTTAGCAAAGTGCATACGGAGTTTTGAAAATAAGGGCATGTTGTGCGATTTGAATAAACCAATATACAGTAATAAAAAGTAAACCCATTAAATTCTTCTAAAGACAGTTGCAGTTTAAACATTGAAGTGCTGTCAACCCATAAAGTAAAAGTTCATTAAGCTGTAATATTAAAATTCCATCACAAATTTGATATAAGGTGAACTGTGTTACTCAACAGATGAATTTTCATATTTCTTATGTTCCGTCCAAACCCTCCATTTGGTCCCACGCCAGAAAATCATACACCATGAAATACAGTTAAATGAAAAATAACTCAAACAAAAATGTTAATGTTTAACGGAAACACCCTGCAAATGTGACTCTGGTACTAAAATCGGAATGGGAATGTTCGGTGCTTTACTGAAGATGTATTTCTGTTTACATATGAAGCCCACAAAATTAAATCTAAAATAAAAACACTGTCTTTAAAGCTGTTGGAGTTTGTGTTTATATAAATGTCCATTGACATACAGGAAAATCAGAGATCAAAGTGGAAGACAGAGAGGGTATTGGTACAGCAACGCAGAGAAAACAGATTTGTGTCCAAGTTTTATCTTAAACCTTACGTTGTGACAAGCAGGAATGGAGGAACAAAAACATTAATTAAACTTAAATCAGCCCGTGTTACTCCAATTTACAAATCTGGAGATATCCACAGCTTTGAGAATTACCGTCCAATCAGCATTCTACTTGTCATATCGAAATTGTTTGGAAAGTGTGTTCATCGTCAAATCTTGAACTATCTGAGCCAAACCACGTCCTCTCCAGTAATCAATTTGGGTATAGAAGCAAGCGTTCCACCGAATTAGCAACAGCTTACTTCACAGACACCATCTGAAAACACATGGATAAAGGCGAATTTACTGGTGCCACCTTTGTTGATTTAAGCAAGGCATTCGACACAATCGGACACTCGACCATAATCAACAAACTACCACTATTTGGAATAACAGGAACACCACAAAATTGGATCTCAAGCTACCTATTCAGTGGTCATCAACAAGTCCAATACAAAGGAACACTATCCCCACCACAACCAATCTTTTGTGGAGTACCCCAGGGATCAATCTTGGGTCCCTTGTTGTTCCTGTTGATATTGAATGATGCAACCGAAACAATGAGTACCTGTCAAATGATAATTTACGCAGACGATACCGTCATATTCCATTCTCATAGGTGTCTCGACCAAATCAGGGTGAACTTACAAGTTGATTTTGATAACTTCATCAATTGGCTGAATCGAAATGAATTGATAATCAACACTAAAATTGGAAAAACTGTAACCATGCTGTTTTGTACTTGAAAGAAAATCAGCCGTGCTGAATCTATATCATTATCCATTAAACATGCAAATTCCACCATCAATCAAACCACGAAATACAAATACTTAGGAATTCCCCTTAACAATTCCATCTGTTTGTCTGAGCAGATGAAATCGTCTATCAAGAAAGCATCATCAAGAGTTAACCTGCTGAAGAAAATTAGACCCTTCATAGACTCTACAACTGCTGCATTGATTTATCAATCCATGATTTCACCTTTCCTGACACCTTGTAAATACATTACCTACGGAGCTACTCCTAATTACCTAAAGAAAAGTATTAGAATTTTGGAGAAGCGTGCAGAGAAAATAATTGGTAGTAATGTATCTGTTGTTCCCTGTACTGACAATATAAAGCTAAAACGCATCTGCTTGTTTGTCCATCAGTGTATTCATGGAAATGTTTGTGATACCGTTCGAAGTTACTTTCGGGAGAATGAAAAGAAACGCTCAACTCGCAATGTTTCTCTAATAAGTCTGCCAAAGTTCAAATTAGAGGCAGCAAGATCAGCTTTATATGTTCAAGGGACAATTCTTTTCAATAAGCTCCCCAAGGAGATCCAACAAGAAGATGAATATTCGAAATTTAAATTATTATTGAAAAATTATTCACCTTAGGTTTTTTGTTTTTCGTCCGGAAAGTTTTTGACTCTTTAATTCTAGTTTTTAATCCATGCAGTTCGTCTTTGAATTTTGACTTACCCCATACCATTGTCCTGAGATTTTTTCGATACGAACTGTACACAGTAATTAGAGCTTGCATCTTGAGGTTGTTGTATTTCCGATTTTGTATTCTAGTGACTTTTTATAAATATTTTAAATAATTTTGATTTATTTAACTAACAAAAATTTAATTTTTATTTATTTATTTTAACAGGACGTCTTTGAAAACAGTATATTGTACGTTATGTAAATATGACTATAGACTTTAATCCTGTATAAAAATTTGTATTAATAATAATAATAATAATAATAATAATAATAATAATAAT
>RDPX01000270.1:89673-101699 GCA_003991215.1 Morbakka virulenta
TCTGTGAAATGTTTTCTCTCTCTCTCTCTCTCTCTCTCTCTCTCTCTCTCTCTCTCTCTCTCTCTCTCTCTCTCTCTCTCTCTCTCTCTCTCTCTCTTTTTCTCTCTCGCTATTTGCTGTCAATTTTATCGTAAAACGAGTGTGAACTTGAGAGATAAGTGTGTTAGCAGGGAGAGTTTTCATTCAATGGCTTTTTTCATAACAAAACTTCATTTTGAAATGTTTCGTATGGTAAAAAAATTATTGTTTACTGTTATTGCTACTGTTACATGGACATATTGAATCACATCCAGGACCGAGTAAGTGGGATATTTTTAAAGAACGTCCGTAAAAAAAGGCTGGAGAGGGGGGGGATTAAAGTTTTGTCATCAAAATATCAGAAGTTTATTTGGAAGATTGATGAAGTGTGAGAAAGTCTAGTTTCTCACAATTTTGATATGCTTGGCTTATCAGAAACGTCTGTTATTAAAGAGCTGCCATACTGAATTTCAGAGGTATATGTTCCACAGATCTGATCGAACAGGTGGCCAAGACGGAAGAGTAGGGTTGTTTACCCGAAATGAAATTGATTATGTGAGGAGAGAAGATCTTGGGAATAAGGAAATAGAGACTATCTGGGTCACTGTTGATATATTACTTCCAGACCTCAAGACAGAATTTATTTGTGAAAAAGGCCGGAAAAGCCAAATTGAAATCGAGGCCGGAAAACAACACAGCTAGGTTTTTGAAAAAGAGGCAAACCCAGAAAATTGACTCAGAGAACGCAAGTTTGCTCAAAAACTTGGTCACCAACATCACCACTTTTTTATGATTGACGGTCTAAAACAATTAAACGCTCTGCATAAATTTATTTTTGTCTACAACGAGGAGGTGATGTGAGTTTAAATGAATTCCCTTACATGCCCCTAAGTGGAAGGCAGGCCTGTCTCTGCCAATTATTTGGCAGTGTTTTGGGCTGGTTTCTATTGAATTCAAAAGCCAGACTAACAGAGCAGTTTCCGAATGCTATCGTGCTACTGCACCCAAATACTTTCACCTACAAAAGAAGTCTTACCAAAAATTCAAGTATGGTTCTAAACAAGTTTAAGTCTTGGTGGAATGCCAGGTACATGGGTCGTACGTCTTTCAGGCTGATCCATAGAATGAAATAACAAATACTTAGTATTTATAGAAAAAGCCCCGAGTCGATAGAGTTCAGCCGAAAACATAATTCAAGTAATTCAAAAAATTCTTGTCTTTACGGAATCAGTGGAAGCCATATAATAGGAGGTTTATCGTGTCATGAGTTGTAACCTTTTGACTCAGCTATGTTTCAAGAGATACTTCTCCCTTTGTCAGGCCGCTGAAATGATAAAGTAAATCGACGACGGAAAGTAAATCGAGCTCAGAAAGATGTACAATCTATATCTATCCCAACAGAGTACTTCACAGTAGTTTTCTTTAGTAGGTCAAAATGATTTTTTACAAGTATTTAGTAGACCCTTTAGCTTAAAATAAACACACACACACACACACATTCCATCACCACCATATCCCTCCTTCCGGGTTAATTCCTTGATGATATAAGGCAAAGAAGATTAAATCGTTTATTAACCACCAAAGATAGTCCTTGAAAGCCTTCGAAACCGACTTAACGTGGTTGTCCATCCAAACAATAAAATTATCCATCAAAATACACCGAAAAGGTAAATATCGTGTTTTACTCATGTAACCTGGTCAGATTTCTTTTTCCGAAATAACAACATGGACGTCATTGAAATGACTCAGAAATGAAATGATATTTATTATCCTGCTGTGTTTAAAACCTGCGACTGGGTGAAGCGGGGAAAGCAGGGGTTAAAGAGCAAGCTAATAGGAGTTCTTGCCTGTGACAAAATCAACACTGGTATCTAGAAAAACCTGTTTATCGACATTAGCAGACTAAACTTGAAAAAGATCGGATTTCAGTCACTAAAATTACATCTTTTTTAACACTATTAGTTCTATAAGGAATTCATTTGTCTATGGTTTTTTTTTGTATTTTCATCTTTGATATTGCTGCGTTTGTTTAATGGAATTTTCATATTTAATTTGTCGTAGTTTAATGTCAACACCTATCTGCGCGTACGAAGTAATGGTCTCTATGCCATGAGAATCTAGTCACTGAGGTTACAGTTGTCTTTTTGAGCTAATGGTCCATTTTGCCTGAGTCAGATCTCAGTGTAAACAAACGATGCTAAGCTGTTCCCTGCGCAAGAAAGTGTCACGTTGTTTAGCGCTCACTAGCGCGGAAACCCTCTTAAACCATATTGTATAAATAACTACTGTTACGAGAGGAAACAGAGGTCTAACAATACGTTAAAGCAAAATGTTTATGAATATATTAACCTTATCGCTTTCAGATTTGTGTGTGTGTAATGTTCATACATCCTACACTAAGTGTCAATGTGAGTGTATTTTACGAGCTTCCAACAGCTAGCTGTAATGACAAAGGTATAAAATACTCTTTAGGAAATATTTCGTATTTCTTTTGTCGCCCGATCGTCTAAAAGTAGTGCTACTATTGTTTATTATCAACTCTGCAGTAGAAGGATCTCGCCGTGCAAGGCAAGCAAACTTCCTGGAAGTGCTACACCTAATTTGTTTCAAATTGATTGATAACAGACTTCAATTCTGACAAGTTTTCAGACAGAGTCTACAGAGAGATAACGACAATCAATAACAAGCAATAAAACGTAAAGAGAAAAAAATCTCACTCTCAAAAACAAGTCCCTTTCAAAAACCTTTTAACGGGCAAATGATTGATTAACGAACTCCCTTGCAACTTTATCATTGCTAAGAAAATTATAAAATTAAAATTATAATTATTTACCAAGAAAATTTTAAAACTTGTAATTATCAAAGCAGCTTCTAAAATCAGATAATAATTCTGTTGGATGTACAACATGATTATATTGTATAAAACTCACATTTCCTGCAATTAAATGAAGTTAAGTTCAAAATTGATATAAATCTATTCAGATTTGGCCAAACTTGGTCACTGAAGAAAGCAGAAGAGAGGAAGCTGGAAGCCACTGACATAAGAATGGTGCGATGGATGACTGGAGTATCTCTGTTGGAGCACAGAACAAATTCAGATTTGAGAAGATATGCCAAAGTAGTCGAAGTGGGGAGAAAGGCTAAAGGGGCTAGACTCCTCTGGTTTAGTGACCTACTGAGGAGAGAGGATGAAAGTATTGTGAAGCAAGTAGAGGGCGCCAGAAGTTGAGATGGAGAGACAGAGTGCAGATTGATATAAAAACTGTTGGCGCTGAAGAGGACGATGCAAGCAATAGGCGCGTGTGGAAGAAGAAATGGCGAAAGGCCGACCCAACTTGAATTAGGAAGAAGACCGAAGGAAAAGACGAAGAAGAAGAAAATTTGGTCATTTAACGTTATTTAATCCAATGTGTCACTTCCCCACCTTTCTCTTTTAACCTGGAGCTTTTTTTCTTGGCTTCATCAAGACTTAAATAACCATATGTAGCAGTTCAATTATTTCAGTATTTTGTGGTGGTTCCAATGTTCCTATTCTTACCCTTAAACAATCAAATCCTATAAAACCTCAATTTTAAACGAAATAAATATTTTTTAAAAAGTTAGATATCGAACGAAAAACAGTAAAAATGCGTTGAATTCGTCTTTGCAATTTATCATTGAAATCTCGTACAAGAACAACCAATGCTAACATTGTGTACAGTCTAAAAGAGTTACTTATCTGGAACTCTTGAGCCAGTCGTATAAGGAGAATATTTGTTTGCCAATACCTAGAATATCACCAAAAAATTTTAATTATCCATGTTTTATTTAAAAGCTATACAATTTATATGTCGCAAGTAAATTTTTCGCTGGAAAGTATGTCCTACTAAAAAAACATAAATCAGTTGAAAACAGAGGTCATGATTCTTCTTCTCATTGTTAAATACCTACGAATATATCCTTTTACCTAGTTAGTGGTTACAAGTAAATTCGATGTTTATTACTAAGATGAACTTTGTCGAACACAAAGACATAAAACCGGTAATTGTTAATGCTCTGCTTCTACTTAAAAGGCTAGACAAATGTATGGTATTTCTACTTTTCATGTTGGGTATCCATGTTGTAAGATGCGTGGTAGCTTCCAAGCTGATCTGATGCAAATTCTTTTAGATCTAATGGGTTTAAATCCAGATGGACAACTGGAAAGACATTTTCTCTTCATGAAACCGAGGTTTATATGATAATATCCAGGCTGACATTTAAAGCAATGAATTGTAGTGCATCCACCTAGCAATAAACAAGAGTAAAGTAAAAACAAAATAAATGGAATGTGCATATAAAATTAGTAAACGAACCACTTTACAGACAAAGAGCACCTTGTAAGACTTACCTAGAATGAAGGCCTGGATAAAATCCAATTGCATTATAGTAATTTACCTATTCAGGTAGCTACGCGCATGGAAACGTCGCATCTCCAATTCACTTAGTATAGTTGTATAGTTGAGCTCTGAGTCGTAATTTTGGTAAAGCAACTGTTACGACTATCCCAGGAAAATACCGGAGTGATGTTTCTTCTATATTAGGTTCAAGTGAAGTTTGGAGCTAGCATGGCTGCGGGACGGCCTTCTTGTTTTAGTTGCCTTACACTGGGGGACTAGTGTCCCTTTAAACTAAACGGTACAGTCTCCTAGGTGATTAAGTTTGTTCTCAAGGGTTTCAGATTTTTTCGTGTCCTTGTAAGACAGTTAGAGTATCACTATGGGACATATACTCAACATATTCAACAGTAGTTCTTAATAGGTAAAGCTGTTGGGGAACTAGCAGCCTTCAATTTCGATTAAATAACCGAGCCATTACATAAATCTGTGCATAGATTGGCACTTCATGGTATTCACGGAGTCTTCAGTGACAAGGGAACTCTCATAAACACAGCTTGGAGTAGCTTCTCAATTAGTGCTAAAATCTCTGTGTTCAGTCTTAGATTACCTAGCCAGTAACAAAAATGAAAGGGTCCATAATACAATCATGTATATGTTGATGACGTCCAGATCATTTGTTCTTTTTGGATCCATTTTTTATCAGCTTGTTCGGGACTCTGCTGAACTTTGCTGTGGGAAGCATCGTAAGGTGCCAAGACCTGGTTTTTCTTTTGGATGGCTGGCATCCTTTCTTCCAAATGAACAACAAATCAGTCAGGAAACCCTGTGACCTGGTTGCCCAATGTAGACATGGTAGCAATACATGTAGTATTTATGCATTGTAACCACTCTTCAAGATAATCTACGTTCAACTAAAGCTTCTTTACTTTTCTTTGGTCTCTTGTATTGTTGGTATTAATGCGATGTCTGCCCTCCTTTCTTGTGAAATGCAGGTTGTTTGCTAATATTTTGATATTGCTGCAAAACCTAGAAATGTTCAGTGACACAAAAAGCGATCTCGTAGCTGTGCATAAAATTAACACTGGGCAATCTTGTGCACCAATTAAGAATCAAGTCGAAGTAAAGTCAATGTTTTTCAAGCAAGTGTTTAAAGCAAGGGTATCAAAAGAAGACTCATTTTGGGTCTTCGTTTTAAAGTGTTGGTAAGACACGAATTATGATACCAGCACAACTCCGACAAGCTTATCTTTTATTTATTCCTTATTTTTTCAGGATTAGATAGCACTCATTTCTGTATCGAAGTCAATCCTGAACTCATCAAGGGGTAGAACATTTGTGATACGCATAAAATTTTTCAACTCGAGTAAAATTTCAAGTGGTGATGTCCAAACAAAAAACCCCACATCATTAGCGATAAGTGTTAGCCATAATGAATAGTTAACATAACTTTCACTGCTTTTATAGTAGGGGATTAGTTTGCTCCCTATATACTTCTGCGACAACATTGAAATTAAAAATCTTGTTAAGGGATAGTACAAGGATAATAAAATTGAACCGGTTCGGTTTGCTGTCATAGCGCAGCCATATACAATTTGAAATACATACATTTGTGTAGTGACTCTGCAGTTATTTCACAATGATTTCTCACAAAGTAGTTAAGATTTTATTTAATTGATTGAGCCTTTGTGTAAACTAAACTGTTGAAAGAGATCGGGCCCCAAAGTTAACAACAAACAGGCAGACTTTTGAAAATGTAATGGAAATGAAAGACCAATAAAAAACCAATTAGAACAGTGTGATACCACCTTGAGTAAGGAAAATGAAAATATATTGGTATCCATATAAAGAAGGACTTTAAAACCCCTATGGATAAGAGACCTGACCCCCCGACTGGCAATTAAGTTGTAACCAGGGTTCTATTGATCACTTTACAACTGAATTTCTGTAGATTATATTTGGATATTCGCTTTTATATTTTGTAGATAAAAGACTGATGATGCCTGTAAAGGTGAATATATTTACAAAATGACTCTCTGGCGCCTATTTATACGAACATGTAGATTTTTAGTGTTTTTTGTTCCTTTTGTAAAGTTGATATCCAACTTGTCAAGTATCAAGTAATGAAAACCTGAAACCAAAGCTTCGATTCTGGCATCATGATGTGTTAAGATGGTAAGAGGAGGGTGTTCAGAGGTATCATATACCTCAGTATCAAATTGCATTGAGTTTACATGTGCAAGACTTTATTGTCAACAAATATCTAAAATTTCATTCGTCTGGCTCATTCGACAAAGGATCGATTCATTCAAAGCAGTAGACGTTGGTAAGCTTGGATAAGGTAATAAAATAAAAGTGGAACACGCTAGTAGTACGTGAACTAAGTCTTTAGAACTCAGATTGTTTCAATGAATAAAACACTTTTAGTACTTTACTAGGATGCTTTAAATACTCTTTGAGGCTGCAGCTGGACCTTTACCTGAAGTTCTAAATGTTCTGTCTTCTAAATTGCGGTCTCCGTAGTGAGGCTTCACCCAAGACCTCAGAGCTGCTTTTTGTATCGTTTCAAATGACAATCCAACGCCTACCACGACAAGATAAAAGCCGAGCCTCTCTGGTACTGACCAGAGAGCACCCACGACAACTGGTATCGTCATTGTTTTCACGTCTCAGAGACGATATACCTCAAGGGACAATTCAGAATATTTATAGGTGGGAGCCTAGCCATTTTATACTTAGAAACAAGAAACAACAGTGTTACTGTTTTCTTTCATTTTCAATTAAAATTATCAGACCTTACCGTCACTACCCGGTACTGAGCATAAATAGATGGGAATTAAGATAAGCTAACTGGTTACAATTAGTAGTACGTTGGGGTATGTGAGTCTACTTCAAAATTGGGTGAACAGAGACGGGGAAATATAGGCTATTTGATCTTGAAAGGTATATACAATTGACTTCAGCAATAAAAAGTTATTTTTTCAATATAATTTGAATTGTTTTTAGTACATTTGACAAATTCATAGAATCAGAAAGACAATACACATACCTGTTTGTTTTCTAAGTAAACAAATTCCAGATCCTTCCTTAAAGTCTTTCTTCTCATAGCCCCAAAGACAGCGATGAACACAAATAGATTTCTTTTTCTGCTTCAGATACTGCAAATAATACGGTGGTTTACATTCAACGCACTTTGTTTTCTGGAAACATGACTTGCAGTTCTTTACCTGACACACTGAAAGCAACAAAGGGATTATAACGGTTGCAGACTGCAAGCTATTTGATAATACGACATAAGAATCCCCCAAAAATATCAAATACTTATACAAACACCCACTATTGAAGGGGTACAAAAGCAACATACCGTAATTATTCGATTTACCGCACCCTACTCGAATAAGCGCACCCCTCAAATAAGCGCACCTTTGGAACCCCAAAAAGATAATAAGTCCACTTCCTCAATTAAGAGCACCCTCTTTGTCAGATTTACTTTTCAACAACCGCACCCTTTTTTCAACCTAAAAAATTGAAGGTCAAGAATACAAGCACTAAAAACATGTATTTTAGTGAATTTTAGTATATTCTATTATGCTGAAAGCTATTTTGCGCCTCTTATTCTTGAGCGTGCAACATCGAGTGCTCCTTGTGAAAGGAGATATTTTTAGCTGCAACCAAGGGATTTTTCCAAGTTTTGTGACTTATTGATTAATAATGCAAAACAAAGGGACACTGAAAATTAGAGATGCTAAAACTTATGGTTGGATGGTTGGAATAAAACAACCTACCCCCTTTTCAAACCCCGATTGAACTGTTGCGTCAGTATCATGATGGCGCATTTCTAAACTACTCATTCTCACTTCATTGTCATAATGCTGAAGAAGGTGGTAAAAACACTACCCATATTCTTCTATTACGTAGCAAGATGCTTTCTGTTTCATTAAAACTTCATCCTGGAGAAGTTTTATGAGGATAGATATTACTAGGTAAGGTCGCAAATACGTTTTATTAAAGTTAATTTATGGGCTTGTAATTCGATAAAATACAGTAAGCTATTGAGGACTTCTACTCTTTATCATAGTGTTTACTAGCCGCAGACAGATAAAATTGTATGGGTTTATCGACATTTTGTCAGCGAAGCGGCAAATAAAAGGAAAAATACCTAAAAAAGGTTTCGTGCTTAAATAGGAACTTCCCCCCAGGAAACCACAAACCAAATCGTTTCTTAGCACTTCAATACATTGGGCGATAAACAAACTTGACAATAGTTGAAAGATTAAAATATTCATAAATTTATCCACGAACTCTTCGTATTCCTACACAAATTAAAACAATATCAACAAATTTACAATAATACCAACAACAAAGTAGTACCAAAAGAACTGGAAAACACAAAATCATGTAGCCATGACTTACTCATTATTTGGTACCAAGATTATTTACAAGGTAAGAAAACAAAACTTTACTGGGCATATGACCAGTGTTTGATTCTAATTAGCCTAAGAAGCCCTGGCTTAATGGTAAGTGCAGTTGTACCGTAAACAAAAGGTTCTGGGTACAATTCCGCAAGGAGGCGAAAAAAATTTGAAACTTTACAATATAAAAAAGCCATTGCTTGGCGTCAGGAAGGCCAACAGGTCAAAACATCCCTCGCCATAATAAAGTCCCTCTGAAGAGTACCGTCCGAGCCTCAATTACGCTCACATTTAAATGCTTTTATTTCTCTTCACTCTTTTAAGTTAATAATATTTTTTGAAATACAAGAAAAGTGGCAAAAACCTAAAAGCACCAACGACTGAAAGCATGAAATATTTTAACGTAAAATATTAGACGAAAAAAAAATTCACTCTTTCCTTGTCGTTTCTGGTTTTGCTTTTTTAGGGCGAGTTGGCGGGGGGGGACATAGGAAAGTCACAAAAAAGGAATTTCGTGTAACGGAATATGAAAAAAAGGAAATTTGTTAGACTTAAAATGTGCTGGCTTATTAGATGGAATAGACATTTTGAAACCAAGACGTTTCAAGGTAAGAAGCTATGACAGCAGGAAAACTCCTTTTGTGGGAATCGCAAAAGCCTGCAGTTGTTTTAATATTGGACATAAAAGTCGACATAATGAAGCTGTGAAGCCTTGTTCAGTCTTTACGTAAACACTGATGTCTTCGATATATATATATATTTCCTAAATTAACCTTTGGATCAGTCACAGGGTGTAAAGATCAATTAGATTGCGTCATCTTAAGCAGATCACAGTTCTTGTCTCGATCTTTGAAGCCCTTCACTGTTTGAAATAAAGGATTCTGTTCTTTTTTATTTTCTCCGTTTAAAAACTCAAGGTTTGTTTATATTACCTCAAATGTATACTTGTGCCTATTCAATGTCCTTTTTTATGCTAGTACTGCGTTTGTGCCAGCAAATTAACTTGGGCACATGTACTCTTTTATAACCTGACCATTACTGAATAAAATATTTATTAAACTACAAAATACTGAATCATTTGGCAGCCTACGATTAATACCATTCCACTAGGTCGACAAGTGAAAACAACAACACCAGTACACTGAGCTCAACAATATTTACTGTTTATGATAAAAATTAGTCCCAATAACGGCAAGATCCATGATCAGTTGAGAGAAATCACGAAACCTCTTACACATATCTTTTCTGCAAACAGATATAAAAACAGTTGAACAACTACGCCTTTCATAAGCACTTGGGGCATAATTCATTCAACTTTAATTCAAAATGGAAATGTTTGAAGAGTGCAAATTGGTAGTCCAGTCTAAATTGGCAGAAATAAACACCATACAATATTGAATACGTATATGCCCACTCACGTCATACTGCAAAGTGACCCGTCAATAACCAGCAGGATTATAAATATAACATCCTACAACAAAATCGATACTGGACAAGCGTAGTATCACTTGGCGAAAAACAAGAAGTAAACAGAGGTTTTTTCTAACGCCAGAAAATGACTTGTGGGTCAAAATAAAATACGACAAGAAATGCGCACCAGACTTTCCAAATCTACCAAAAAGACCGTATTGTCTCCAACTATCATTACTAACAAGGACGATAACATATCGCATCCGCCTCTTTCTCCTACTATTCCAAAAATTGAAGGACCACTTTGTGGTCACATCCTTCGCAGACACAAAGATACTTCCGGACGTGCCCAGCATTTGAACAAGTCAGCGAAAATATCCTTTTCGGTACACTTCAAAAAACTTGCCTGCTGGGAAGACACGAATACTGCGATGTGCGTTGGACATTTAAAGTTGCGGGTTGTGACTGGATGCTCGAAGTATTTTACCAGCAGCCAAATTTCAACTGGACTGTGTTTACACGTGCTGCTACTACTACTACTACTACTACTACTACTACTACTACTACTACTACTACTACTACTACTACTACTAATAATAATAATAATAATAATAATAATAGTAATAATAATAATAGTAATAATAATAATAGTAATAATAATAATAAAAATAATAATAATGATATATTAAAAATGATCACATAATTCAGGACAAGAAAATGCAGAGAAAGACACTGTATAATTTAGTTTGGACAAAGAGCAGCAAGTCTGTAACAGTCCATTCCTTGTTTCTTCGGTTGAAAATGTAATGTAAGCTTCTTATGCACGTTTCTACGCATTTTCATAGTAGGCATTTTTCGTCAACTTTAAGGACTTTTTTAAAAGAGTCTTTGAAGAGTTCCATTCAACCATAGAAATGAAGAGGCGAGAATTCAAAAGTATTACCTGGAATTTCTAGTCCTTGTTTATAACACTCTTTTATCTTAATAATATTTTTGTCTTTTAAATTAGCAATAACAACAACAACAATAATAATAACTATAGTAGTAGTAGTAGTGATAGTAGTAGTAGTAGTAGTAGTAGCAGTAGTAGTAGTAGTAGTAGTAGTAGCAGCAGCAGCAGCAGTAGTAGTAGTAGTAGTAACAGTAGTAGTAGTAGCAGCAGTAGTAGTAGTAGCAGCAGCAGCAGTAGTAGTAGTAGTAGTACTAGTAGTAATAGTAGATGGGTAGTAGTAATAGAATGAAGCAAATGCAAAAATATGCAAAGGAGACTAGCTAAGACGAGGCTCTACAAGAAGCTTTACAATACACTTCATCATATGGACTGCAATCATGGCTAATAAGAAGCAAGTCATTTTTATACCTGGATGCCTTTTCTAAAAGCTGGGTGATAATTCGTGCTGTGGTACGCTGCAGCAGTTGTATTGAGTTGGTTCATCTGTCAGCTAAGAGTACACCTCATATTTCTAGGAAAATTAATGTCGAGTCCATATTGACAGTCTGTTGTTGAACGTATTTATGTCTGAAGCTACAGTGTCATGACACAATACTAGTCCATACTCCAAAGCCGTCATAAATTGTGAAGTCAACTCAGTCTATAAATTTTGTGACTTTTAACCACATATACATTGAAGATAAATCTTTTAACTAATCACTCAAACTAAACAACCGAGCATGTTCATTGTTGCAATACTTATTTCCTAAATATGTAAAACGTGTAGTTATAGAAATGCGAGTCAAAAAAGAGGGGAAGAGAGAGAGAGAGAGAGAGAGAGAGAGAGAGAGAGAGAGAGAGAGAGAGAGAGAGAGAGAGAGAGAGAGAGTGGGAGAGAGT
>RDPX01000270.1:124228-152221 GCA_003991215.1 Morbakka virulenta
GTTTGAAAGATCAGCTACTTGAGGGCCCGGATCATATGAACAATCTACTCGGCATTCTTTGTCGATTCCGCATGAAACCGGTTGCAGTCATGGGAGACATAGAACGCATGTTCTACAGATTCAAGGTCCAAGAGAAGGACCGTGACTTTATGCGATTTTTGTGGTATGACAAGGAAGACCCCACAAAGATAGTTGATTACAGGATGACTGTACACGTATTTGGAGCAACATCATCACCAGCCTGTGCCACTCATGGCTTGAGAATGATTGCCAATGACCAGAAGGAGAAGTACCCTGAAGTGTACAGGTTCTTAAAGATGACTTCTACGTTGATGTAGAAGTAAAAGTTTATCACTAAATGTGATTAACTTTTTAGGCTTATATACTGAGCACAGTCTCCCTTGCAACCTACTGGTTTTACAACAATTTTCTCTTAATTCAAAGATAAATAATATCCTGAATCATGCTAAAAGAATGTTCTGATTATGCTACTAAGTATAGGTTTTAAGAATTGTCCCTTGAATTCTAGAACCGTGATAACGCACAATGTTTACCAAGAATGCCTTAGTTGTGAAATGAAAACTTGACTGTTATGTCATGCAATCTTAGTTATTTGCTGTTATTTCTAAGCGATGATTTAAAATTTTAATTAGATACAACATTTCACATAAAAACGTTGGATAAATAATTAAAGTAAGTTTCACATGGGTTTTTAAATACGCAATAGGATTTTTATCAAGTCTTTAAGACTCCGGCCCTAATATTTTGAGGAAACAGTTAAGCTTACGTCATCCATAATATCTTTTTAATCCTTCAATTTTCACGCACTTTGAGTTTGGAATAATTCCAAATAATAGATCTACAGAGTTTTCAATGCTTTACCGTCCAAGTAACCATATAAAGCTGAAAATAATATGAAATAAATGTTTTACACAAAACACATCTTTCCGACCACAGACATTTTCCATAATGTGAGGGCACATGAAATTTGGCGGAAAAATATTTAGAAGATTGTATTCAGGTTGTTTAAATCAAGACCAGAATTTTGCTTGTACTGTAGTACGTGTTTTGTTGTTGTTGAGGCAAACGGCAGCTCTGACTATGTTGAAACAGTTTTTCACTTTCGTAAATTTTCGTGTAGTTTAATGACGCGAAAAATCGTACGGCAGTCGTATAGCATCCAAATATACGTCGTGTGAAGTTTCAGTTATTTTTTGGAACAACCGAACCGTTACAATCGTTGGGGAAATTCCCAGTGACCCTCGAAATCAGGACGAGACTTGCAAATGACGTGCTGAAGACCAGACGTGATGAACAAAGCCCATTGTGGAAATCTCCTTCGTCACAAATGAGTAAATCACTAAGTTTTATTCAAGTTGCAAAAGACACAACAGAGGAGAGATCAATCAAGACAAAACCCGCCAAAAACACTCCTCTGATTAGCAGGATAAAACAACCAAAGAATAAGCTGGACTTGAGTTCTCTGCCGGACAACTATAACCCAGTAACAGATTACACAACGCTGCTGCTAATAAATGACAAACTGCGAGGGTAACGTTTGCACATTTCTCTCCCTCTAATAAAACAAGGATAATAATTACTAAATAGTAATGCAAGAGTAATTAGGTAAAAGAGAAACATTCTCTCAAGGAACATTTCTAGGTAAATTTCTAGCTTGTCTATTGGGCACCGGATAACGAGCCTCAACTATTTCTTCTGGGTGTTCAATATCAGAACCTCAACCAGGATTTTCATCAGCCTCGTAATCCAATTTGCTCGACATGTCTTCTGACAAATTTTATTGATCAGATAATTGATTATGATCACTTGCCTGGCGTTATTTTGGATTTACTCTTGTAGTTGGTGAGGTCCTTTCAAAATTAAACTATTTTCTGTTCTCTATTGGAGTTTTATTATCGAAAAGTTCATTCCATTTATTAGATGCTCGGTAACCGTTCAAGGGTCATCTCGACATGGGGCCAGTTTTCGGCTTTCGTTGTTTATGTGTCATGTCTTTTCTTCAACCAAACTCTCCATCCTGGTGAATACCCCGGTAATTAGTGAATCGGGTATTTCAATTAACATGTTTTCGCATCAAGGGTTAATTTGACCCTAACGAATCACAAACGAAATTGAAGACATTCTTGAGTGAAGAGGAGATTGTGTGCTGTGACTGACAGATGGTCACTTGGGTCCAAAACATCGTGTTCAAACACATCTTCAGGAAGGATGGATAAAAACGCTGTTATACGGTATACGATTGGTTGCCTTACTCACGCTGGTATTCAAGGCAAACACCAGACTTGGTAAAAGTTGCCAATTCGTTTGGGGAAGGTGTCGATGGAGGATGACGGTCCTCAGCATGTCCATACTGATACGAATGTGATGTTTGGCAAAATTGTTTCCTTGTCAGTGATAAGCTGAGAAATACTGTATTCTATGCCTAACTCTTTACAGATGCTGCTCGTAACTTGACCGTCCTGATCTGATAGTAGATATATAGGCTTTTCATACAGGTATATCTAGAAAGTCAATAATTATGACTGGGGCTGTTCAATCCTGGGGATATCGCCAATACGTAGAAAATACTGAAATAGGTAATCGCTCTAAAGCAGATATCTTATGTCAATCGAAATGAACTGCATCGGAGCATTGGGTACAGACATTCCCGTTAGAGGTGCTTTGGAAGTTTGAGTATCACATTTGGTGCATTGGCAGGTTTCACACCGAGACACAAATGATTTTAATGTAATTTAATATATTAGGCCAATAGAGTCGATCCCGAACAGTGTTGTATCTTTTGTCAATACCAAAATGCTCAGTGTTGTGATGGCTTCGCACTACTACTAATAATGCAGAAAGAACAGGTCTTTCAGACGTCGCAAATATACCATCGTTGACTGATAACTGGGATTGAACTCGTTTTAGACGAGCTTTGGAGATATTTACACCACATTTTGCGTATTGTGTTTGATTGCACCACATATAAATGGGTCTTTCGACTGAGCCATCATTAGTTGACTCTTGAAATTGATGTTATTGGCAAAAATTGTAAATATACTGCCTTCAAATGTGAATGGCGGCAGAGTTTGTGACGCTCCCGATTGTCTTGGTAAGGCATCCACTTTTGTATTTAAGTCTCCCCGAATGTATTTGACCGTATAGATATACTCCTCTAAATTAGACAACCAGAGACCGATTTTGTCAAGTGGGATCTTGGATTCACGAACATTGGTTAACGTATCATGGTCAAAAGGTAAAATGAAGTGGTTTCCTGCGAAGTAGACATGCCAATATCGCACAGCAGTCACTAAAGCATAAACGTTTTTCTCGGATGCGGACAATTTTTGCTGGGATCCTTGTAAAGTTGTACAAAAGTATGCAACAGGATGTAAGTTATTGTCCAGACCAAACTGTGACAAAATTACTTCAACCACAAAGTAGTGCTCGTCGACTTTTAAAACAATTGGTTTGTTCAGGTCTGGAAATTGTAAGATTGGTCTTTCAACTGCTGTAATGCTTGTTCACAGGTACCTTTCTAGGGTGCAACTACTTGTCAACTTTAACCGATGGCTAATGCTTGGGAAATTGTGGATAAAGGCTCTGTGAAAGGCTGCATGTCCCAGAAATTCTTTGACTCCTTTTTTTACAGAGAATCGGTGTGAGGCTCGTATAGCATCTGTCAAATGGACCTGCGGTTGTATTTTATTGCCAGAAAGCTCGTAGCCCAAAAAAAACACTTTTGACCTGGCAAAAAGACATCTAAATAGCTTTAAGGAAATGTCTGAAGCCCTTAAGCATTGGAAAATTTTAAAAAGGTCAGACAACTGTTCCGGGAGGGATCTACTAAATACCACAATGGTATCCATGTGTGTTAGAATTCGGCTCAAGTATAATCCTGGCAAGATAATATCCATTTTGGGTTTGCTGAGAAGTGCCTGCCTTAGAAAGCCAAAAGCTGTTAAACTCCAGTTCTCCACCGGGCATAGGAAAGGTGGTGTTTTCCTTATCTGCTTCACATAAAGGCTTGGACCAATATTCCAATGCTGTATCAGATGTTGATCAGTATTTGGTCTATGCAGGTACGTTTATTTTTATGGTGACGTCATTTAAATTTTGAAAATCACACACAAAGCGCTTTGACTCATCTTTCTTTGTAACCAAGATCACTGGGGGATTCCAAGGCGATGACGACGGTTGAATGATATCATTTTGAAGTTTTCGGAAATCTGCTTGTGAGTTTCCTGGTTACAAGCATTGGAGATGCGATACAGCTTGCGGTAAACTGGGTGTGCACCATCTGTGATAATGCAATATACTATGTGTTTTACGTGAAACGTTTTTTGAGGGAGTTGAAGCAAACACTTCAGGGAATCGAAAAGCTAGGCTAGATATTTGATTTCTTTGGTCAAATGTGAGATTCTTTCCAAATTCTATAGATTGTTTTCGATTTCGGTTTCAAATACTTAAGGAAATTGGATTTAAGCAAAGGACGTGTCCACTTTGGCTATGGAACCAAGACATACTGTCACAGCAAGTGATACAGGAGACAGCAAGTCCTTTGTTTTCACACGCCTGACAAAATCTAATAGGTCAGTTTTTACTTGGTAATCAGTGCTTTGACAGAATCGACAATGCAGGATCTGGCTACCCCCTGAAGCGAGTTGTTGCCAGAATAGCGGTTATTATTTGGCTTCCTGAAAGCTGATAACCCATGAAATGCCAACATAGCTGACGTTTCATGTGTTATCAGGTTCTGTAGAATAGCACAGCAACAGATCTTTCATTTTCTCCATGACAACGACAGTTGTGTTTGACTTATTTCTTATCTTGATTCTGAATCAGTTTATCGCGGTGATTCCAAATATGCTTTTTGTTTTTCTGTAGCGTCTTTCGTTTATTCGCAAATGTCAATTTTGTATTTCCGGTACCGGACATGTTCTGAGTGCCTGCATTTTTGTCAGGAATAAGTCCTTTGATGAATGTGTAGCAACTACATTATGCAAACATTCACACTACTTCATCAGACTGCATGGCAAAGTAGTAACGCAACACATATAAAAGATTTGCAACATAAATTCCTGTAGATCGAAGAGTTGCCACCATTTCTGACTCAAATATTGTAAAATTTATTACCTAATTGTACAAAAGGGATTAATGACTCTGTTAGCGTCTCAGAACAAAGCAAGATATTGCGTATGGCTTTCAATTGTTCGATATAAGAAAGATAGTTTTAGCAAGAGGTTCAACTAAATAACTGTCTGCTACAGGATTGTTTTCATTTTGAAAAGCATCCTTTTAATAGCTCACGCTTCACCTTGGAAGATACATTTTTCGTGAAGTTCAGGATGGCTAGTATAAATAGAACATGCGTGAACTCTCCCAACAGCTTCTGTTACGTTTGTGGCTATTACATTGGCAAAAAATATGTCTCTTATAGGATCATGAGGGGAAATAAGTCTTGGATAGCATATCGACTTAACTTTGGGGTGCCCATGCGCAATCAGAATAAACCATGGGCTCCGCATGTTGTATGTTATAGCTGTCGATCAACTCTTGAAGGATAAAGAAAGAATAAAGGAATAAAGGAAGAGTAATGTCATTTTCAATCCGAAAAGTGTGGAGAGAGCAAAGCAATCACCATGACGATTGTTAATTCTGCATGGTCGATGTTTTAAAATATAGGAAGGGTAAAGGAAGAACAACTCTTCAGTATCCCGACATACCGTCATCCAGGGCACCTATTTCTCACGATGAGCACTTACCAGTACCGCAACCATCCGAAAATGTAAGTACGATATATTTCATTAATTAAGCAGTACGTTTTCAAATCAACTTGGAGATTTTATGAAGTTTCATAATTCTGTCTCCGTGCATTTTATCAGCAAGTCATTGCGTTTACTTCATTTTCCAGCATGAAATTGCGATAGAGATGTCATTGGATGATTCAAGCGGTACAAGTAAAGATTTAGATGAAGCCTTTCGTCCAACATCTATCACGGAACCACACCATCCAAGTCAACAGGAACTTGATGATTTGATTATAGATTTATGTCTTACCAAGTCTGGTACTAAGCTATTGACATCTCGATTAAAGGAATGGAACTTGTTGAAAGAAGACTGTAAGGTGGCTGTGTACCGGAAACGTCATGCAATGTTCGAAAACGTCAAACTGTTCCAAGACAGCATCAAGTGCATCAGTTTGAAGTGGGATGTTTGTGGTAACTTGAAAATGATATTTTTATTACTGGGGTTACAAGGCGGATACACGAATTATTCATGTTTTCTGTGTTTGTGGAATAGTAGAGCAGACAAAGAGCACTGTGGACCAGAAACGTGTCCTCCCAGGGAAGATATGCAACCAGGAAAGTTGAACGGCATCCTGCCTGCTTTGGTTGACCGCAACAAGATCCTGTTACCCCCTCTCCACATACAACTGGGACTTGTAAGGCAATCTGTGAAGGCTTTAAAATCTGAAGGACGAGTATTCCAAGAAATTAGGTCTATGTTTCCGAAGCTCTCTGAGGCAAAAGTCAAAGCAGGTGTTTTTGTCAGACCAGAGATAAAACAGATGCTGGAATCAGACAAACTTGAAGCTGTGATAAATGACGTAAAACGGAACGCCTGGTGTGCTCTTCCCAATGTTGTCCAGGGTTTCCTTGGCAATACTAGGGGTCCAAACTACAAACTTATTGTTTCAAAGCTTGTCGAAACTTTCAAATGCATGGGGTGTTGCATCTCCTTGAAGTTTCACTTTCTACATTCCCACCTAGACTCTTTTCACGGAAATCTCGGTGCTGTCAGTGAGGAGTATGGAGAGAGATTTCATCAGGATATCGCTACGATGGAAAGAAGATATCCAGGACGTTAGGATGCTGCCATGATGGGAGACTACATTTGATCGATAGTGTGAAGTGATAAATCAGAGCACTCAAGAAAATCACAGTCTGCAAAGTTCTTTCATCTATAGAATAGTGAATTTACTACAGTTTTAGGCATGACAATATTTGCTATCTATAACATTAATTCTTTCTGTGTTTATACTATATTTTTTAACTAATGCTTATGTTATACTTTTCATCAATCTTGCCAAATTTAGCAGGTGATATCGTACAATTTTTCAATGAATGATGGAAACTTGTTATCAAGCAATGCAATATCACAACAAAAGCAAATTGCGGTTCATTGTGTTGTTGTAATGCACTAGTGTGAGGTGGGCACTTTGGGTAATGTACCGTATTTCCAGAAAAGTAACTTTGCTCAGTATCATAAACTCGAACGATGGTAGACAAACATAAATATAATTTTCGGATTCAGCACACAAAAATACATTAGAAAACATCGAAAAAGTGCATCAAACAAAAATACTTGCATGGTGTAAGTGATGGGTAGGTATTTCCTGCTCGTCTGCTAGCATTGATTAAAGGTAGACGTTTTATTACATCATATGGATCGTTATAATAAGTCATATTACCACCAATTAATTTATTTTCACCAGAAGATTAATGTTTAGGTATAGCACTTAAGATGTTCAAATTATTGAATATTTGCTTTTCTTGCGTTCAATACCTTTCTTTAGGATCATTTCTTTTTGTTAGAAGCTCAATTTTTGACTTATCACCTTTACACTCGTGTAAGGTTTTATCATCTTTATGAGGGTCAATCAAATATTCATTTATTAGTTTTGGATAGTTACTACGAATTTGACCATAGGTACCTCTTCTATCAATTAAAAAAGTATTTCTTTTTGGTTGCTTGTATTTTCTAACATCTTCACCAACAATATTAGACTTCCATATCATTAATAATATTGGCTAATTATTCTCTATTATTCTTTATCATTTTATAAAATCCCATCAACAGATGAACAAATATAATTGCTGAGTGCACAATATTTACTAAAATAGGGCCAACCTAAGTTAAAATTATTTTTCAATATCTCTCTACACTGATAAAAAAGTACAAAATTGTACTTTTTTATCAGTGTTCCTACTTTCCAGTAACAAAATACCCCCATTTTCCATTGCAATTTAATTGTTAAGGAAAATATTTTTGATTCAAAGCTGTTTGATAAATTAGCTTTATGTGAGTATCTATTTATTGATATAGAAAAGAAGAACTGTAAGAAGAATTTTAATGAAACAATCTAACATGTTATAGATGAATACTTATTGTTTAAGTTGTAATAGACAAACTAGTAATCTGAATTAACATTTTTAAACACTTAAGAATGGTAAATGGATGGAATACCTTGAGGCTTTATTGAAATGCACGAGGAAGGAAGGACTTACTATAAACAAACGAAAGTGGAAATTCTTTCAAAACGAAATCAAAATTTTTGGAGTTGTGTTCGGAAAAGACAGGTTAAAACCTTATCCAGTCAAAAATTGAAATTCTGAAAAATGCATCACCAACGTCATATGCAACTGACTTATTGTCATTGTTAGGACTTTGCACACATTTATCGAGATTCATTACTGATCCTTCAACAAAATCAGTTCCTTTACATGGACTTTTGATAAAAAATCCCACTTGGTTTGGACAAAAAAAATCCCCAAAACCATTTAATTTCCTTACAAACAAACTGACCAGTTTCGCCGTTCTTCAATTCTACGATCCTAACAAGAAATGTATCCTAGTCATTGACGCTTGAAAAGACGCCATAGGACGTATATTGCTATAAACTGATAAGAATAAATATGAACGCCCAATTCACAATGTCTGAACTGCCTTTAGATACAACGAAAAGAAATACAGTGCTTTTTAGAGTGAAGCCTACAGTCTAGTGTGGTGGATTAAAAAAGCTACATATATTTGTACCAAACAGACTCCGATGTACATGTCTGCCACAAGACACTGGAATTCATTTTCTGACCAAACTTAACGTCAGCATTGAACGATGGCAACTGCGTCTGCTGCCGTATCGTTTCAACATCATATATCATCATAGACAAGAAAACTTTAATGGTTTTATCTCCAGAATCTGTAATTTACAACCAAAACCAACCAAGCAAACCACTGCCACTGAAAGTAAAGTCAATTTTATACTGAAGTCTCTCGTGCCTAATACTCCTAACACTTGACAAGATCAAAATTTCAACTTCAAACGATTCAGAACTCAGGAAATTACGAAATGCTATCAAATCCAGAAATTTTGATCAAAACCAAAGTACAAGTTCTTACAAGAAAATGCAATATAAACTTTATGTACAAAATGGAATCTGAGTGAACAGCATATCACAATACCTTTTACGCTGCACCAACGAGCAATATCATCGTGGATTATCAAGGCCATCTTGAAATTATAAAAGCAAAACCGCAAATTCCTACAAAATGTTTCTGGTATCGATTCAACTAAATCTTTGCTCTACATGGGTTTCCGAATTCAATACTGACTGACAATGGCCCGCCATGGAAGAGTGCTAAAATAAAACTGTTATTCACATCAAAAGGTATAAACACAAAAGGTGAAACCTCTATGGCTCAGAGTCAACGGACTGACTGAATATTTTATGCAAAATTTAAATAAATGCATAAGAATGGTTATCTCTGAAAACAAAATTTGGAGAGAAGAACTCAGAAAAATGGTGATCATCTAATGATCATCTTTGCAACTGTTCTTCAACCACAAGTACAGTTAAACTTCGATTATCCGAACAAGAGGAGCGGGAAGCAATTTGTTCGGTTAACTGATTGTTCGGATAACTGATTATCTGTAAACAAACAACACCCAACTCGATATACATGTTCATGAATTTACGTTAGAAAACACGTTTACAAATGTACTTTCATGTATTTCGCTTGACGTAACCTAAGGCGTACTGTAGCACAAGCATTGTACACGAATGTGGAGCTACGCAAAGTATGCCTTCGTAAATATTTACACGGATCGGAAGATCTTGTTCGGAAAGCCCGAAATTCAGATAATTGGTGTTTGCATAATCGAAGTTAAACTGTACATTTAGGCCGCTACAACGCAACCATCTCCATACTACGAATACGTCAAAGCCAACCAACAACATCTGCACGAAAAATTCTCACGTTATCAGTCAACTTCAAGCAAAGTGTCCGTCAGCATAGGCGATAAAATTATCATGTTGAGGAAAAAATGGAATTCAAAATTCAATAGCGGTTTTAACAAAACCGAATTCATCGTCGTCCAAATCAAAGAAACTATGATTACCGTCAAAGCAACATCCAATAATAGATATTTTTAGAAACGCTTTATTTTACAATTTACGAAGGAAGAGATATACACAGAAAAGAGAAGAGCCTGCAGACAATCAGGAAAGATGTGAAGAGTACAAACAGAAGAAATAGATGATCTGCAAAAAATTACGAAAGTTAAAGATGGGCTAGTCATTTTATGAACTTAAGAAAACGAATATGTCGAATTAGCTGTCCTAATATTTCATTTTTGATTAGTTTAGAATTTTAGGATCACTAGGTTATTTTGAGCACAGATTTACATACTTACGATAAGGGGTGATGCGATGTCGTCATAATTTGGTCAGTATTTTAGACATATGTATACTCGGCATAGAGATATTGGGAGCCATCTTGAATAATAGATATGATTGATAGTAGTAAATACGTGGCTTCATTACAACGTTGAACGCTATTTTTTCAAGGGTGATAACGATGACATCTGGACCACCTGACCTTGGAACAAATTTCTTTCTCACTTTCATCTTGATGGTGTAAACTACAAAGCTAAACCAGAACATTTTCAGGACAATAAATGGTGAGTTTAAATTGGTTTGCATCAGTCAGTTACAAAGGTACTGTTTTTTGACTGTAACAGACTAATGATATTCAGCTTTTAAGATGTTTTTTTACGATTGCTTTCAATGAAACCAGCCAATTTGACGATGATTTTGTTACTTATCTGGTAAGAAGCATGTGGCAAAATAGAACATAAATGCCTACAAAAGTTAGAGCTAATATTTTACTGAGATTTGAAATGTCATTGAAATCTGAGGATTGATAGTAGAAATTTCATGGTGAAAATCAGCAAGAGAATTGCTAGCTAACTATTACAATATTCTCATTTTGAAAAATCTGAATGGAGCAGTTGCACCAATTACATCAGTTTGAATTAGCCTTTATCTTTATTCACCTTTTTGCAGTGACTCGTCTTAGCTTACTACATATTCACAAACAAAATACAAATACTGATTCTAGCTCAATTCACCTTCGATTTTCTAAAATACATTCATCTAAGTTCCTCGTAAGTTTTTTTTCTGTCTTCTGTTTTTCTCACATTTTGAATTCCTTACTCATTACACACTCATACAACACCCTGGGACAATTCCTCTTTGTTATCGCCATCCGGTAATCAAATGCAGAGCTGAAGGCTAAGTTAATTTTTAGGGTATCCAAGGTGATCGAATGCTCCTTTTCTGTGTACAGTGAAGTCCAGTTGGATATAGTCAAAGGTACCAACCGTTAGACAGGCTGAGTTGCGGAGGCTGTACATCGCCTGGCGGGTTACCAGCACACCTGGTTTAATGGCAGGAGACACTAAACATTGAACAACAGAACTGGGAATGTAGAAGGCAATGGCAAATCAATACAATATTTCTTGCCTAATACACTAACGGGCATGAAGAGTAAACGAAATGGAGTCAATAGCTTACAGAGTAGCATGGCAACTACTGATTTTGCAACGTCGCTCAGTAGGTGTTGTACCCGATCGTCACTCAGCTACTCGGCATATCAAACATTTATTAAGAAATGAAACTTGGAACTTAAAAGGTTGGGTTTTTTTTCCTCAGTAACTGAAGGCTGCGAAGTCAGTACTTTTGTTGCAGTGATGTGGCTTCTTCTTTGTGTATGGACACAGGAGGCCTGCTATGTGGCGTGAGAGTGAATGAAGTGGACTGTCAGCATAGCCTAGGACTGGACGTATGAGCACATTGGGCTTCTGTATCTTTGGTAATCTATAAAAACCTTGGTACGTTGAGTCTTCAGGTTTCAATCTGTAGTAGAGTCAACTATCCAGAAGATGGTTTTTCTGTAGTGCAATTAGTTGATTGCTTACTTTGTTCTTGGCTGGTTTCATTGGATTATGCTTAACCGTGGTATGTGGTCCATTGTTGACGTGGTCACAGGATTTGTGGATGTAATAGGCTTTGTTAAGGATCACAGTTGCACAGCCCTTGTTAGGGGAAAGGATGGAGATTAAAACATCGTCCGTTAAGCTCTCAATGGCACTTCCTTCTTTTTTGGTGACGTTGTCAATGGGTACTTTGGAAAATTAAAAAGTAAGACTTGTTTTTGTTCGGATTGTGTCAGCTTTACTTTGGGATACATGCAGGGAGTCTCCACATAATGCATTCTAAAGCTACTGAAAGAAACTCAGCAGGCAGATCTCTTCAGCCACCTGTGACTAGACGTTAATCTCCACTTACTTAACTGATGATGCCGGATACCCAGGGTTAAACACATGGGTCTTTATCAGGACCGGCTTTGGCTGTGATGTTCTTCAACATTAAAGGATATTCAGAAGAGAAGTGAAAGACATTCTCCATAGCCACCAAGAAATATGACATCATTTGTCTCCAGGAGACCCATCTCAAGTAGACGAGCAGGCTTAAAACTAATAGCCGAAATTCGCCACGAGACGTATGGCTCTACAGTCTTCTGCAAACCAGGTTTGAAGATAGAAAAGATCGACACCACTTCTGCTCCTGAGGACATCAGTACATATCCGTATGCATCAAAGTTATGGTAATCACTTCTATTAACAAATCACTAAACAGCGCATTCTCCAGCTATTACATCCCTGTAGCATACAGGAGATTGTACTGGAGATTTCAACTCCCACAGTACATTATTGGGATACAACAAGACCGATGCGAATGGTAGACTTCTGGAACAGTGGTTGACCGCAGGCAATATGTCCTTTATTCATGAAGAGAAACGTCCAAATATCCTTTTACATCTTTCGCTGGAAAAGAGACTACAATCCTGACCTTTGTTTTGTGGACAGTGCTATGTCACATCTATGTAAGAAGCATGTTCTAAACCCTGTCCCACTTTCTCAACATCAACCGATCGCTAATACTGTTGATGCGGTGGTTAAACCCTCACAGGATCCTCTCCGGCAACCTTTTAATCTAAAAAAGACTAACTGGAGTGACTATGCCAAAAAACGTGATGAACGTCTAAACAAGATGGAACCTACGCCGGAAAACTACCGGGTTTTTGTGAACTCAGTTAAACAAGGTACCCTAGGGCATATGCCAAGAGGGTGCAGAAATGGTTTCATTGCTGATCTGAACAAAGATGGATCGAAACTTGTCGTTGAATACCAGAAGATGCTGGAGGAAGAGCTTTTCTCAGAAAGGAACATAGAGCTTGCGAAAGTCCTCCTGAAATCAATCTTAGCGGAAAGGAAGCAGAGCTGGGGAGAGCAAATCGATAGGACAAATATGACCAACAAAAGTAAAAGAGCATGGGGACCGATCAAACGCTTGAATGAGGATAATACAGCACTACTAACACTGACATTCTTGACGTCAAAGCAAATTGATAAACAATTAGTGGCTAATGGCAGAAGCGAACAGAGACGCAGTCCAACTGCACCGATTCACCCTTTGCCTAAAAATGACCAAAATCTTCCTTCACCAAAATCTACCTAAAGAAGTGCGAAACAGCAGGACCTGATGATGTTCTCACTGAGATGCTTGTCATTGTAGTTAACATAGGCTTATCATGGCTCTTGGGAATGATGAACAATTGTCTGAGAAAGCTGAGGATACCCAAAATGTGGAGGAAGGCCAAAGCGATTGCAATCTCTAAACCAGAGAAGGATCCATCACTTCCCAAGAGCTACAGACTGATATCATTACTCTATATATCATACAAGCTGTTTGAAAGGCTTATTCTCAAGAGAATCAATATCATCATCGAAGAAAACCTAATGAATGACCAACCAGGTTTCCATCCAGGAAGGTCCTCCATTGAACAACTCCTGAGATTGAGCCAACATATCGAGGATGGCTATCAGCGCAAGCTGATCATAGACACAACCTTTTTCGAGCTAACGGCTTAGTATGATACCGTCCAGCAGCAACTGATGATATCCAATTTCTACAACATGATCTCAGACTATCAGCTATGTCGAGTGATCCAAAGCCTCGTGACTAACCGCAGATTCTACTTGCCCTTTCAAAACATGAAAGGCCGTGGCTCAAGCATAAAAATGGCTTGCCCCAAGGGAGCGTGCTTGCACCNTGCTCGTAGGAACATTTGGCTAGATCAGTGGAATCAGCATGGCTAGCGAGCATACACGTCGTTTGACAGAGATATAGTGGCAATTAAACAAATAGCAGGGGGTGCAAGTGAGCCGTGGTCGGTCTGGAAGTCGCTCAATAGGCTCAGGGTTGGCCATTGTAGATGTGTGGCTTCACGTAATTAATGGGGGCTCCCAAGAACAGACCAATGCCCAATGGAGCCATTCAGATAATGGCCCACCTGCTGATTTGCAGCACGGCGCAAAATTGCACGCCTATTGACCTGGCGGAACCCACCGAAGTAGCTCTTAATTTCGCCTACCGCTGGAGGGACGATGTCTAGTCCCAGAATAATAATAATAAGCTTCACTTTTGAGAAGATCTTCTACAGCTGATTCAAATATCAAGATGATCTCCTTTACAGGAATGGTCGTAGGAGCAGCAGTAAAGTTCAAACCTTTCACTAGAAGGGATTTTTCTGTTTATGATAATGACCGACCAGACATATTAACAAGCCAGTGAGACTTGTCTCTGTGGTTTGGCAGTTTGGTTGACTTTTGCGTCCATCTCTTGTTGTGAGTGATCTTTGCCTGTGAGTATCATTAACAGATGAGATTTATGCATAATATCCAAATACAAAATAGCTATACCTAATTACTTCATTAGTCTGACAATGGGATAATTATCCCTCGAAAAACTAAATAGCCTACATCTGTAGAAAGCCAAGTTCAAACATCAAGTACAACTTTGAAGTTTCCAAAAAACCGGTTTGCAAATAAGACCATCGCGGTGACCTCGATTCGGCCTCATGAAACGGGAAAAAAGCCTCCCTTCACCTCCAAAAAAATACAAATACCTGCAGCCTACAGTAACGGTCCCCCGGTATGTATCTGTGATCAAGTGAGTAGGTTGCACCGGGTATATCCCTTTCAACTACAGGGCGTCAAAGACGCACATTTCCTGGTTGGTTTTTCATGGGTGAGATAGAGCCAAATTTGTTATCCTACCACACGAGGTTTCCAAGGATTACTCCTGGGTGCCATCTATACACACCAGCAAGAAAGAAACTGAAAAGCAACCCACAAGCAAGGCAGATCGGTTTGGAAAGAAACCGATCTGCAATAGTTCCAAAACAAGTTCTCCAAATCGACGACGAACCAGATTTGAAATCTCATGAATGACGAGATTGATTTCTTCCTTCGTTACCAACCAGTAAGGAAAACCTGGCTGGTCAGCATCCAGGCGTCACCGCGTGGAGGTTCCCTTCTTGGACGCCCGGTTAATAAGTATTGTACGCCTGCTTGTATGTCCATTTATGCAAATACTGTAAAAGCTACGCTTACGTCACCCACCTGAAGCGGTTATAAATTTTCCCTTGAAATAGCATGCATAGTTTATGGGTGATCTTCTGAACAGGTTTTACTATGAATACAAGGGCAATTTTTAAAAGACCTATTGTTCTAAAACCTGAAAGACGTTTTGTTTCAACTTCTTACTGGATCCAGGTGAGTATAATTTGCTGTAATTTTTTGATTAGATATTTCACAACCTTCTACCTTTATCTTCAGATCATAATAATCAGAAATTTACAAACGTACTTTGCAAAGTGATGTCCTACTTTCACAACTGCCATTGTCATGAAATAGGATGTATGCAAACATCACCGACTCACAAACATCACCCACTGACAAAGATCACCGACTGACAAACAACACCCACTGACAAAGATCACCCACTGACAAACATCCCTTTACCTACCACAGTTAAGCTTAAGCAGGAAAGCCGCTGCCCAGACCAAGGAGGCTGTTATTTTTACAAGGCACAGCATAATCGCCTGGGGTTTAAAATCAGAGTTTTCCTTCTCCTAGGTGGACTGCCAACCAAGGCTAATGCGCTCCACCTACCCAGGGCTAACAAGTACTACACCTTGCCAAAGGGTGACTTGGAGGTAGTTATGGCAAAGGGTAACCTCATTCGCCTACGTCGAAACTCCACAGCTGGATGCAGTTTAACGTCATGCCCAGGATTAAATTTATTTTTACTATCTCATAATTTCACTCTGTTTATTTGATTTTCATCTAATCTATGTTTATGTTATCATAAAAAAACACCTTTATGTCATAGTATATAGAAAACTTGTTTTGCTCTCTTTTGGGCCTATTAGGCAAGTTTTAAGAAAAAGAAGGACAATCTAACAAGCTAAAACAGTGGCAAAATGTTTCAACAAATAGGTCAATTTATTACTAAGAGATATTTTGGCAGAAAACAACTATTATCGGTATCTGTAACCAATATTTTGTAACATTTCAGTCGGTAAAGAGAAAAATAAAAGACTGAAAGATTTTTAATATATAATTTTAAAAAATTGAAATATTCTTACTAGTTTATGATTTCACTCTATTTATTTTATTTTTATCTAGTCTAAGTTTATGTTATCAAAAATAACAATTTTAACAATAACAATATTACAAATTCAATTTTGGATGTTGTGATAATATTCTTTACTCCACAATGGGAACCTGTGAAAGTCAAATCCTTGTTTACTTTCCACATAAAATGACCGATTGCAGTTTCTTCCTCCATTTCAGACCATCAAAAGTGATAAAAAAAACAAACAAATACGAGAGATGTCTGGTCCAGCACTGATTTACTGCTCCACTGCCTCTTCGAGGAAGGTATCGAAAGAAGGAATCCTGTCGTGTTCTGAAAAAGCATCGAAGTCATCTGGAGGAGTGCGTCTTGTAGAGGCACTTCTCCAGATGACTTCAATATTCTGTCTTGGTTGTTGCTTTTTGGTGGTGCAGTTGGAGATGGAATCAAGCTTGGCTTTACCCATGTATAGGCAGATGGTAAATAATGTGACCTCTTTCATCCATGAACTTTTCCCATCGTCAAACAGCCTGACGATAGGAGAAGTATCTTTTGAAACGTAGCGGTGGGAGAAGTATCTCTCGAAACGTAGCTAGAAAAAAAAAAGCTTACCACTCATGACATGATAAAGCCCTTCCATCTTCCATCCAGTACGTTTCAAGTGTTGTTGAAAGCTTCCCTGATGGAAATAACAGTAACAACAAAATTCTGGTGCCAGCTCGTCAGCAGATGGTTGACTGGGTCAAAAAAGAATACGACCATCTTGCCCAGGAGAAGAAAATGGTGAAAAATCCTTCGAAGTTTGTGGAATAACTTCTTCGGACCCTGAAAGGGTTCGTAACGGAGAATATTTCCAAAAATGTATGGAAAAGGCTCAGGAAAGCCTTAATGCTGAGGATGATGATGAAGATGATGATCCTTTTTCATAGATGAATACTTCAATTTACATCGAAATATTTATTTTCGCAAATGGAAACCAGTGTCTATTCTCCTAAAATTTTCAAATCAGCGTTAAATTAGAGGCAAATAAAAGGCTTGAAATTTGTGATTCGCGTTAATAATTAGAGGCAATAAATTACAAACTTTTGGCCATTTTGCCAATCCGCGTTAATTAGAATCCACGTTAAATTAGAATAATTACGGTAGTAAAGTTTTGCAAATGAAAGGATGAATGAAAGCATTGTTTTGGTTGATAGTTTACTCGGCTCTTGACACAAAAAGGTGGCGCGTTAGCGGAGTTTCACATGGAGTTAGTTTTAATTGTTCATGCTTTCATTTTGTTTTCGGGAATTACTTATTATACGTTACCGCGTGCGGAAGATTGCGCACAAACAGGCCTTCTTCTTCTCCAGCTTTTCATGTTCCTCGTGGATTCGTTTAATTCTTGAATGGTGAGACCAGAGCATTTCCTTATATTGTCCATCCAACAAGTTTATGAGTGGCTTCTGGTACTTTCCGCTGCGGTCATTCCTTCCACACATATATTTGACAGAAATTTTTGGGAGCGTTTTATATGTTCATTACAGGTAATTTTAATTACGTCATTACTCTTACTAAAGCCTCTCAATGTAAGGTTGATCTTACGTTTTCATTACACTTTTTCTGTATAATTATCAAGATACGGTGATCACTTTTTATTGTAGTTAATCATGCAGGTACTTTCATTTTCATTACACTTTTTCTGTATAATTATCAAGATACGGTGATCACTTTTTATTGTAGTTAATCTTGCAGGTACTTTCATTTTCATTACACTTTTTCTGTATAATTATCAAGATACGGTGATCACTTTTTATTGTAGTTAATCTTGCAGGTACTTTCATTTTCATTACACTTTTTCTGTATAATTATCAAGATACGGTGATCACTTTTTATTGTAGTTAATCTTGCAGGTACTTTCATTTTCATTACACTTTTTCTGTATAATTATCAAGATACGGTGATCACTTTTTATTGTAGTTAATCTTGCAGGTACTTTCATTTTCATTACACTTTTTCTGTATAATTATCAAGATACGGTGATCACTTTTTATTGTAGTTAATCTTGCAGGTACTTTCATTTTCATTACACTTTTTCTGTATAATTATCAAGATACGGTGATCACTTTTTATTGTAGTTAATCTTGCAGGTACTTTCATTTTCATTACACTTTTTCTGTATAATTATCAAGATACGGTGATCACTTTTTATTGTAGTTAATCTTGCAGGTACTTTCATTTTCATTACACTTTTTCTGTATAATTATCAAGATACGGTGATCACTTTTTATTGTAGTTAATCTTGCAGGTACTTTCATTTTCATTACACTTTTTCTGTATAATTATCAAGATACGGTGATCACTTTTTATTGTAGTTAATCTTGCAGGTACTTTCATTTTCATTACACTTTTTCTGTATAATTATCAAGATACGGTGATCACTTTTTATTGTAGTTAATCTTGCAGGTACTTTCATTTTCATTACACTTTTTCTGTATAATTATCAAGATACGGTGATCACTTTTTATTGTAGTTAATCATGCAGGTACTTTCATTTTCATTACACTTTTTCTGTATAATTATCAAGATACGGTGATCACTTTTTATTGTAGTTAATCTTGCAGGTACTTTCATTTTCATTACACTTTTTCTGTATAATTATCAAGATACGGTGATCACTTTTTATTGTAGTTAATCTTGCAGGTACTTTCATTTTCATTACACTTTTTCTGTATAATTATCAAGATACGGTGATCACTTTTTATTGTAGTTAATCTTGCAGGTACTTTCATTTTCATTACACTTTTTCTGTATAATTATCAAGATACGGTGATCACTTTTTATTGTAGTTAATCTTGCAGGTACTTTCATTTTCATTACACTTTTTCTGTATAATTATCAAGATACGGTGATCACTTTTTATTGTAGTTAATCTTGCAGGTACTTTCATTTTCATTACACTTTTTCTGTATAATTATCAAGATACGGTGATCACTTTTTATTGTAGTTAATCTTGCAGGTACTTTCATTTTCATTACACTTTTTCTGTATAATTATCAAGATACGGTGATCACTTTTTATTGTAGTTAATCTTGCAGGTACTTTCATTTTCATTACACTTTTTCTGTATAATTATCAAGATACGGTGATCACTTTTTATTGTAGTTAATCTTGCAGGTACTTTCATTTTCATTACACTTTTTCTGTATAATTATCAAGATACGGTGATCACTTTTTATTGTAGTTAATCTTGCAGGTACTTTCATTTTCATTACACTTTTTCTGTATAATTATCAAGATACGGTGATCACTTTTTATTGTAGTTAATCTTGCAGGTACTTTCATTTTCATTACACTTTTTCTGTATAATTATCAAGATACGGTGATCACTTTTTATTGTAGTTAATCTTGCAGGTACTTTCATTTTCATTACACTTTTTCTGTATAATTATCAAGATACGGTGATCACTTTTTATTGTAGTTAATCTTGCAGGTACTTTCATTTTCATTACACTTTTTCTGTATAATTATCAAGATACGGTGATCACTTTTTATTGTAGTTAATCTTGCAGGTACTTTCATTTTCATTACACTTTTTCTGTATAATTATCAAGATACGGTGATCACTTTTTATTGTAGTTAATCTTGCAGGTACTTTCATTTTCATTACACTTTTTCTGTATAATTATCAAGATACGGTGATCACTTTTTATTGTAGTTAATCTTGCAGGTACTTTCATTTTCATTACACTTTTTCTGTATAATTATCAAGATACGGTGATCACTTTTTATTGTAGTTAATCTTGCAGGTACTTTCATTTTCATTACACTTTTTCTGTATAATTATCAAGATACGGTGATCACTTTTTATTGTAGTTAATCTTGCAGGTACTTTCATTTTCATTACACTTTTTCTGTATAATTATCAAGATACGGTGATCACTTTTTATTGTAGTTAATCTTGCAGGTACTTTCATTTTCATTACACTTTTTCTGTATAATTATCAAGATACGGTGATCACTTTTTATTGTAGTTAATCTTGCAGGTACTTTCATTTTCATTACACTTTTTCTGTATAATTATCAAGATACGGTGATCACTTTTTATTGTAGTTAATCTTGCAGGTACTTTCATTTTCATTACACTTTTTCTGTATAATTATCAAGATACGGTGATCACTTTTTATTGTAGTTAATCTTGCAGGTACTTTCATTTTCATTANGGCTGGAGACTGCACTACACTGTTGACAAACCTTGGTGTAGAAGACGAGAAGGTACTGAAATGCTGTGCCCATATAATCCTCGGCATAGATCATTTGATTGATAAAGTGTTTCGAAATACCGAACAAGAAATCGGACTGCACAGATTGTTGGACATTTCAGCTGGCCAGAAAGCCTTCCTGTCATCGTCAACCTCCATCTACACTCTGGGCCAAATAGCTATAGCAAAGGTACTGTCTCCCAGTCATATATACACAGAAAAAAGAAGAGCCTGCAGACAATCAGGAAAGATATGAAGAGTACAAACAGAAGAAATAGATGATCTGCAAAAAATTACGAAAGTTAAAGATGGGCTAGTCATTTTATGAACTTAAGAAAACGAATATGTCGAATTAGCTGTCCTAATATTTCATTTTTGATTAGTTTAGAATTTTAGGATCACTAGGTTATTTTGAGCACAGATTTACATACTTACGATAAGGGGTGATGCGATGTCGTCATAATTTGGTCAGTATTTTAGACATATGTATACTCGGCATAGAGATATTGGGAGCCATCTTGAATAATAGATATGATTGATAGTAGTAAATACGTGGCTTCATTACAACGTTGAACGCTATTTTTTCAAGGGTGATAACGATGACATCTGGACCACCTGACCTTGGAACAAATTTCTTTCTCACTTTCATCTTGATGGTGTAAACTACAAAGCTAAACCAGAACATTTTCAGGACAATAAATGGTGAGTTTAAATTGGTTTGCATCAGTCAGTTACAAAGGTACTGTTTTTTGACTGTAACAGACTAATGATATTCAGCTTTTAAGATGTTTTTTTACGATTGCTTTCAATGAAACCAGCCAATTTGACGATGATTTTGTTACTTATCTGGTAAGAAGCATGTGGCAAAATAGAACATAAATGCCTACAAAAGTTAGAGCTAATATTTTACTGAGATTTGAAATGTCATTGAAATCTGAGGATTGATAGTAGAAATTTCATGGTGAAAATCAGCAAGAGAATTGCTAGCTAACTATTACAATATTCTCATTTTGAAAAATCTGAATGGAGCAGTTGCACCAATTACATCAGTTTGAATTAGCCTTTATCTTTATTCACCTTTTTGCAGTGACTCGTCTTAGCTTACTACATATTCACAAACAAAATACAAATACTGATTCTAGCTCAATTCACCTTCGATTTTCTAAAATACATTCATCTAAGTTCCTCGTAAGTTTTTTTTCTGTCTTCTGTTTTTCTCACATTTTGAATTCCTTACTCATTACACACTCATACAACACCCTGGGACAATTCCTCTTTGTTATCGCCATCCGGTAATCAAATGCAGAGCTGAAGGCTAAGTTAATTTTTAGGGTATCCAAGGTGATCGAATGCTCCTTTTCTGTGTACAGTGAAGTCCAGTTGGATATAGTCAAAGGTACCAACCGTTAGACAGGCTGAGTTGCGGAGGCTGTACATCGCCTGGCGGGTTACCAGCACACCTGGTTTAATGGCAGGAGACACTAAACATTGAACAACAGAACTGGGAATGTAGAAGGCAATGGCAAATCAATACAATATTTCTTGCCTAATACACTAACGGGCATGAAGAGTAAACGAAATGGAGTCAATAGCTTACAGAGTAGCATGGCAACTACTGATTTTGCAACGTCGCTCAGTAGGTGTTGTACCCGATCGTCACTCAGCTACTCGGCATATCAAACATTTATTAAGAAATGAAACTTGGAACTTAAAAGGTTGGGTTTTTTTTCCTCAGTAACTGAAGGCTGCGAAGTCAGTACTTTTGTTGCAGTGATGTGGCTTCTTCTTTGTGTATGGACACAGGAGGCCTGCTATGTGGCGTGAGAGTGAATGAAGTGGACTGTCAGCATAGCCTAGGACTGGACGTATGAGCACATTGGGCTTCTGTATCTTTGGTAATCTATAAAAACCTTGGTACGTTGAGTCTTCAGGTTTCAATCTGTAGTAGAGTCAACTATCCAGAAGATGGTTTTTCTGTAGTGCAATTAGTTGATTGCTTACTTTGTTCTTGGCTGGTTTCATTGGATTATGCTTAACCGTGGTATGTGGTCCATTGTTGACGTGGTCACAGGATTTGTGGATGTAATCGGCTTTGTTAAGGATCACAGTTGCACAGCCCTTGTTAGGGGAAAGGATGGAGATTAAAACATCGTCCGTTAAGCTCTCAATGGCACTTCCTTCTTTTTTGGTGACGTTGTCAATGGGTACTTTGGAAAATTAAAAAGTAAGACTTGTTTTTGTTCGGATTGTGTCAGCTTTACTTTGGGATACATGCAGGGAGTCTCCACATAATGCATTCTAAAGCTACTGAAAGAAACTCAGCAGGCAGATCTCTTCAGCCACCTGTGACTAGACGTTAATCTCCACTTACTTAACTGATGATGCCGGATACCCAGGGTTAAACACATGGGTCTTTATCAGGACCGGCTTTGGCTGTGATGTTCTTCAACATTAAAGGATATTCAGAAGAGAAGTGAAAGACATTCTCCATAGCCACCAAGAAATATGACATCATTTGTCTCCAGGAGACCCATCTCAAGTAGACGAGCAGGCTTAAAACTAATAGCCGAAATTCGCCACGAGACGTATGGCTCTACAGTCTTCTGCAAACCAGGTTTGAAGATAGAAAAGATCGACACCACTTCTGCTCCTGAGGACATCAGTACATATCCGTATGCATCAAAGTTATGGTAATCACTTCTATTAACAAATCACTAAACAGCGCATTCTCCAGCTATTACATCCCTGTAGCATACAGGAGATTGTACTGGAGATTTCAACTCCCACAGTACATTATTGGGATACAACAAGACCGATGCGAATGGTAGACTTCTGGAACAGTGGTTGACCGCAGGCAATATGTCCTTTATTCATGAAGAGAAACGTCCAAATATCCTTTTACATCTTTCGCTGGAAAAGAGACTACAATCCTGACCTTTGTTTTGTGGACAGTGCTATGTCACATCTATGTAAGAAGCATGTTCTAAACCCTGTCCCACTTTCTCAACATCAACCGATCGCTAATACTGTTGAAAATTTCCAATATCGCCCGCTCGGGGAATCGAACCCGGAATTCTTGGTTACGGTGCAGTTGCACTAACCATTAAGCAACGTCTCCTCAATGTTTTTATTTTATTTTATTTTGTTGTTAAAACATAAATATACTTGGTGAAAATACTATACCGAAAGTGCGCTGGTGAGTATAAGACTCTGTTGGTATTATTATACTGTGCTCTCACTAAAGAAAGTATATAAATGACATCGTTACAATATGCCGATGATATGAACCAGTTCCATTACATTTATGTTATTGTATAACTTTACTGGTAATCGTAGTTCGCATTCTCCAGCTATTACATCCCTGTAGCATACAGGAGATTGTACTGGAGATTTCAACTCCCACAGTACATTATTGGGATACAACAAGACCGATGCGAATGGTAGACTTCTGGAACAGTGGTTGACCGCAGGCAATATGTCCTTTATTCATGAAGAGAAACGTCCAAATATCCTTTTACATCTTTCGCTGGAAAAGAGACTACAATCCTGACCTTTGTTTTGTGGACAGTGCTATGTCACATCTATGTAAGAAGCATGTTCTAAACCCTGTCCCACTTTCTCAACATCAACCGATCGCTAATACTGTTGATGCGGTGGTTAAACCCTCACAGGATCCTCTCCGGCAACCTTTTAATCTAAAAAAGACTAACTGGAGTGACTATGCCAAAAAACGTGATGAACGTCTAAACAAGATGGAACCTACGCCGGAAAACTACCGGGTTTTTGTGAACTCAGTCAAACAAGGTACCCTAGGGCATATGCCAAGAGGGTGCAGAAATGGTTTCATTGCTGATCTGAACAAAGATGGATCGAAACTTGTCGTTGAATACCAGAAGATGCTGGAGGAAGAGCTTTTCTCAGAAAGGAACATAGAGCTTGCGAAAGTCCTCCTGAAATCAATCTTAGCGGAAAGGAAGCAGAGCTGGGGAGAGCAAATCGATAGGACAAATATGACCAACAAAAGTAAAAGAGCATGGGGACCGATCAAACGCTTGAATGAGGATAATACAGCACTACTAACACTGACATTCTTGACGTCAAAGCAAATTGATAAACAATTAATGGCAGAAGCGAACAGAGACGCAGTCCAACTGCACCGATTCACCCTTTGCCTAAAAATGACCAAAATCTTCCTTCACCAAAATCTACCTAAAGAAGTGCGAAACAGCAGGACCTGATGATGTTCTCACTGAGATGCTTGTCATTGTAGTTAACATAGGCTTATCATGGCTCTTGGGAATGATGAACAATTGTCTGAGAAAGCTGAGGATACCCAAAATGTGGAGGAAGGCCAAAGCGATTGCAATCTCTAAACCAGAGAAGGATCCATCACTTCCCAAGAGCTACAGACTGATATCATTACTCTATATATCATACAAGCTGTTTGAAAGGCTTATTCTCAAGAGAATCAATATCATCATCGAAGAAAACCTAATGAATGACCAACCAGGTTTCCATCCAGGAAGGTCCTCCATTGAACAACTCCTGAGATTGAGCCAACATATCGAGGATGGCTATCAGCGCAAGCTGATCATAGACACAACCTTTTTCGAGCTAACGGCTTAGTATGATACCGTCCAGCAGCAACTGATGATATCCAATTTCTACAACATGATCTCAGACTATCAGCTATGTCGAGTGATCCAAAGCCTCGTGACTAACCGCAGATTCTACTTGCCCTTTCAAAACATGAAAGGCCGTGGCTCAAGCATAAAAATGGCTTGCCCCAAGGGAGCGTGCTTGCACCCTTTCTTTTTAATGTTTATACCAACGATAAGACAAAGCCTCTTAGCTGTGAGTTCTCAAGTGCACTTGCTCTAAGCTTTTCTACCGCAGAATGTGCCTCTCTATCATGGAGCAGATCTGTTCACGCTAAAATCTTAGACAAGGCATTAAATGAAACCTGTTGCCTCATGACTGGATGCACGCCTATTGACCTGGCGGAACCCACCGAAGTAGCTCTTAATTTCGCCTACCGCTGGAGGGACGATGTCTAGTCCCAGAATAATAATAATAAGCTTCACTTTTGAGAAGATCTTCTACAGCTGATTCAAATATCAAGATGATCTCCTTTACAGGAATGGTCGTAGGAGCAGCAGTAAAGTTCAAACCTTTCACTAGAAGGGATTTTTCTGTTTATGATAATGACCGACCAGACATATTAACAAGCCAGTGAGACTTGTCTCTGTGGTTTGGCAGTTTGGTTGACTTTTGCGTCCATCTCTTGTTGTNAAAAGTGACGTGGATAGGCTATATATCAAACGAAAAGATGGTGGTAGGGGATTGAGTAGTGTGGAAGTGGTGGTGAATGCAGAGGAAAACAGTCTTGGCCAGTATGTCTTAAGCTCTGAGGAACCTCTTTTAGTTGCTGTTAAAGATGCTAGAACAATTCAAACTGAAGGAACAGTAAATAACAGTGAGTTCAAGAAGCGAAAGCGGGAAGAGTTCCAGCAAAGATGGAGGGAAAAGAACATGTATGGTCAGTTTGCGAGGGAGACAACCGATATAATAGACAAAGACAAGAACTGGGATTGGTTGACAAAAAGTGACTTGAAGGTTGAAAACAACCCCTTAGAAGAAAACAATTTACTACCAGCTGAACAGAAAGGATGTAGAAGAGGTTCGTATGGCTGCAAAGACCAACTTCTTATAAACAGAATGATTCTTGAAGATTGTAAAACTGAGAGAAAGAATTTGAGTACTGCCTGGATAGACTACAGAAAAGCTTTTGACAGTATTTCTCAAAGTTGGATTATTAAAGTAATGCAAATCTATTGAAAATCGATGACATCCTCGTGTCGGGTTTGAATGATGAAGACCACCTTAAGAACCTCAAATCAGTACTGGACATTCTTTCAGAGTTAGGACTGACCCTGAATAAGTCCAAGTGTCGGTTTAATGAGAGAGAAGTAGAATACTTGGGATTTATTTTAGATAAGCGTGGCATCCGTACCAACCAAAGCAAAGTCCAGGCAATATTAGAAGCTCCAGCGCCTGCCAGTGCCCAAGAACTGCAAAGTTTTCTCGGAGGTGTAAATTACTACAGCAAATTTATCCAGGGTATGGCAACAACCACCGCTCCACTTTACGAATTGCTACAAAAAGGTGTACCGTGAAAATGGACAGATCGCCAACAGAGGTCATTCAGTGAACTCAAGAAAACGCTCTCTGAAGCACCAGTATTGATGACACACAACAATGGCTTGAAACTCAAACTCGCGTGTGATGCATCATCGTACGGGGTCGGTGCCGTTTTGTCCCATGTACTACCAGACAACACCGAACGTCCCATTAGAACTTTAAATAAGCACGAAAAATTATACTCTCAGCTAGACAAATGTATCTAATGTATCTAATAAAAAAGCTTAACCCCGAATCCTAACAAACAAAAACAGCCCCACAAATTAGCGTCGAAGACATTGCGAAAGAGATAAATCAAAGAGGACAATATAAGCCCAACTACACTTTTGAGAAGGAAATTAGAAAGAAATATCAAAATGTAATAAATTCCATACCTCGTACAGGATCTCTCCTTTCCATCCCAGTGACAACCAATGAAATGCAAAATGCCATTAAAAACATAAAAAACGGCAAAGCAGCAGGAATTGATGGAATTTATCCAGATATGATTACCCATATTGGTCCCAATGCTATCAACTGGCTGGCAGCCACCATGACAAAAATCATTGACAAAGGCACATACCCACAACAATGGAGACATGCAAAAGTAGTAGCAATTCTAAAACCAGGCAAACCACCAACAGAGCCATCCAGCTATAGACCCATCTCTCTGCTCAGCTGCCTCTACAAACTTCTGGAGCGTATAATCCTCACGAGGATCACTCCATACATTGATCCTTTCGTAGCCCCACAAAAAGCAGGCTTCAGAAAAACAAAGGAACACCACCGAACAAGTTATAGCTCTTACTTCTTACATCGAAGCAGGATTCGAAAAGAAGCAGAAAACAGATGCTGTGCTGATAGACCTATCGGCAGCATATGACACTGTATGGACTGGGGGCCTCCTGTACAAACCCGCAAAAATCATTCTCTGCCGAAAAACACTCAAAATACTGTCTACT
>RDPX01000270.1:240517-255585 GCA_003991215.1 Morbakka virulenta
AAATATTTAAGTTACTTAATGAAATGTGTTCATACTTTTTTTATTTATGTTCGTTGTCAAATATGTTTTTTATTATCTGAAGGATTTTGTCAGTGTTGGTTTGGCATATTTCCTGTGTCGAATATATATATATATATATATATATATATATATATATATATGTGTGTGATGACATTTACGATCTTTGATGGAATACCGTAAGTTTTTCCATGAGTTATCCTCTGTGGATTGAGTCGAAAGTTTTGCTAAAGTTTACAAATGTCAGCACAGCTGGTAGTTGTTTGCTTTTGATACCTTCAATCAGCCTTCGGAGGGTGAGGGCTTCTGCAAGATTTTTTTTTCTCCTGAGCGAGATCCGTTCTGTTTCTCTCTTAAGAAGGGGTCTAGGTGTGGTCTTATTCTATCAAGGAATATCTTGTTGTAGATTCTTGCTGCTATAACTGAGAGGGAGATTCCTCGGTAGTTGTCTGTAATGCCAAGGTCTCCTTTTTTTGGTAAGGTGATGGCAATTTTCACCCATAACTCAGTTTTGTCACCCTTATAAGTTTTGTTGCAAACCTCAAGTAGTTGATTGTTTAAGGGTCCTGTCTTCTATACTTCTGTAGGAATATTATCAAGATCTGATTTTAGCATTGCCGTTAACATCATGTATTCCACTTTCTTTTCGATTTAGTGGGATACGATCGTCTTTCTCTCATGAACTCTCTCTCTCTCTTTCTCTCTTTCTCTCTCTCTCTCTCTCTCTCTCTCTCTCTCTCTCTCTTTAGGTGCCATATCCATTCAAGACGTTGGCTATCATAGTTCTTCACAGATTCTTATCTCTCATTATATGTAGCAGATCTCCAGCTTTTACCTTTTCCTTCTCATTTGCTGATATACACTTTTTAATATGACACTTGAGACTTCCCAAGTATGTTGACCTTTGTATGTCGACCTTTGTCTGATTCTTTTGCCGTCAATACGATCTGCAAGGGTCATATTTTCTAGTGCTTCCTTTCTCATTATATTTACCATAAACCTCACCTGCCTTTCACGGATTGTTTTTATCAGACACCTTTCTGCTCCAGCCTTCCTCAAAAATTCCTCATTTGTTTGATGCTCTACCCTTGATATTCTCATAATTCCCCTGTAAAACCACACTTTAACAGCTTCTAGTCTCTTTTGCATTGCTGGTGATATTGTTCAGCACTCACAATCATATAACAGAGTAGATGTTACATAACCTTCCAGTACCCTCTTCTTTATAGCCATTGACATTTTGCGGTGTTTAAAGATCTTTCGTAATCTTTCAAAAGTATCTTTTGCAATTCCTATCCTTCTCTTGATTTCCAGATTACACTTTCCATTCTCTGGTATATAGCTACCTAAGTAATTGAACTTGTCAACTTGCTGTATGGGGTCTTTTCCAATATACAACTTGCACATGAACTACAAGACTCTGTAGCTTGTTTTGGGCAGGCTGAAATGGGGGAGCCCCTTGGAGCTTTGGATATGTTGTGCTTCCTGTAAGTTTAAGTTGCTAGTAACTTTTCCCTGTCGCTACGCCATTTGTAAGACCAGCTAACTAGAAAGTTTAGTTCATTTCCATTTTACTCTCAAATTCTCCGTAAAGCATCTCTCAGAATCCAGAAATCATATTTTTTAGGTTCCGCATTTCCTTTAAATCCAACAGCCTGCTGTCAATATCTTTACCGTCTTCCTAGTATGGCTGGCTCATTAAGTGCTTTGCTTTGCCAAGGGCCAAGTAAAGGTTTTTCAGGCACTGGTTGTTTCTATATTCTCAGTTAACCTTCTTATCTGAAGGCCGATCCCTTATCCGCAATCCAGGGTGCCGGTAAAAGGGCCCATTCTCACCATCCCACAAAAAACGTAAGTTAATTTTAAAGAAATATTTTCATTCTTTTTCTGATGTTTTGCGAAGGGTCACCGTTTTTCAGAGTGTAGATCTGGTGAATTTGGTGGTAGGTGTAATAGGTTTTCACCAGAAATGGACTTGTTTTAATGTCGTGTCTTCTGCCTTCTCCAAAACACTTCATGTTCATTTTTAGATAATATTGCTTTAGTAGAAGNCAGATTACACTTTCCATTCTCTGGTATATAGCTACCTAAGTAATTGAACTTGTCAACTTGCTGTATGGGGCCTTTTCCAATATACAACTTGCACATGAACTACAAGACTCTGTAGCTTGTTTTGGGCAGGTTGAAATGGGGGAGCCCCTTGGAGCTTTGGATATGTTGTGCTTCCTGTAATTTTAAGTTGCTAGTAACTTTTCCCTGTCGCTACGCCATTTGTAAGACCAGCTAACTAGAAAGTTTAGTTCCTTTCCATTGTACTCTCAAATTCTCCGTAAAGCACCTCTCAGAATCCAGAAATCATATTTTTTAGGTTCCGCATTTCCTTTAAATCCAACAGCCTGCTGTCAATATCTTTACCGTCTTCCTAGTATGGCTGGCTCATTAAGTGCTTTGCTTTGCCAAGGGCCAAGTAAAGGTTTTTCAGGCACTGGTTGTTTCTATATTCTCAGTTAACCTTCTTATCTGAAGGCCGATCCCTTATCCGCAATCCAGGGTGCCGGTAAAAGGTACTTTGAGCTTCCTTTATTTTGAACACTTATTCAAACCTTTTGCTTCTAGAATGAAGGTTTGTTTGGATACAATTCTTTTAACTTCTTTTGGAGGTGAATCTTTACCTTTGATTTCTTAGATTACTCAAGATTACTCACGTAGTTTCTTGAAAAGCTAATAAAGCACTTTACAAATAGAAGCATCTTACTGATGAAACATTCTAATGGTGACTCAAAGGAAATCAAAAGAAGTGTCTATTTCTGGACTCTTTGTGTCGAATAAGTTTGATGACTTCATTTTTACAATAGATCCCTGGTTCTAAAACTGCACCTATCATTTAGGATCGTTCTCTTCATTACTTGCAAGCTATTCATGGCATTTTTTCCCAAATATTTTCACTATTTTAAATCCATAAGAGACAAAGTGCTACTTTAGGATGTGGGACAATTTTGTTTGGGTAACAAAAGTGCACTCATGAAATGGAAAATAAGTGAAAGTTAGTCAAGGAAGTGGATGTAAAAGATAATTGTGCGTATTAGACTTAACTACATCGAGGAGCCGTGGCTTAATGGTTAGTGCAACTGCACCGCAACCAAAAATTCCGGGTTCGATTTCCCGAGCGGGCGACTTTGGAAATTCACAAAAAAGGCCATTGGTTGGCGTCAGGAAGGGCATCCGGTCAAGGAATTCCTCACTGCCAAATCAAAGTCCCTATGAAGGGCACCGTCTGAGCCCCAGTTACTGGGAAAAATGACGTTAAAACCAAAAATTAGACTTAACTCCATCCCGATTATTGGAGAGAGAGAAAGAAGCAGAAGATAAATGTTCTACATTCTCGAAAGTGCTATTTAGTTACCGAGCAAACTTACCTTTACCTTTGAAATCGCACACGTCCATGATTAAGGTTCTTTACAAGTTATTTCGATAAAAAACTTGGTCTTTCAATGAATGCGATTGCTTTTTATTGTTTGATCATAAGAAAATGTTAAAAAGGTGAAGAAGCTTAGAAAGTTACTACAATTTTTGAAAAAAACCCAGGTTTCTAAACATTCCTGACTCGGATTTGGCCCCCAAAATAAGCGAAAAATAAGAAATACCCCTAGGGTCATTTCTATCCTTACAAAAATATTGAAAACAACAGCAAATAAAAAACAATCAGATAAAAAAAATTTTGTTTTGTTGGGTGTAACTAAATTTTACATTTAAATTTAAATTAAATTGAATTTTTTTTAATTTCTGAGTTATCTGTTTCTGAGTTCACTTCACCTAATAAGATAATTAGGTGAAATGAACGAGTCACTTAAATAACTCAGACAATTAATATGCAGAAAATTAACGCGGTTCACTAAAAAACATACTTTGTTAGCATGAAATTAACGCGGAGTGTAGATCTCTTTAAGATCGTTTGCATGAAATTAATGCAGCTTTTGGAAATCTAAATATAAATTTTTGTGTGTTTTTATGCTAAGTTTCTACTATATATACTCACAAAAAAAGAATTAAAATCAAGTACAGACCCATTCCTGGTATCTTTTATGGCCTGATTCACCCAAGTCGACTTTCAGTTGTTTAAAATAATATTAAGCTAATCTTTTTTAATTTTTTTGTAATTTTTGGCATTACTTTGGAATGGAACGTTTTGAGGATAGACAATTTAAGATCAACTTTGATCATGTCCTTTTCACGATCATTTTTGAGCTCTTTTGTTATGGTGCTGATGAAGTAATTGCTGAATGCAGTCTTTTCCATCATTTTTAATGACCCATTGCTTCTTAAACTAAGGCGTTTTAGCAAGTGGGTCCAATTTTTAGGTACCGCTACGGTAACAACATTGTAGCCATCAAGAGAATCCGTTATCAATTGTGAACTTTAGGCCCTGAAAACACCCCAAATGAATACACTCTTTTGATCGATAGACAGGCCCATTTCTTTCTTTACCTTCTCAACGTGATTTCTTTCAAAAGCTTCAGTGATTCTGTTTAATTACTCCAATTGATCCTTTTCTTAAGAAAAAGAAAACCCTCCGAAAGTAGCACAGATGGAAGGAATCCTGCAATCTTTCCCTTGTAAATGAATCGCAAGGGTAGAACCAGACCATTGACAGTTTCTAAAGGAGTAATTAGCAATTCGTCTTTTATCATTTCTACCTATTCTCGGAAAGTATTGTGTCCTTCAGACAGCCAACGTGATATGATCTGTCAGAACAAATTTCGAAGGGGTCTGGTATACATTAATAATCAGCTCATCAGGAGTATCATGCTAAGTTGAAGCATGCGCGATATCTCCTACCCAATTAGACACGTAATCTTTAATGTTGAGGTGCTAACTATTCTATGAGGCATATTCATGCGTTTATAGAAATAATTGACGCATCCACAAGTTACGTTGAAATCCAAACAAGACCCATACAAATCTGACTTTATTAAACCAATTAATACACCGCGTGCTGCATCACAATTAATACCATCACCTGCTTCACGTAAGCAAATGATAAATCTGATAAGCTTCGCATCCAATTTTGTTTGTAAAGAGAGTGGTCTACCACGCTTTTGCACAATTGTGACAATGTAAATGTAAATGTAACTTCACTAGTTTTCTTTTTTAGAAAGTTCTTGGCAATCCAACCACAAACAGTGATGTCAGAAATTTTCATGAATTGCTTTATGTACTTTGCAGTTGCATGTGCAAGACCATGTATATTGGCCTATCTAGAGATCATTAATTTGTCACTTAGTTTGTAGCTGACTCGTTTGGATTGCCTAATATTGCAAAGAACTTTCTGAAACCAAAATTAGTGAAGTTATTGTTACTCTTATTATTGTAATGTTGTAATGCAACATTTCAACATGGTGTTTCTTTTTATGCAAAGGAGTCTTTTCTTGGCAAAAATTCAAAATCGAATTATTTGAACTGTGATGTGTTAATATTTCTAATTATTCGTGTTACACGGTCGATTTGCTTTTTGTTTTCATTGAGGTAGTTTGTAATCTCATCCTTAAAATCATCTCCTGAAGCCATAGCTTTTTTTTTTGTGACCAACTCCGGTGGCAACCAAATTTTGTAAAAGTTATATCCAAGACATTGAAGTTTTATTGAACACTAAAAACCGGTTGTTAAACGTATTTGAAAATGGCGGAGAACACACTAACGCACGTATTTACAAAAGCTGTGAGAGGATTTCATTTTTCAGTGGCTGGAAAAGCAAATTTGCCTGGAAAACTATGTGTATTTACGGTTGGTCAGGTGTCAAGGGAAATGAGTCGTCATGTCTGGTATACAATACAGGAAGGAGCTCAATTTGCTGCAACTGTAAATTCTTTATTTCACTGAAGCAAGGTGAATTGGAAATAATCGTAACATTGGGTATTAAATGGCATAATTCAAGGACAGTAGAAGTGCTGTAACTTTGACTTGACTTGACTTGACTTGACTTGACTTGACTTAGTTGCATAACCCTAGTTATCGGGTCCTCGCACATTCCCTTGATAAAATTTCACTCCATTTTGCTCGGTCTTTGGCTTTATGTTCAATTGTCAGTAGAGGGATACCAAGATCACATCGAATTTAGTGTGACCATTTCTTGTGTGATCTTCCCCGTTTTCTCTTGCTGTAACTTTAGGTAGTAGAAAATAAATTTCATTAAACTAATAAAATATCTCTCGACGTTTCTTCTAAGGTTAATCCCTTTCGAATTTTTTTTGAAGAATTTAAGGATTTTGACACAAAATTTAAGTTCATGAAATGAATATGCCAGAAAAATTAAGGTTTAACTTAATTTTCGTGGATATGAAACTAAAACATCATAATAATTAGAGCGTTAATTTCATGTAGGGACAAACGGCGTTAATTTCATATAGCAAGATAGCCTTGCAATTAACTATTAATCACTACTAGTACTTGATTAAAACATGACTCTTCACTGAAAGCATTTCTGCTTGACTATGACATGTTTTTATATAATGGAAATGTTCAATTATCTTTTTAAAACTGATCATTTGAAATGAAGTATCGAATGATATATTTAGATCGACAATAAAGAAACATTAAAATGCCTTTTTATATTTATCGGTACTTTGTTTTAACTAAACCCATTTAAACAGTAATTTAGAATAAACTTATGAAAAATTAAAGCATTACCAATGCTCTGTAATCAAGTCTGTAGGGCAAGAGGAAAACATATGGTAAAAGACAGATGCTAATGACAACAATGTAATTTTGAAGCAATTTTTAAAGATTTTTGTACTTTGTACACCTCTGTGATAATTTTATTTTATTTAATGACATCACATTGAAAATATGATAAAAACAAGTCGGGAATAAATTAGTAATCACTTGTGAACTATTGAAACAGACTATAAAAGTAATGTTTGTGTCACGAAATATATGTTACCTAAAAGATACGTTTCCAGTCTTAGTGAGCCGAGTTTAGAAAAGCTTTTATAATGTAACAAAATACTCCAGAAAGATATATATATATATATATCTCACCTTCATTATATGCTTATATAATGTATAAATATATGGATGTGATATTTGTTTGTGTTGGATACGAGGATGTGTCTAAAACATTCCTGTCCATGTACTACTACTATTAACTATGTAAACAGACCAAGGTCGTGTCTGTCGAAGAGCGGAGAAAGTAGGACTTGTGACGACCCAATCATAAGGAAGATATCTTCACAGAAACAGGCTTTAAGAACTGAAAAAAGGCTTTGGAAGAGAATTAAAAAAACGAAAACATTCTATGTACAAAAGGAAGCGGTCAGACCCTAGGAAAAGCTGGTTCTCTTGTAGCATAAACGACGAAAGTAGTGCATTTACAGTCACCATAAATGATACAAGATGCAGATCATCCAAGGTATGAACCCACGAATGATTTTAACAATCAATGAGATTAACTTCATCTTGACCAGCAACAAAATATTTGTTTAAAACACAGAAGTCACCAACAAAGTCAATATCGGAAGTGACCACAGACCAACGAGAAAAACAATCAGATTAAACAAGAGGGCTGACAAAAGAAAACATGTTAGAATTTTGAGTTAAGTATAAAAATCAAAAATATGCCTGTAAAATAAGAAAAATTCCAATTTGAAATGAGAAGTAGGTTTGACACTTAAATCGAACAAAATCTAGACAGTTACAGAGAGATCACAACGGAGGTCATCATTTAAGATAAGTAACAGGTTTTAGGAAGAGGAAGTAAAGTAAAAAGAAAGTAAATGGAAAGGAACAATACACAGAGCTGTATAAGACCATTAGAAAAAGAGATGAGAGAACATATCAGGAAATATAATACAAAGCTAGTTCAAAAGGTCAAAAGAGAAGGAAGAGCTCTGAAGAACGTGGTTGATGGACAAGAAGGACGTATAAAAGGTGTACCAACACTATACTTACGGAATGGATCAGAAACAATGGGAAGATTCCAGATAGTGGAAAGGTGCTTGGAATTTTATCAATAGTTGGATGCAAGAGACAACAATAGTATTATCAGGCTAAACTCTGACCAAATAATATGGTCCATCAATCCCAGAGGGTAAAATAGCGAGGGTCCTCATGGAAATGGAAAACAGGGAGGCCTCTGGTAGGAGCAGCATTACTTTGGAATCCTTGAAAGAAAGAGGAAAATACCTCAACAAGGAACTTTGCAAACTTTTCAATGTGGTACATTTATAAAAGAGCATTCAAGATAACTATAAACTGTATCGTCATCCTAACCCACAATAAAAGCAATTGATGGACGTTTGTCAGCCTTCAAAAATGACATCCTATCGAAAAAGGAATTCCGCACTGGAGCATCTACAAACAAGAAGTAGAGAGTAGCCATACAGAAAGCGTTCGAGGACTAGCAAAAAGCATTTGATTACATCAGTTATGATGCAGTATTCCAAGCAATTAAAAAGCAAAGGGTTCCATAGGGCTACATCACTATTTTAAGAAGCGCATACATGAAAGGAGCAGCCCAAATTAAAAGCAACCAAATAGATGAGAATATCAAAATTGGAAGCGGTGTTGAACAGGGTGATACTTATCACCAAATCTGTTAACTTCCGCATTTAAAGAAATTCCCTAATATAGCATTTTCGAGGCTAAGGGGTTCAATTGAAATGGGGAGTACTTGAACTACCTAAGACTTGTCGATGACATCATACTTCTCTTTCATGCCCAACTAAGATCATCAGGAAAAACTTAAACAACAAAAAAAAAGAATGATAAATAAAAGACACGATGTCAATAAAATCTTAAGATTCACAAAGCTTTTCATGTTCGAAACACATCCTCAAGTGATAAAGAAAAAAAAACAAAAGTAAAAATAGACAATAACATTACCAAGAAAGTCAATTAATATATTTACGTCAAATTATTTTACCAGGGGAAAAAATGGCAAGAGAAGTTGATAGAAAAAATAACAACAGAGTACGAAAGAGTTGACAAATTTTCATATTACCGAAGAAGATACCTAATGCGCATTAAAAGCAATGGCATAAGGCTAAGATATATGGTGGCTCGGCATAATACAGAAGTTAAAAGTCAGTGCTGCCTAAAGAAGCAAACAGAGATCGATGCTAAACACCAGGAGAAAAGTGAAGTGGGGGACCGAAACTATGAGAGAAAATGCAAAATATAAAGGTATACCATAGGAAAGTAAAAAACTAAAGTAGAAATGGGCTGAAAAGATGTCTATGCAGGACAATAACAGATAGAGAGAGGCACAGAGTGGACAAAGAGGCAGAGAGTAAACAGTACAAGGATGGAAAAAACCCAGAGGAAGCTCAAAAGGGCGTTGGAGGGACAATCTTGAAAGTTTAACAAAGATGACATAGACAAGAAAGGCACATAATAGACACTAATGAAAGAAAAATATCTGGAGGCCATCTGCTTGCAGTGGCAAGATAGTGGCTGAAAAAGAACAAGAAAAAGAACATGCAGTTAGGTATAATACACCAAATAAGCTTATTAAAAAATGGTACAGTACTCAGTTGTAATTCTTTCATCGACTTTTTTTTAATTTCTGTAAATTTTAGGACTTGCAAAGAAAAATAAGGTGAGGAATATATCAAAAAGATTTCAAAGTAATTTCTAAAGAGAAGATTTCTGAAGTGATTTCTGAAGAAAATTAAAGTAAAGAAATAAAATAAAATAAATCAAATTCTTAAATAAACTAAGAAGACAAACATCCAGCACATTGTAAAGCTCTACATTTCATTTGACAATTTAGTTTAAGTTCCAGTCGTTATCCTAAATGATTCCACCTCATAGGTTTTACGCTAATTTACTTTTCGCAAAGAGCAATTTTTCTGTCTGTTTTTTGAGATCAATCCGAATATCACTGATCTTTTGACGTATCTGATTTAGTTCTGGGTGCTGTCTCGTCGAGCTGCGTAAAATAATATTGTTATTTTTTGGAACATTTTGCCTTGTCTCTTCATTGTCGACTTCTACAGCTAAAAAATAGAAAATATAGTCATGTAATATTAATTTAATTTGTAAAACTTAATTCGAATATAATATTTAATATAATTCGAATGTATCAAATAGATCAAATGGGTCGAATGCATCGAATGCATCGAATGGATCGAATGGATCGAATGCATCAAATGCATTGAATGCATCGAATGGATTGAATGCATCGAATGGATCGAATGGATCAAATGGATCGACAGGATTGAATGCATCGAATGCATCGAATGCATCGAATGCATCGAATGCATCAAATGCATAGAATGCATCGAATGCATCGAATGGATCGAATGCATCAAATGTATCGAATGCATCGAATGCATAGAATCCATAGAATGGATCGAATGCATCGAATGCCTTGAATGCATCGAATGCATTGAATGCATCAAATGCATCGAATGCATCGAATGGATCGAATGGATCGAATGGATTGAATGCATTGAATGGATTGAATGCATCAAATGCATAGAATGCATCAAATGGATCGAATGCATCGAATGCATCGAATGCATCGAATGCATCGAATGCATCGAATGGATCGAATGGATCAAATGCATCGAATGGATAGAATGCATCGAATGATTTTCCAACATAATTATTTAAAGAACAGGAAAGTACAATAAAAAAGAAAATGCCTATTTCATTCTGGTTTTAGTCTAATATTGAATCGCCAAAAACTCTCTCTGATTTTCAAATTAAATATATGCATATGTACAATAGAAATGTCCCTATTCCACTCACAAAGCAAAATTGTGGAAAGCAAGTTGCACACAAATAATCTGAGTCTGACAGAATAATTTTCATGTTCTGATATAGACACAATTGTTAGGGAAAAAGATTTCTTTTCCTACCTGGTATTCTTTTCTTGTGTTCCTTAAATTTCGCATGAATTTCAATTGATATTGCCGAACATAGCAAAGTAAACATAAGAACGAAAACTACCATCAAAATAGGCACATCACCTTGAGCCAAAGTTTTCATAGATTTGAATGTCGAAAATTCTTTATTTGGCTGAAAAAAAATCAAAAGAGCAGGCATGAGATGAAATGTTCTACTTTTAAGTTACAAACGTAACAAATAATGATTCATTAGGAGTGATTTTATTTTTTTCCGAAAGCCTAAAATGGTGAGTGCGAAACTACACCACATTAATATGTGGCGTGATTACGCACTATGTGGTGTGCACACAATTATGCAGATTGATTTTTCTCAAGTAACCAAGACAACCGTTGAGGATTACATGGTAACAAATGAAAGGACTGGGTACCACTGCAACAAAATAAATCTGAAGAGCTTGAAGAGGATCTGCATGAGAAAATGGCCATAAAATTTGGTGTAACATATCATTTGACCTCTAAAGATCTTAGGCGTCAAACCAACATCTGATAGGTGATAGCTAGGTAGGTTGTCATTTTGAACTCTGTAAGGTTCAGTTTGCATTTTGTACTTTGAAAACATGAACATCATTGCATAGAAAAGTCCTGAGGTGAAAAAAGTCGCGAGGAATTGTTTTCAGCAATCTTACTATCAGTCTAAACGTTACGAACCAGTTTTCTTGAACAAGTATTAATCTCAGACGTTACTTATTGTGACATCAGCATAAAGAAAGTGTGTGAACTCTGGAAATTGCACCAAATACAATTTGACAAAAACTCATTACGACATATAGAGGCGCATAGATGAGTTTTTATTGCAGGTTTTATGGAGCTTCAGTGCAAAAAAAGTCTCTACTTCCGTTTTTATTCAATTTCGACCTTTTGTGAACTCAAAGAACGACAAGAAAATAAGCTTTACACACTGGCAGGGTCATTTTAGACAACTTATTTAACTTGCTCTGAAGATTTCTCCAAGTCATTCTCTATGCCTTTGTCTAGGTTTTTGGATAATTTTTCACCTACACCGCATTTTGGAAAAAACGAGTGCAACATTGGATTCAAACTAGCATTAACGACTGAATGATCACTGATATTGTTATGCACTAGCAGAATGCTTATACTTTAGATATTAATGATATTTTCACCCTTAACAGTACATGTATAATTTTTATGATTGGGTCTCAAGATTGAATCAAGGCTGCTTACCAGTGGAAGGTCGACTTCATGGCCGTTTTTGATTGTCAAATTACATTTTTATGTGTTTCTGTTGCAGATATTGTAATTACATTTTTAGCAAAACCAATAATTTCTAGTTGACCATGGATATATGTATTTATTCCACTCAACTCGTAGGTTCCTTTGGGATTAGCTACCTGATGATTTGATTTTCCATCGTTAAATATGAATACGTTATTCTTTGATGTAATGTTGAAAAAACTCCACGCTGTCTCTAAATTAACAAGGAACATTTTTACCTTTTGTTGTGATCCATTTCAAGAGGTAGATTGAATTCGATGTCAATACTACTTTTACTTTTACTGGTGATAAACATTTAGCCTAACACTTTTATTTTAGCTGATATTTTATGTAACAACATTCATTTGAGTTCCATCACTTTTGAATTTCAGCACCCTATCACTGATACAGAGACAATAAGCTCGTGTTTGTGCGGGTACATTTTGACTAAACTGACAGTCAATTGTTATAGTAGCTGTTCCCTATTTTAAAGCATCAGTTCGACGGCTAACATCAAACGCACATAGTGCATACATGTTGTACAATTAGTGCATTTTTAGACCCATTTGACACCAGTTTATCTATACGATAATATTTTCTCTTCAAAACTTCTTTGAACATTCCACTACATTGCATTTTGTTGAATTTAAGATGATAATCAATCTCTGGATATATAACATCATTTAATTCTACATATGCATTTATTAAACTTGACATGGTAAAAAATAGCGCTGTTGGTCTCCTGTTTATTCCGTGTCTTGTTTGAAATGCTAAAATAAGCCACCTTGGGTTGGCTTACTTGGATTGGAGAACTCTTGTTACTCAGTTTCCTCCTGTATCGTACTACATTCCCGCATTCTAAGCTCAACATCCAAGTCTGATTTGTTTTCAATTGTTTTTATAAGCTCCAATCGTTTCATATCACTTGGTTTTGCAGTGGGCATGTAGACCGAACATTTTGTCGAATGAATTTTTTCTGCGTCAACTCCTCGAGCTCTAAAAATAGCTCTCTCCTCACTATGATCCTCGAATGCTCCATGTCCCTGACCTTCCTGATTGCTTCTACCATTGTCATTCTACTTATTTGCTTGATCTTATCACAGTTTTGTTTTGGGTCTTCATCTTTCTCTGGTTTCAGAGACCATCCCTGTCAATAATCCCTTATCCAGCCCATCTGATCTGAAAATGTGTCCAACAAATGATAACTTCCTTCCGTTTACACACATACACACATACACACATACACACATACACACGTACACATATATACAGATACACATATATACACACATACATATATACAACACATACATATATACACACATACACATATACATACACATACACACATACACATATACAAACATACATACATATATGTACATACATATAAAGTCTGGACTGAGGCTATCCATGTTAGATATTGGAACTATTGCAATAGTTGTAAAAACTGCTAAGCACATAATTTTCGATGAAAACGCAAAGATCTACAGAGAAATACAATCCATCACAAACGTCATTAAAGTAGCTATTAATGTGCTTGTCTTCAGTGTCCTTTAATTGATAATCCTCTGCCTCAGTTGATTTTTCACCAATTGATAACGCACAATTTGATATGTCAAGCTATTCAATTATTTGCTGTGTCAGACAATCAGACTATTTAAATATGTGATCTAATTTACTGACCATTCTCTCCCAACAATTTTACTGTTCAGTTGAAAGGGAAGAACCGTTTTTCTTCATTGCTATTCGAGCACTGATCAGATAATCGCGTGCCGAATATTTGAGCTTTGGTAGAGAGCCCCAGTTTGGACACAAATCCCCGCAAGTGAACAATAAAAGGGAATGAAATAAAACGTACCGAAATGTTTTGCTTAACATTATGGAAAGTCGATTGACGGAGGTCCTATTAAAATAGCAAATTTAAACAATTGGGAATATGTATTTACTACAAACCTTTAATTTAGTAATTTGTTTTTTAGATGTTTCTTCTATTTTCTTTCTAACGCAATTCCAGAATGCATTGTGATTTTTATATTCTCCAGGGGGTATTTTCATTTGAATAGTCATTTGTAGATTGATACTTTTCTCCACAATCAAATCATTCTCCCATAGATCATCTTGCCTGTAAGCAGCAACATTCACGTCTACAATTGATGCAAACGTCCTTCCTATCTTGGTGCTTTCAAATACTTCTGCATAAGTGTTATATCCTGTTTGTGAGAGACAAGAGCGTAATTTCTATTGGTTTCAAACACAGCTAATCAAAGTGTAAAACACCTTTCAAACATTTCTCTGTCGGTCACAATTTTTTAGCCTTTGATACATGTCATGCAATAATCTTGTAAAGAAAGTTAGTCAAGGCAAAAAGAGTTATTTTTTCATCGTAGTACTTAAGGTAGGTAAATTAACTCAATGTATGGACTGTGATAAAAAGGAAGGAATATAAAGTTACGCCTAAAGAGAAGAATTGACCTTGGGCTTAATAACATTAAAATCATGTGATGAAAGAAAGCACTCAAAACCTAGAGTTGTACAATCTTGCAGTCCGAAGAAAAAACCCTACATTCATAGAAAGGTTTATTACAACAGGAAACAACAACATAAGGATGAAGGCTTTCAGAGAAAAGAGTCACATGAAATATAACAAACTCAGCTAGTATCAGCAAAGAAAACTCACTAAAACGCTTCGGATAAAAATATCTATTAAAAGGACTACAAGAAATTTCATTGAAGAGACAAAGGTCGAAGAGACAAAGGTCGAAGAGACAAAGGTCGAAGAGACAAAGGTCGAAGAGACAAAGGTCGAAGAGACAAAGGTCGAAGAGACAAAGGTCGAAGAGACAAAGGTCGAAGAGACAAAGGTCGAAGAGACAAAGGTCGAAGAGAGACAGGACGAGAAGATAAAGGTGGAAGAGAAACAGGAAGAGG